>OY720680.1:62006593-62606593 GCA_963170755.1 Amphimallon solstitiale
TAAATGGAGGTATTATAACTTTTTAACTTTCACACTTTATTATGAAACAGTAAACAGATATAAAAATAACAGTGAGTGCAAAACAAATCTACTTATTATTTGATATATAAAATGTGAACATACATCTTGACGCATTATAAAAGTTAATCCTTGAAGTCGAAGGAGTTTGAATTGAAAATGTTGGAAGATTATAAAGTCGTATTATATAAACACAGATGTGAGATAAAGTAAAATGATAGCAATCTATATTATACCGTGCCTATACTTTTCTCCTTTGAGACGGCCATGCACGGAATTAGACACAAACTCATAATTTTGATAGTTTGGTTATGTCATGTACGCGTCTATAATTTGAATTTAAGTATGAAAACTGTCAGAATTTAAAGTGTTCTAATACTGATCCTTGAGGAATACGTATATTCAGTACTTGGTAACTTATGTTATCTATGTTAATTCGCTTCGACGCGATACAATTGCAACAAAGCCCTCGTATGTCGTATTACACATGTGATATAATGTTAAATGATAACAATTGCTAAATAAACCTATATTATATTATTCAGTAAATGAAACAGTGTGCCATTTGTGGACCTTCACTTTTAAAGTGTTAAATTGACAGTCTGATATAATGAAACGATGGATGGCTAGATTAATTATTTAATCCGTCCTACATTATTTTTACAAACATTTTGGTGGAACTGAGAACACGGCTATATTTGTGTATATTCTTTTATATATAGATTATAATATGAAAAGCATGTCGATTATACAAGAAATCCAGTAAGAGAATATGTACCCTCCCTCAAAATACTCCAACGCATACTACATCTGGTTCCGGAGAAGTCATACTTGGTAAACTCATAATAATTTTGTGCACTTTTTTGGCAGCATCTACTGGAAAAAAGATACCTCATCTTCTTATCGTTATTTTCTTATGGGCTGGTACCTATGTAAATATTAATATTTACAATGTTAGTACATGTAAACCTATAAAAAAGCAGTTTGACCAGCAAATAAAAGAATATCGTTTATAGATCCCACAATATTTTCATTTGGAAATCAATAACTTGTTTAAAATTAGCTCCTAAATGTTGTACTAAGAATCGAGAAAATTTTAATTTCATATGCTTGTCCCAAACAATTCCTCAAACAATTACAATTCACTAAAAATCATGTAATCATGATAAGTTGCATTTTTCATATGATCAATATACCGTATGTGTCAATTTTCATTAGGTATAGGGATGTTTACGTGCGATTTATACGTATACAAGTAATACGTGGCAATGTGGCACCCCTACTGCCCGTCACCAATCCCCGCAACAATCGACATCACAACGACTTTCTCCGATCTTCCCACTTCTCCCGACCAGATTTTATATTCAATGTTTAGCTGCGAACACGTTGCGATCTAGTCTGCAATAAAGGCCGTCTTATTACTGGAATGAGAAACATCAAATGGCCGCCGCGATCTCCTGATCTAGTAGTTTATTATTATTTTCAGAATCCCTTTTTATTTACCTTATTTCTAATTTTATTAGAATTACGCTTTTGTTTGTGTCATGCAGCGTGAACGCAGCTTAATAATTCTCTGCATTTACTGAAAGGAAAAAGAAAAACAAATCCTTGCAACTCGTAAATATTATTTCTGAACGCATCACAAACACCCAAGCCGGTAGTCGAAGAGTTACTGCTAACCACGCTAACTTGTATTTACGAGCATGCATCGGTCGTGCTGGCATTGGAAAGGAAAGAAGGGGTACTATGTTGCCACGTACTGTATGGATTAATCGCCTATGGCTAATAAAAATTGACACATGCTGTATTATTGTCTGTTCAATTTTGCTTTGCCATTCTTCCGTTAATTTATGTAACTTTAATATAGAAACGTTGCTCAACCCATCTCATACAACTTAAATACAAAAGAGAAGGATCGAACATCAACAAACTGAAAACATTAGTCTATCGAGCGTATAAATATCGAAACGCGATCTACATACTCTAGAGTGGTTAAAAAGAGAAAAAAGATATTTAAGCCAACGTAATTTATTTTATTTAACTAGGATCCATCATACTGCGGAAATAATACGATAATCAACCGACGTTTGAGCTTTTCGCGTGAAATGCAAAAGTGACATTTGGGATTTGCAAATACTTTAACTGTAAAACATATTTAATAAAAAGCAGAGATAACGGAAACATATTGAAAATTGTAATAAGTAATTGCACTGTATAATAATAGTAATAATAATAATAATAATATTGTTATCAGTGATAACAAATGTGCGAAATAATATTTGGAATATATCTGAACAATGCAGATATATACTCTAATGATAAAACTGAATAAAAGAATGTGAGAATGATCAACAAAATATGCTTAGTTACATATATTTCTTATTTGTTTCCAAAGTTACCTTTAAGACGACTTGTTTAGACATTTATAAAAAGATATCGCGCAAATGCTAGTAGCCGGCAAGATGATTCCAAATGTATAAAGTAACATGTTTTATTTAGTATCAGATACACTGCTGTTCTCCATTTATTGTGTAGTTTTAATAAAATAATAATGTCAAAGTGCTGATAGATAACTAAATTTATAAGTAACGGTAACTTATTGTAAATGTATAAAATTTAACATAATTTAAATTCTGTATTTATTATGTTAGCATATTGCAATCACCATTTTATTGAGGTTATGTTAAACTATTAATTTTGACAATTTACAAATAAATTCTAATGAATGCCAATAGCTTTTGCGTCTTTCTCAATTTGATTCGTATGTATAGAATTCAAATTGAGATTAACTAAGAAAAACAGAACAGACACAGAAATAAAACAAATGTTTCTTTAATTAAATTGTTATAGTATTTCTTGTATTTATTATAATTTTCTAATGAACATAAATTGATTTAGAACTTTCGATGTCCCGTTGTAACTAAAACTTCAGGCGTTATCCATGAATGTACAGGAACGCCTGAATGCTATGGGGTAATTTTGCGTCGCATTTTTGCATTAACTCTACCTTTATCTCTCCGTATACAATTTAGTAGGCGCCTGAGAGAATTACGAATTGTTAAAATTACAAAACTTTCAAATTGAAATTAAAAAAGATAAATACTAATAAAAGGAGAAGTAGGGAAGCGCCTTTGCGAATTAACATAATTCTTATCTGCCACATTTTCGGAAAAACTTTAAGCATTTTTAACGGCAAAAGGGGGAAAGCTATAATTAAAAAGCAGTAAAATAAATTTTGTATAATCCACTTCTTTTTATTTCGAATAATTTTAACTCTCGTCGCCGTGGTTGGTTCTTATAATTCAACATTAACTTTTTACTGCACCATCACGACGAAGTCACGAGAAAAAAATCTATCTATTTGCGATGTGTTGATATAAGGCCAGGGATGAACGTCCGCCAGAGGTCGTGCGATGATTACATCCGATTTTTATATAAATTCTCGTAGAGGCGCAAGTTGGGAAATCGTTATTTTCCACTCAATACACACACTCTGCCGTGTTCAGGTTCACGCTGTGAATGCGAAAAGAAATCATACGGGATTAATTTGTTCGCACGAATTGATATAGGGCGATAGAGATAATATAAAAAAAAAGAAATAACACGGTGAGTATATTCTCTACAGACCCAACTTCTTGTTTCCTTCTTTTTATATTATTTGTATTTTCCACCTACATCCTCCTCTAAAATTACAGGCGCTAATTTCCCAACCCATACTCGTTTCCCTTCACACTCATCATCGATTCGGAATTTAATCCTGTTCAGTGAATTTTCCAAACTTGTACGTTTGCAATTATATATCCTCATCTCTTGCTTTTTTTTCTTTTTGTTTCTGAGAGCTTATTTTGCGTAAATCTTCGACGGGATGAAAGCTTCTGCCTTTCAGTGAATGTGACGGATCAGGTTAAGCCGGATTAAATTACACGTCTTGAAAATATTATAGGAGAATCATTTCGTTCATTTCAAAAGAATAAGACGAATTCGTAATGTTATTTTATTTTTTAAAAATATAATTTTGTTCTGCCATCAACAATAAGAATATTAAATGCGATTTTTTTTAAGAACTGAAAAATACCGAGTGATTGAAAATAAGAAGGTATAAATAAAATTATTAATGCAAATACGCTACTGAAATATGTTAAAATATCAAAGGAAATACCCACCATGGGTCACGCGTAATTTAAAGCTATTAATTAAATCGAGAGATAATGCGTATACAAAATACAAAAATCGAGATCTCCTGGTCACTGGGATTATTATTGTATTATATTGTATTTTATTCGTCATCAAAAAACTTACATGACATTTCAGATAAGTAACAAATTCTTTTAAAGAATTTCTAAGTAAATAATCACAAGCAATATAACATATAACACATAAATAAATGAAATCAGTTGTATATATAAGTGAGCAAACATAGATAATATAAAATTTCATAAAACAACATCAAAATACATTTACTTAAAAAAACAGAGCAATAAAATCATTGTATCTACAAAGGATGAAAAACAGAGTGAGAATATTCCTAGTTTTGAATGGTAATAAGTCCAATTAATAACATTCGACAAAGCCTCCAGATATTCCTCTGAAGTCGTGTCACAGATATTCCTCAACGTCGTAAAAAAACATTAGTCAATAAAAAACACTTAACTCCTTAACAAAGTCTGGTATTTTGTTGTAAAGCTTCACACCCCAATAACTGAACGATTGCTGCGTCTGCTTCAATCGGTGGCGCGCTGTCACTAATTCATCCTTACTTCTAGTATGGTAGCTGTGATTATCGGAATTTCTCATAAACTGGGTTTTATTTGTATGTATATACTTTACACAAGCCATTATATATACATTTATAATAGTCATAACCCCCTCCTCAGCAAAAACACCCCTGCAGCTGTCACACGGCCGCAACCCGCGCAGAGCCCGCATAGCACGCTTCTGCAGCAAAAGGACACGCCCCAGCCCCGACGGTGTACCCCATATCACTATCGCATACGATACTATGCTGTGGAAGTTCGAGTAGTATGCCAATTTCGCAGCTTCATGAGTTACCAGTTGTTTGATCCTCCTTATTGCATATACAGCAGTACTCAACCTCAAGAGAAGAATTGTTACATGTTCAGATCACGTAAGTCTGCTATCCATTATGACCCCCAGAAGATTTAGCGTTTCACCCTGCGTGGCTGATGAAAAAGTAAGTGTTTGTGTTTTTTCCCCGTTTAGTTTTAGCTTATTTGCATCACACCAGGTTTTTATTTGAAGTATTATGCGGTCCCGCTCATACACCATATCACAACCCCCTTTCCTCAATACGAAGGAGGTATCATCCGCATACAAGCATACTTTGGCATCAACATTTTCCGGAATATCATTTGTATATATTAAAAACAGTATTGGGCCAAGAATAGACCCCTGGGGAACTCCACTGTTGACTGATTATAAAGAATTAAGGAACTTTACCAATGAGTACAATCTTAATCGTTCTAATCCTAAGACTGTGTGGAAGAAACTACATTCTTTAAATATTAGGTCCAAGAGCTACCGCGCGATCATTTAAATTCTAAATTAGAGCAGGCTGTGAAATTTAAATTAAGTTGGTATATAAGTACTAATTTACAATTTGAATTGTCAAAGTGACGTTTCATAATGTTAATTAATCAATAATTGACAGTCTGGACAACCTAATAAAAAAAATCCCGCCTTCTATAATTTAGAATTTAAATGATCGCGTGGTATAACGAAATACCGATACATTTACAAAATGCTGATCAAATTAATGATTACTTTATAAGTCGATTCCCTATAGTGGATATTGACAACAGTGAACAGCTAAAGTATTACGAAACAAATAAAATACGTAACGATTTGGATTTCAAATTCCAGGATCTTGATGAGACTACAATTTTCAACTTTATTAAAGAAATCAAGACAACTTCCACGCGTCTCGATGGTTTGAATATCGAAATGTTAAGCCTCTGCTGCCCTACTATTTTGTCTGACTCATGTTATTAACTCCTGTATAATCATGACGTATTTCCAATTTCCTGGAAGAAAGCTGTTGTTATTCCTGTGGCAAAGACAAGACAGGCTAATGAATACAAAGATTTGTGGCCGATAAGTATTTTACCAGTGTGCTCAAAATTACTAGAGAAGATCGTCAACGAACAGTTGAGAATATTTTTTTGGTACTGCTGGTATTTTGCCTATAAACCAGTCTGGGTTCCGAAAAGAACACAATTGCACCACTGCTCTAAAAATAGCAGAAGACATCACAGCTAGGGACAGAAATATGGTTACCATCTTAACACTTTTATATTTTAGTAAAGCGTTCGATACAGTCTGTCATAAAACCCTCTTAGCTTTACTTAATTTCTTCGGACCGTCTAGGTTTGCACTCGCATTTATGGAAAGTTATCTGACCGAACGCGTGCAATGCGTACGTCATAATTGTGATTATTTCTCTTGCGAAAGCATAAAATGCGGCATCCCGCAGGGTTCAACTCTGGGACCTGTGCTATTTACATTGTACACATCAGGCATGCATCTCTGTATGAGGAAATGTCGTATACAAAATATACCATTCCTTCGACTTCAATGAGTACAGACAAGCTATACAGGATATTAATAAGGACCTAGATAACATTGCTGAATTTGCTCGTCAGCACTCATTATTGATAAATCCTGCTAAATCTGTTACATTGATTTTCGGCAGTAACAATCAAATCGATAAATTGAAGAAAGATGTTAGGTTTGTTACAATTATTTTTGTTGTATTTTATCTCTTAATTGATTATTTTAGTTTATCGTTGAATACGTAATTTATTTCGGATTAAATGAATCTTCCTTTCCTTAAATCAATGTTATCGACTCCTTCGGCCATCTAGTGAAGGATTTCATAAGACTCCTACTGTCGAGCGGTTTTGCATTACTCATGTGCGTAATGTATACCTTTCCTGGCGGGTAGATGGCGTACGATGTTTATTTAATAGATTAGGTATTTTTAATTATTTCTAATTTAGTTTTAGAGTTTCTTTTTGGGCTTAGAGTTATATAACAAATTAATTATAATTATTTTCCATTTTTCTATTGTCATTTGAATCTGCGTTTATGTCGTATGTTTAAAATATCAGGTTAGGTCGCTCTGTCATTAGGGCAAATGTTTGTGTTACGCTTAAGGTCGGTGTTTGACATGTTAGAACCTTTCTCTTTGAACGTTAACTGCCGGAGAAGAAGCATTAATCATCACAGAGCAGATACAAGTTCCTTAGACACTACTTGAGAAATGATGGATTTTTGAATTATATCGTGTGCAATCGCTAGTACAAGGCGGATTTTTATGATGTTTCTCAAGCATTAATGTGATTTTGGCGTTATTATTATAAACTTGTAGAGGATATTGTTTGTCGTGGCTTGGGAATTGTTTAAACTGCTGTAAGTATATTTTCCACGTGTCTAATCGATCTTAATTTGTGTTGTTTCTATATTCAAATATAGCTGTTAGTGCAGGGCATAGACCTCATTTGAGCACTTTTGTTGGGTTAAGTTTTAAGAACCACGTGCCCATGGTAATTTTACGGTTCCAAGGGAATTTATTGCTGTATCCTGCGGTGAAGACATAATTAAGGTGCAGATTAATGAAATACTGTAGCCTTCCTACGCTAATTTTTCCTGAGATGTCGTTAGCCGAAGATATGTGAGCAGTTTTCTTGTAACGTGTGGATCCGTAGAAGGTATCGTGTATGGTAGCTGTGGATGTGATTTTCTTTAAGGTACTGTGACTGTGTAAATTTTCCTGATATTATCTATAACGTAGAAATTATTGGCCAAACAGGTTTGGTAAAATTTATGTCAATTTCGAGTACTTCGTACAGTGAATGTCAATTTTCCGGCCTAGCTAATCAAATAAGTCATTGTAATTTCTTAAATTACCTTCTTGTGGCATGTGAGCCTTTATAAATTGAATTTATTAAATTAACATAGTTTTATTAATAACAGTGACCCCAGTTTGGAGGTTACTTTGTCATTTTTGTAGACGTTACGTAGCCTTTTAATTTTTGGACTTAGAACTTGAACAAATTTTGGATGTGTATTGGCATTGTAGTCTCACATCTGTCTTGTGTAAATTCTTAGCTTGTTATTTAGTGTAATTAGTCAACCATTGTAATTTATTATTGTACAATCTCGTAAGAAATTATTGAATTTAATTTTAATCACATTTCCTTATGTAAAGCATAGTTAACTAGCGCTAATATTTATAGTATTAGATACCATATAACTTAGAGTCTGCACTCTAATGTCGAATAGATTGTCGGTTGCCTCTGGTATACAGAGTGGTTTATTTTGGTGTTGACGTGTTGCAAATTACGATCAAACTGTTCGACTTTGGAGGGACTTTCGGCAAGTTGCCTTATAACTGTATGCTTTTGTAAGAATATTGTCGGTTAATTATTTTAACTTTAAGGTTGTTTCATGTGTTCTCCATTTTGAATTTCTTAAATTTTGTAATTGTACGTCATTGATAATTTGAGTTGTGGATCACCTTGGGTGACCATTTAAGGTTTTATTCATTCCTTCAGAAATTTAATACTGGCAACTGAGTTGCGCTTTGTGATTTACATTTCATTGTTTTTTTGTCTTTTGAATATCTTGTGAAAAATCAGAGATTAGTTAGTATAGCCGGTTTGTGTACAATAATTGAAACCAACTGTTGAGTCCTAATTTATAGTTTCAATAAACCGTATGTTAAGTTTGAATGAGTGTGTGTTGGTCTTATTTTTCTTATCACCTGGGGAGTTTTACATTGGATCTGGTCCGGGGTCTGAATATCTGTTGGGCTCAGCATATTTTAACGGATAGGCGCCCTGACAACTTAACCTTCGACTTAGTACTGTGTTCGAACTCGCCCTAATTCTGACTGTAGCTGGAGGCGGTGCTGACTCCCATTTTTAACATCGACCCCTGGGAAGTAAGAGGTAAGACTTGAGTGTTATAAGTTGGTGATTATTTAATAGACAAGCGTCTTCCTAAATTTAAATAGAAGGTTAATTACCGTGGTGGTGTCTGACTTACTACCTTCTTGGAATTTGGGTACCGAATATGTTAGGGCCTTGGCCATTTATAATTTAAATACAAGAGGGTAGCAGGTTGCAAATATTTAATGATATTATACCAGTAAAAGACGAAGCTAAAAGTTTGGGATTGTTTCTAGATAACTAATTCAGATATAATTCACAAATAAAAACCTACATACAGAAAGCTTATGCTAACATAAAACTTATTTACCCGCACAAACACTATTTGTCTACACATATGAAGTTTTTGTTATGTGAGGCACTTGTGCTTTCTCAATTTTCCTACTGCGCTCCGGTGTATGGTCCATGCTTAACACAATAGTCCAGAAATCTTGTTTAAGACTAATATTTGGAATACGGAAATTTGACAGTCTCTCATAAACGGTTCGAGTTGAAATGGCTCAATATGGATAAGCAGACTCTTGCAATTTGCAAAATTGTATTACGCAATAATTAACACCAAACAACCTGCATATCTTTACGATCTAATTTCATTTCGCACTGATGTACACCACTTAAACTTGAGATTTTTCTCGAAGTGCCATTACACCGCCCGTGCGTAGAACAGCATTGTGTGAACCTGGTTTTTCATGCCAGGGTGTATAATTCAATAAGAGTGGGCATTAGGGATAATTCGTTTATCACCTTTGCTACGCGATACCGGGTATATTTATTTGATGTGCAAGATAATTAATTTCTCAATATTTTCTTTTTATTTTCCAATATTGGATGGATATTGATTTGATTGTACAAATGTATAAGTTCTGATTACAATACATCATTCTTTATTTTAATTTGCCTATGTTGCACATCACTTTAGATTAATTTATGTTAAGTTAGTAATAGGCAAGCATATTATTCTGTAACGAACCTGCAGTTGTTAATGAATATAAATGTCCTTGTTGTACGTATTTGCCATAATTGTAATTAATCATTCAAAATATGTACAACATTTTTATTACTATGTTTTCAATTAATATTTTTGATGGACCACCTGTGTATATATTTTATAGTATTTTTGATAATTTGTTTATAATTGTATTTAATTATTGAAACTTTCCGTATGTGCAAATGGAAAAGTACTTAGTACGTCACGTTTTGCGCACGAAATTGTTGTATTCGTCTTTTACAGTTAGGTGGGAGAGTTTTTAGCGAGCTCCGATGCATATAAAAGGCCGGAAATTTGTATGTAAATTTTACTTGTTCTCTTAGCAAGTCTCCCAGATCAACCCTTGGCGGTAGGTTTTCCATTTAGAAACATCGGGCTTTGATGCCTGGAGTTGTCACTCTGATTGGCAAAAATCCGGTGCAAGTATCGGAGTTTGTTAATTACCTAAATGAATTAATCCAGTCTAGGTACTTGGTTATCTCTCCTTTCCGATTTTCCTAAATTTAAATTATGAGAAGACCGGCAATTAAATTGAATATTATGCGAATAAACGTTGATTTTGTAAATTAATTTATGAGCCCCGCAGAAATCCATTTTGATTAATTTAATGTATATCCAATAAAATGTTTTGTTTTATATCGAAATCAGTATACATATATCTAAAATCCAGAGTGCAATTATCTTTCAACATTTAATCATAATAGAATCATTAAGATTATTTTGCATGAGAAATTGTAAATAAAGCCTACAACACGTTTAAATGTCTAAGTGATGAATATGTTATGTTGCATACCTCGTTTATATTATTTGAATATTTTATAGAATAACAATTTTTATTTTGTATCTGTCATTTTTCCATGCTATATAAAATAATATGTGTGTGGTCTATGTATATATAGATATTTATCTGTGTTTATTCTTTTATACGTTAATAAATAAAATGATCAAAATTTTTCACTTATGTTTCGCATATTTTCTAATTTCTATTTCATACCGAGAAACAACAAAAAATTAAGAGAATTACTTACTCTGGATTATTTTACGGTTGTGTAGATGCTTTGATGGTCATTTACACTGTTAATGAACACTGATTGCAAATATTAATCACTGTTATTCTGTGATTATAACTCATTTGGTTATACACAACTGTCAGTTTGCAAAGAATAATAAAGAAAGCATATATATGGATATTCAAGTTTGTCCACTGCGATGGGTAAGGAGCCGTCGATCTTAGACAACTAAATAAACGCACTTGTGAGGTCATTAACTCAGTCAGTAAATAATTTTTTTTTTATTAACGTGCCGCGCGTATTTATTTATTAAAAATAAATACAACACCCTACTATCACGTTATAATTTTATTCTTTTTTATTTATTGTATTTCAGGGTGATAGTGGAAGATCACGGGTTAATACCTAACCTTGAACTATCACTCTGTGATTTTTTAGTTCTACATTAATATATGTGTCTGGGATGTTACAGTCTTGTTGCGGGAACTGAAAATAAAACATATATTATTATTATTATATATATAAATACTGTGAAAGATATTATCACTGCCTACGACCGCTTTTAAAATAAATGAAAACAGAGTACCTACTCAACCCAATAGGCACACGTACACACCACGGCCGAATCATGTCGCCCAGCGCACGGACACGTGTTTCGGCTTCGATTCGCCTCATTAGCGTGTGACGTGTTGTCAGTGATAACTGGTAAACCTAGACCGCTAGTATTTATGTTAACTTATATAACACTTGTCTATGAGAGATCTCAGCGATATCTTTTGCCACTGCAGAGGCGCATTTACGCATTAATGATAAAAATGGGGTCAATTTGTAGAGATATCATTTCAATACATGAACTTAATGTTTATTTTGACATTTCAATTCATGTTCTTTAGAATTACATACCATTCGCGTTAGAAATTCTAAAAAAAATGGAATACCCTGTCACTGAAAAGTACTAAAAGTTAACTGTTCAAAAATACTTTCTTCCGTCTGTGAGCGATATTGCAAAAGTTTTAGAATATTATATTTGAATAAACCCCGATATGATTTGAATGTTTGTTTCCAATAAATATAGAATGATTACCTATGTTTCTTTATTAAAACAATAAGACAAATGTGTCACATAAGGTAGATTTATTTGTTCTTTTGCTATTGCCGTTCCACACATTTTAGTCAATAATAATAGTTCTGGATGGTAGGGTCAATGTTTGTCCGTTATTGGTTCTAAAATAGTTAAAAACGCAATGACACGAACAACTTTGAAATTGGAATTTTAGGAAAAATGTACTAGCAAGATTATTAGTAAAGATTTTTCATTCTGGTTCAGCAGGTTTTCGAAGTATTTTTCCATTAATACTTTGTTTGTTCTCTTTTATGAAACATTTGCCTTTCAATATTTCTGATTTTTGTTATTGTTTGCTAATGTTGGCTTTCGTTTTTCATGCTTCACAATTATATATTATTATTATTGTGGTTTAAAATAAATTATTTCATGCATAAATTTAATTACTCTGGGTAATATATGGTTTCGCTTATTTGCAGGATCTGAACTAGTTCGATTATCAAATACTGAACACATCGTGTTGAAATGAGTTTCACGTAATTAGTGTTAATTATGTGAAATACATCGACTCTACGATTGTCTTACCTCTCAATGTGTGTACATTACACTGACGCATATGTTGTATTATAATGAACACAGGCCACGTACACGAAGCGTTAATATCAGAACAGACGTCCGATGTAATTAACAGATAAAGCGTTAATCTCTAGAAAGGACGCTTATACGAGCACCCGTTGACTGTCGTGTGTATGTATTTGCCTGAATAGGTAGATGGTTTCAGGTCCATCCGTTTTGATAATAATGATAGGCACGTGTATACATATCAGGATGTGATGTTCAGGTAGACGTATATTGAAGCATGCAGGATTTGCAACATGCACCATTGGTGTCGAATGTGCCTGTTCGGTTATTTGGGTTAATTGAGTCGAACACATTATCACATGACAAGATGTATACATAGATGTTACTGTGTTTCGGGGGGGGGGGGGGGTTCGGCGTCATTTTCAATTGTATGAAAACACGACTGATGGTTGTGTATATATATTATAATGATTCAAATTTTCAATATTTATAAGTATATAGTCAAAATTAACTTCTCACGAAAATTAATTTATATATTATAAAAATTAAATGTCGTTCATGTATAAAATAGAAGAATTTATTTTAGAATAGCAATGAAATGTATATAAAATGTTAGGTAGTAACTACAGGAATACATTATTGTAATCTCAGTCTTAATGAAAGATTCTTAAAAAGTGACTATATTAATGATAGTTACAAGATGTAAAATAGGCAACTTAAATTACCACATAAAATCACATACGTACTTATAGACGGAAAATAATGTGAACATATCTTGGATACGGAAAAGAAAATGTTGCTGGTTGTTGATTTTGAAGTAGAAAAGAAAAATTTATTAACAAGAAGCTGAATTGTAATTTTAAAGAAGAATTATAAAACAAACTTTATTATCAACGTCATAAATATCTTAATTATTATACTATCATAATTTTCTACGTGTTTGGGAGAAGAAGATATTGTGTTATCCATATCACTGGAGTATCGTGTTTTCCATTTGTTACTCTGGAATTATGCTGACGATACCTGTAACATAAAGATAATAATTTAAAACACGACATACCATAGTTTACGAGTAAAATTACCACGAATAGAAGAAATCCAGTACGAACAATCCACAGGAAGAAATTCTGGTAGTCAGAACTGACGAGGAAGCAGATAAGCTCTACAAATTCTGAAGAAGTTATCTAAGGTTCCAGTTCAAAAGCACGTGAAGAAGAGAAACAGACCTAAAATGGAGGAATAAAACGTTAAGTAATTCATAGTCACTTTTAAGTGAATCGACTTATTATAATTGTTTATATCAGACTTTATTACAAGTTATTTATAAAATATAAGGAATAGTAATGGATTTAGTTGAGTATTTTTATGTAAGACAATATTTCTAATTTAACATATAACCTCACTTTGCAAGATAAAGTATTTAAAAACATATGTGTAATTACATATATTCATATTCTTAATTGAAATAATTTATTAGAACATCTTAGAAATGATTCTAAAGATAATCCATTAATACCATAATTACCATAATATACGAAATATGTAGGTATATGTACACCAGGAGAAATAATTTTTCGTACAGTTCAAAGGATATTAGATGGTATGGGCGTGTTTATCATGTACTGATTACGACGAAAACACATCCATACCACTTTATATCTTCCCGAACTGTATGAATATTTAAATCCGCTGAGATATATGTCGTAAACGGCTTACCAACAAAAGAAATTCACTTCAGGAATTATTATTTGTTGTTTTATATGTTAAACTAATTGAAAAAATAAACAACTTAACACTATCAAAACAAGACCACAATTAACTGTAATTCACAAATCTAAAAACAATTATAAACAATATCTGGCATGTGTAAAACTGACAAGTTTTGTAACTATTTATTATAAATTATGTCGCCCCTACCAAATAAAACAGAACCAAAAAAAAAAGCGACTACTAGAATATAGTAAGTATGTTAGAGTAGAATTCAAACACTAAACCAAATTCTCTAGTCGCCACTTAGTTACACTCCAACGACCCTATCTGCTTTATTGGATCTCTGTGCGAAATGATCAATTCTTTCTCTTGTCTGCATCTTCCCCCTAGACCATGGAAATTCGGTGCATGCCATACATTAATTTACTTTGATTGATACAGGCTTTCTTATATTTGTAGAGAGCTATTACGTTATCGAAAAGTAAAATAAATAAAATAAGTGAGCGTTCTTTGAAATAAATATGGAACTATACATATCATCGACTTGCGTTTGCCAAGATGGATTGATGCTTAGAATCATGATCTCATAAAATAGAGAAAGTCGGTTCAAGCCTTAACTTTGTCACCGTAATCTTATTCAAACAAACATTTGGTTGTATTAGCAGCAGTATTATAGTAATGAATAAAGGGCGGAATATATGCACGTCAATTCAGTTAAAATATGCGCATATATAATGCATCGTTTTTCTCTGAAATATGCAACAATATGCATTTATTTGTCAAAATATGCAATTATATGCCTTGAATATAACATGGAAAAATGGAAATAAAGAAACGCCGACTCTTACAAAAATTATTTATTTTAAGTAAAATTAAAAGAAAAACATAATAGGTACAATTTTCAACCTGAAATAGTATAAAATGCATTTATAACGATATATTTTTCAAAATTTTCCAATAAAAATGTTTGCCTTCTGTCTGTAAAAATATGTTTGTACAAAGAAAAAGTTCTTTCAACATCTACCGATGTGATCTGGCAATATTTTAATTTGGGTAGTAAGTTATAAGGCCAAGGTATTAATTACTTCGTTGGATGGTTTACTATCAAAAATATTTTTGACTTCCATTAAATACTTAAAGCCTTCATTCTTTCCCACAATAACTTCGAGTTTCCTTCTTACTTGATTTCCTACATCACCGGGAACTTTTTTGCATTTGTCGGAAAAAGTTTCAACAATATTAATTGATTCTCTTAAACTTATATTCCTACTTTCTAACGAAGTTATTATATCTGGTACAAAACTAAAATTAACCTTAATAAAAACAAGTTCCTTAGCTAAATTTGCATTTTTGAATAATGCTTGACTTTGCACTACACACTGCGAATTGTCTTCTAAATCTAAAACTATGTCTTTAATGGCTTCAAAATGGTCTGCGTAGAATATCGCGGCCTTAATCCATGTTCCCCATCGAGTAATTACGGGCTCTGGAGGTAAACAAACTCCTGGCAATTTCTCTCTATAGATCTGCACTCTTAGAGGTGCTTTCAAAAACACTTTCTTTACATTTGAAATTAATTTGTTCACCAAGGGATATGCTGTTCTAATAATTTCTGCAACTCTGTTTATCCCGTGTAAAAGACAAGTGACATGTACCATATTGGGATAAAATATTTTTAAGTTTTGGCCTACTTTAACCATATACGGCGCTGCGTCAGACAAAAACACTAAAAACTTCTCTACTGGAACTGGATTTGGTAAAAAAAAATTTGATAGAGACTGCTGAATAAATCGAGTTACGGTCTCATTATTTGTTTTGTCTAACTGTTTAGAAGATATTAAATATGGTTTCCCTGGCTCATTTTCTTGAAGCCCTCCAATCATAAGATGTGCGATATATCGACCACATGAGTCTGTGCTTTCATCAACAATAATATAAAAATGTTCATCGCCCAGTGTAGCTTTAATTGCTCCCATTACGGTTTCGTATAATGTTTGCACATTCTTCTTTCTAAGTGTGGATTCGTCAGGGATGTTTTGATTACAATATTTTTGCAAAAAATCTCTGAATTGTGTATTTTGCAGTTTCTTCAAAGGTATATTTGCTGCGACTAAAGCTTTGCATAAGTCTTGATGAAACACCTCCTTTTCACTCTTTGGTTTGACATTTTGAAATGCGGTTTGCACACACTGCTGAACAGGCACTGATTTATTTTTCTGCATCTTAGCTTTATGCATAGCTGTTTTCAAGTGTTGATCAATTTGGAACTTCTTTTCACAAACAATGATTTTGGCACAAACTTTGCAAAACACTTTATACTAAACTCCAACTCAGGAAAATTTTTAATCCACGAAGCGGCTTTCGGCATTTTAGGCGTTTGAAATAAAATATTTTCGAAATCACTCTTTTCACACTGGAATCTATCGACAAACTAAACTATACAATATAAATATAAAAGAATAGACCACAGCTGCTCTCCATTAGGCAAGCTGATTACTTGGAAATTCCTAAACACCCAATAAATGCCGGCAATAAACCATATAATAATAAAAACTATACAATATAAATATAAAAGAATAGACCACATCTGCTCTCCATTAGGCAAGCTGATTACTTGGAAATTCCTAAACAGGGTCGCACTTATTCTTTTCATAAAACGAAAAACATAAAAATATGCACACAAATTTTATTTTTGCCGAAATATGCAATTTTTTGTGAAATTTGTTAAAATATGCAAAATATGCAAATATATGCACTTTGCATATATTCCGCCCTTTAGTAATGAATATTGTAGTAGTGAATATTGTATTAATTTCATTGGTTTGAAGGATGTATCAGTAATTTTGCAAACGGGCACGTATTCTGTGATATATTGCATCTTAACATTTCAGAATTCATTATTTGAACTACACTTTCTTAAGATGGATTGGACCCGGAAATTTTTATTTTTACGGAAACTTGAAAGATAGAGCGAATGCAACAGTTGTCTTCATGCGAGAAAAGCTAACGGTACGAATATAGTGCAAGACGTCGTGTCGCAGTAGAGGTTTAGTCTGATGTTTACGTCGCGTATAAGATACACTTAGCGTAGATTTTTGGGCTGTCGGACTATGAGTAATCGACGACATTAGTATCGTATAGGCCGATTTAAGCCTGTGAGGCCTGGCACGGTATAGCTTGCAGAAAAATAATCCTCTTGAAAAGAATCCACATATGAATAGCACACAAATACCATTAATTTTGCTAAATCAGCGATATCGGTTGATTCATCTATTTGAAACGAAAATTGAATAGATTTTATACGAGAAATTAATGTAGCGTTTACATTATCTGCTAAATCTCCGATTAGTCGCGAGATTGTGTCATGTGACGTCAAATATGCATTCGATAATGTTTTTTACAAAAGGTTTGATGAGATTTTCAGCAACAGTTCGGGCTTCGCTAGCTTGAGGAATTCGCAAACTGGCCAATTAAGATGTCATTAAAGCCTGTCCGTTAACAGTTTTAGAATGATGTAGATGTACATCTCTGGACTTTCAGAGTTCAGGATACTTCCTCCTGAAAAAAGTCAGTGGGTTTATTTTTGCATTCTGGATGGAACCTCCCAAAATAATGACGCATTTTTGCTGGAAACATTGAATTGTTCGGCAAGACTTTGCTACAAATTACGCACTGAGGTTTATTATCAGTGGTTTCAGCACATCCAATTTCCAAATATGAATCATGATACTTTTGTTTTAATTTTTTTTTTAAATTGTGAACTTGTATCCGAGGGGAGTAGAGCTATGCAACTTGTTCGATAGTTCAAGAAGCGAGGTTATACCTCTTAGATGTTGATGCTTCCACGTTTGTTCCAATTGGCTGGAAAGAAGTTTTGATGTTTTGTAAGGACCCCATCTGCAGCCAGCAATCCATTGAAACAAAATTAACATTATTCCTCGTATCACTAATTTAGTATTTGAAAAAACCTCCAAAAGATAGATACTTTGTTATCAAAATGAAAAATCTGAGCTACAGAAAATAGATTTTTAAAAATAATAAATTGCATATAGTCAACTTTAATTTGTTGGTTCGCGGCTGAATATTGACTAAAATGCCACTGATTTAAGAAATATGTAAACAACCACTTTTATATGCAACAAAAAAAATTCTTATAATTCTGGAAAGGTATGGAAGCTTCTAATTGTTTCTGCAAACGTGGAGACAGCGAGTTCAGCCTTTTCTCTATGTTACCGGGTTCTTTGTTGTCTGGTGTTGCCTTTTGACGTAAATTTGCTTTGTCAACTGGCGGAAGAAAGACTGACATACGAGGTATGTCTCAGAAGTAATGAGAATGAATTGTTTAGGCTAAATATGACAACGACATCATCCGACTGGAGTCGACTACATGTGAGTGGAATGTCTAAGAACGCAACCAGAACAGGCGCAGGCTACTAAGTCTAGTGTTAGTGGCATGAGCGCTACGTATTTACCGTTAGGTTCCAATACCACGTTACATGTAAAATGCAGGCAAATGTTGAGCAGCAATATGCAACTAAATTTTGCGTTAAAAAAGGGAACTGCTTCAGAGACACTACAAATGGTAAGAACAACATATAGAGATGTTACGTTGTCGTCAGCACAAGTTTTCAGATGGTACAAGACTTTCAAAGATTGCCGCGAAACCATCGAAGATGACCATTGCTCCGGACTGCCGTCCACGTCAAAAACCGATGAAAGCGTGGCGAATGTGTGTTCTGCGTTAGCAGACGGTTGACCCTCAGGTTGATGGCACATGAGGTCAGCATGAGTAATAACACCGTTTATAGAATTGTGACAAAGGAACTAGGCATGCGGCAAATTTGTGCAAAGCTGGTGCCCAAGAACTTGTCTGATGAACAAAAGGAAAATCGCTTCTCCATTAGTCAACAATTGCGGTATCCCTTAACAACCCAACCCAACTTCATGCACAGAGTGGTAACAGGTGATAAGTCATGGGTATTTGAATATGATCCAGAAACAAAGCGCTGAATGGCACACACCTGCATCACCGCGGCCGAAGAAAGCTCGCATGATCAAATCCTGAATCAAGTCGATGCTTATCATCTAATTTGATTCGCGTGGAATTGTCCACAAAGAATTCGTACCGCCGGGCCAGACAGTGAATCAAACTCTTTATCGTAACGTCCTTGAACGTTTTCGGCAAAGAGTTCTGCGCGTGCGGCCTGACATTGCCAGCTCGTGGATCCTGCATCACGATAATGCCCCCAGTCACAGCTCATTGTCGGTTGGAGAATTTTTGACAGAGAAAAATATTCTAGTACTCCCACATCCGCCCAACATTCCAAACATGGCTCCATGTGATTTTTTCTTGTTCCAACGCTTAAGCGGTAATTGAAATGTTCCCATTGCGGAACAATAAACAACATCCAAGCAGTCACGACACAGGTTCTAAACAGCCTAACGAAACAAGACTTCCAGAATTGTTACCAGGCATGGAAAACTTACTAAAGACGCTGTGTGCATTCCCAAGGGACATACTTTGAAGGGAACAATATTAATTTGTAGATAGATTCAATAAAACTCTTGAAAACTAATCATTCTCATTAATTCTGAGACACACCTCGTATTGTATGTCGACTACCTTTTTATATAGTCAGTAGTTGACCGGTGGTAAATGATTTATACTCGATTTTTGTTACACAGAGAGCGCAAAAGGTCATAATATTCAAATGTTTTTGTCCCATTTTGGTCTTGAAATATATTTGTAATTTTAAATTTTAAAATATCTTTAATAATTTTTTTTAAAATGTCTTGTTTTTTCGCAGAGTTGTACCGGGAATTGTTTTGCGGAGCATACAATTTGAGAAACGCTGTCATGAACAATAGGATAGCATATTAGAACTAGTTTTTTGAAAAATATAAATAGAAAATAAAAGCTTTACTACGCTTTAATAGTAGTTCATCCCAAAATGGGAATCAAGCAGTCCCCCCCACATGAATTCACGGTATGACATTTAGGCTCCTTCTAGTGTGGTTGTACACGCTCAATTATTAACGATAATGGCTTTTTTGCACTATACGAGGGCGACCTGAAATGCCAGCAATTTTTTCGGGTTTGGGAATA
Source organism: Amphimallon solstitiale (assembly GCA_963170755.1). Lineage (NCBI taxonomy): Eukaryota > Metazoa > Arthropoda > Insecta > Coleoptera > Scarabaeidae > Amphimallon > Amphimallon solstitiale. Next base: position 62,027,040 of record OY720680.1, read on the forward strand.
GGAAAAAGTCGTTGGGGGCTAGGTCCGGTGAATATGGAGGTTGAGAAATTAATTCGTAGCGCAACTCATTCAATTTGGACAAGACGATGCGAGATGAATGAGCTGGTGCCTTGTCGTGGTAAAAAATCACTTTTTCCGCTGCAAACGAGGCCGTTTCTCCTTCAATACTGCATCGAATCGGGTCAATAAATCGTTGTAGTATTGCCCCGTGATCGTCTTTCCCTTCTGCAGATAGTCGATGAGGATCACACCTTGGGAATCCCAAAAAATGGTCGCCATGACCTTTCCGGCCGATGGCACGGTCTTTGCTTTCTTCGAAGCTGTTTCGCCCGGAAAAGTCCACTGCTTCGATTGTTCCTTGGTCTCCGGTATGTAGTGGTGGATCCAAGTCTCATCCACGGCCAATGAATCCACTTCAACCTTCGTGTTTAGAGATAGATTTTGAATAATTTTTGTATACATTTTTTTTCGAAATTTGTAAGGAAGTTAGGAGTTTCAGTTTTATCTAATAACAGTTTTGTTTTGTTTCTAAATATATCGCAAACTATGCATTCTCTACAGATTTATCAAAAGCGCAAAAATATTGACTGTATTTATAGCCCGATTTTTTTCCTTTGAAGTTCGTGAATATTATCGAAACATCATCTGTCAGAGAACTAATATCATAGCAATTGGGACAATTAGGTATTCTGATGCTTTATAACATCCCTAAATTTCCTTGCCCAAGCGGCTAAAAAGGAAAAAATCTGTTTTATTTCTTTATTCTAGAGAAGTCATTTCTGAAGATGAATGAACGACCATTGAAAGTATTGTTAAAATATTGGAATCATTTGAGTTGGCTACAACTTTATTGTGAGCAGAATATCAACTGATGACTTCAGTGGTGATGCCCATTTTGCAATCTTTGATGGAGAATTTCATTTCAAAGATTGACGGCACTTCATCAATTGAAATGTTCGTCTTTAATACATTTCTAGATCCAAAGTTTAAAAAGAAGGAAATATTTTTTTGGAAAGCGAAAGAGGATCATCAGTTGAATTTGATGAAATTACCATGAATCAAGCAAAAAAGAAAACCGCTTAGGATATTTTGTTCCCCAATACACAAGTATATTCTGCCAATAAATTACATATATATTCTTGAAATGTTGTATATCAAAAAACAAATAATTCCAATGTTCAAATATTTATCAAAATAAATATTTGAATACTGAACTTTGGAAAATTCCCGGATTTTGCGCATATACCGTAGTCGTCAAATTTTAATTTCGGTTTATACTTCTATACCATGCAGAAGATGACCTTATAATATGCAGCGATGCCTGCTTGCTAACAGTAGTGGGAGAGCAACGCAGTGTCGGGGGACCCTCACGCCTTACATTTCATAGGAAACGTTTGTCGAGTGTACTGTCTTGGCAGCCTCGCTTATGTTTATCTTTAGTTTATTTCGTCGCGCTCTTGTCCTCTTTCTTCTTTCGTATCAGAAATTAAAATATGTCGACTACGGTATGATACAGCGCGTATGCGCAATGCGATGTATAACGTAACCAAGATAGTTGTGTGTATGTAGTGTGAATTGCCCGTTAGAGCAAAATTAAATACAGTTCATTAAATAAAACAACAGTGGTTTTATTACAATCAGATTTTTATTGTAAAAGATAACTCGGCAATTCTAAAATAAAATATAAATCTTACTAAAAAGAAGTTTAAAACAAAAATGATCGTTTTCCATTATGTACCTACATTCGAATATCCCAAAATAAAAGTAACATCTAGATGAAAGTCAAAGATTTCAGATAGAGAAAATTTCAGACCAGAAGGCGAAACAAACAGTAATGACCAACATGTAATCAAGCTTCCAATCTCGAGATGAAAGGCCGCAATAATAAAAACAAACGGGGTACAAAAAAGAACCTTTTAGGCATTATCATTTCAGAGATTCGCACAATCCAGAACGGCCATTTCGACGTGTATCCACCCACCAATCTAGATGATCAAAATCTCTCATATATACGGTCGGCTTTTTCTGTGCCTCTCTTTGCTGCCCCTTAAGAGGTTGACTTTTTCAGAAAACGTCGTCTTTTTTGGCTGGAAAACGGAAGTAAGGGACTAGTAGGATGGTCAATGTATTACGCACCACTTACCACCGTTGTATTTTTCCGATTATTCCGGAATTATTTAAAAACTTACCTTGTACAAAAGGACGACGTTCATTTCTTACAATAAAAGAAAGACGTTAGGCGAGATTTCTTGTGCACTAAAATAAATAAATTCCCAGTCACGATCCTGTGCCCGTCTGAATATGTAGGTATACGCGTTTTGATGACTCATACAGAATTTTGTCAGTTCATCCTTACCTAGTTATTGTACAGTTATTAAAATGTTATCCTTATCGAAACATGACTATCGGAGAAAAGGATTATTTTAATATGAATTAAGGACAGACACAGTCATATTTATATTTCATATATTAAGAACTTCAGCCTTATATATATATTAACAAAGTAACTTCTAATATCCAAAAAAGACCGAAAACGTTTAACGGTATAAATTTCAGTAACTAAGATTAATTTCATTATAATTCGACATACTACAATGTTTTTTTTTTACCAAACTTTTAGTGACAAAGATTTCACATCGTGAGTGACGAAAATCAGTTGGAGTAACAATTGATATAAACATCTATTCGTGGTCCTTCGAGTCGACGTTCACAAACCGAGACCGTCGAAACGGCTCGTCCGGCAAAAGTTTCACGCCATTTCGATTTCCCCATTGTACGTACGCTTTCTATTCGCCGTCCTTATTTTTTCACCCTTGTCGAATTACAATATGAAATGTGATGGCAATGGAAAATAGAATGTAAAGAGGGTAGTTAGCTTTGAAGGACTTCTTTTCTTCTTTAATTTTTTCCTGGATATCTGTCGAGTCTAAATGTCAAGGAATTACAATGAGAGATGGGAAAAAAGGAGGTGACAACAGAGAGATATATTTGTTCCAGTTCTAACGAATGCCGGTATTCATCTGACACTGGCTGTCAGTCAAGATAATTGTATTTCCTTTTAATATTCAAATTTGTTCGTCTCCAGATGCTTAAGGCACGTTATCGCTGACATACTAGCGGCGAATTAAGAAAACATAATTGGATGGTAAGTACGGATTTTACTTCGAAAGGAAAGATGAAATGGGATCGATACCCTTATATAAGTATACATAGAAAGATGAAACTCAATCTAATATCAACAAGTATGTTTGTCTACCCTATGTTCAGGGTTTATCTGAGAAATTGAATAAAAATTTGGCCCCATATAACATAAAAGTAGCTCATAGAAACCATGACAATATAAAACAATTGAGCAAGAAACATATGTTCTTTATAAGATTCCTTGCGCTAATTAGTAGTGTGTAATAGTGGTGTATATATACATCGGATAAACACAGCAACATAAATCAGAAAGATTAAAAGGGCATAAATATGCAAAAAATTTAAATCATTAAAAAATCATTGTAACACCACAGGACATGCATTTGATTTCAATAAAACCAGTATTTTAAATAAAGCACAAAATGCTAAGGTAAGAAACGTATTAGAAATGATACATATAAAAAAAATGAGGTGTGGCCACCACACGACTTTCAAGCGTTTCAAACTATACAATTTTAAGAATTTTTTTATGCAAAACTTATTCAAAATCCTATTCTAGGTACTTTCATTCGCTTAATAAATCGCTATAGAATGCATACTTTGCAAGATATTATCAAAAAAGTGCTCCTCGCTAAGAGTAAAAGTGCTACTTCCGGTCCGAATTCGCGAATGCGTTCACACTTGTATTGCGCTCTTTAAAGTCAATTAGCAAAATGCCCTCACAATCCCAGAATATTGTGGCCATCACCTTTTTCGTTGATTGAACGACTTTCGCCTTTCTGGGACGAGATTCATCAGGTCGCCGCCATTCCATGGACTCCCTTTTCGATAGAGGATCGTAAAACAGAACCACTGTTTTATCCCCTGTGACAATGGACTCCAAAATCGGTTTTGGGTCGTCTCCACACATGTTTAAAAACGACTGCGCACATTCGACTCGACGTTCACGTTGCAGAGCAGAAAGAAGTCGCGGTACTCATCTAGCAATAATTTGTAGAATAAAATGATTCGGATTTTTAAATTTGAAAATTATGCTAGAGCCGTACTGTTTATTAAATTCAATAGGAAAGTATATTCAGAATGTGAAAATAGTACATTAAAATACAAGTTTCATAAGACACGATTTTTGCGCACGCGTTCAAGTTTAGAAAACGAGCCGCTAGGCGAGTTTTCTAAAGAACAAGTGCGCAAAATGTCTTATGAAACGTGTATTTTATACTATTTTTTCTATTTCGGTTATTAAAAGTTCAAAAAAGCTTCAAATAAGAGACATGTTTTGTTCGAATATTTTAGAAATTTTGCTTTTTGAAGTTGGTTACTCTGATTTTTAAGTAGAACGTTTTAAATATTTGAATATCGGTGGTGCTATATGTAATTGTGTTTAAAATTCAGTCTGATTTATACAATAAATTATTTCAAATTATCAACAAAAAGGACGAAATAAATAACTGTACGCCCCCAGAGATTCGCAAAATAACAGAAGACAATTTACAAAATCTTTCGTCCACAAACTCTCTACATATTTATCAAAACAAACTTTTATAACAGTTGTACTATTCAACATGGTAAGTATATGTCAATAGTAGCATCCGAAAACTTATCATCCAACTCTGCTTACCAATTTATATTGCTAATTAGTAAGTGAATTGTTAGCATGTGTGCCTTTTATTCTTTGTACAATTTTATTGCACATTTTTGTTACTTTAAAGGCTTATATTTTGACATTTAAATACGATTTGGTTCCATTTTTTTTGTTACCAACTTCAAAAAAATAAAATTAGCGTGCGATAAAGTAATACTTTATGCAACCAAAACGGGTGTCGTAAAGTGAACTTTATAGCACCGGAATAGAAAAAATATAATATACCGTAGTCGACATATTTTAATTTCTGATACGAAAGTAGAAAGAGGAAAAGAGGGCGACGAAATAAACTAAAGATAAACATAAGCGAGGCTGCCAAGACAGTACACTCGCGTGAGGGTCATCGACACTGTGTTGCTCTCCCACCACTGTTAGCAAGCAGGCATCGCTGCATATTATAAGGTCATCTTCTGTATGCGATAGAAGTGTAAAACGAAATTAAAATTTGACTACTACGGTATATGCTATATACATATAATTGGCGCTTACGTCAAAGATGCAAATTTTAAATAAGCGGTGACTGTCTGATATGATATATGTGTGCTTTCCAGGAAATTGTTACTGAAATTACACCGTAAAAGTATTTCGTAATATCCGACAGCGATCTTTATGCTTTACACACGCAGCAAGAAAATTATATAGTTTTCTTTTAACTTTCTAAAAGGAAACATATGCATACATAAGTACAAATGTCCCTATGATCATCTGTACTCCGGAGTACCGCAGTCATTAAAATTAGTATGTACTCTACACGCCACTTTCCGCATATGTGTATGACAACAGAGAAATACAATACAATTTCTAATTACGATACAAAACTCTCTCGCAGCAGTGGGTGAATCAAACGATAACACCCGATCGTGCGGCAAAAGCACCACCCATAGACATATTCACGCAAGCAGAGGCTACAGGCGGCAGCAACAACATGAATTTAACCTCCGGGAATTGTTCAATCTCTCCCGTCTCAGTTGGCGAATTAGTTGACTACCTCAATTTAAATTTTACGCGTATGTGCACTGCGCGGAGTAAGTAACCACTCACAAATACGTAAAAAAAAACCTACAATGCTGTTCGTATAAATTCGAACAGATGATTAATATGAGATCGTTTCATGGAGATAATTTTTTTTGTCCTTCTCAAGTTCTTTCCAGTCTCCAGTCTAAGCATCTTTCAGGTTTTCGAATACTAGGTATTCCTTTTCACCTGTTTCTTAGGACAGTCTCTCTGCTGTCAAGCTATATCTTTCACATTTATTTCATTATCCACTCAATTCAAAATTCCTAGCTATTTCAATCTTATAGTTTTAGCAACCGTAGTAAATTTAACAGGAAAAAATGAGGTGTGGCCACCACACTACTTTCTTATACGTATGAACGTTTCAAACTATACAATCTTAAGAATTTTTTTATACAAAACTTATTCAAAATCCTATTCTAAGTACTTTTATTCTCTTAATAAATCGCTATAGAATGCATACTTTGCATATTCTATTCCGGTCCGAATTTTGAAATTTCATGTATACAGACAATATTGCAAATATAACTCTAAATACTTTTGTACTCTTAATAAATATATATAGAATGCATAATTTAGGACATATTTGCCAAAAATCGCTATTCGATAAGAGTAAAAGTGTTACTTCCGGTCCGAATTTCGAAATCTTTTTTATACAAGAGATATTGAAAACTATGTTTTAAATACTTTTATACACGTAACGTACCTGTCTAAAAAGCTTGACTTGCGAAATATTCGCAAAAAACCGATTTTCGATAAGAGTAAAAGACCTACTTCCGGTACGAATTTCGAAAAACATTTTAAATAAAATTGTTCTCAATTTTAATTTTAAGTACATATGAATTCTTTATAAATTTGTATAAACTTAGTATTTGACGAAATATTGGCAAAATTCGATTTTTTCACTGAAATAAACTGCTACTTCCGGTCTACCGATTTTACTGAAAAACCAATCAGATCTCAAGAGGGAGATTATACACGTAAATACAAAATTTGGAATTGATATGTCCAGCGGTTTGACCGCTATCGTGGTCACACACAGACACACAGACAGACACACACACACAGAGACATTTTTTAAAAACCACTTTTTTGGTATCAGGGGACCTCAAAACGTGGACATCTGCAAAAATCTCGAGGTCGAAAATTTTCATCATCACAATACTTCCTTATACTACGTATAAGAAAGTAATAAAGAGAGATTATCTTCAATTTTTTTCATACGTAGGTTCAGTAAATATAACATTTAACTGCTTTGTAAAAGAAAATATATGGGGCGTATAGAATAAATATATTTCAAATATTTTTCATTTATGAGTTATTATTGCCTTATAACATTACGTGTCAATATTATAAAGAAAAAAATCTTTTTGCTGTTCCCCAAATATTTCTGAGTTTCCCAATGTATTTTATTTTTCAATGGCGAGAAGAAATGGTTTACTAAGATCTGAGTTTTATAGAATTTGTAATTATATTGATGATATTTGCCAGAATGTATTAGTCATTAATTTTTCTTCTGTAATATACATTATTTTTCTGTTATATATTATTATTATTATTATAATTAAATTTTGCGACTTGTTACTTATTATTTCTCGCAATGTTGTATAGAAAACTAAAATATGACAATATATATACATAATATATATAGGTATATAAACAAGTTTGTGTTGTAACAATAACACTACCTGGAATATTGAAAATTATATTCTTTCCAATCGACACTGATATTGTTGATTAGGGAAATTATAAAAATTTTGCCCTCCAGATTCGAACATTAGTTTTTAATACAATTTTAGATGTTAAAAATAAGTAGTTATGTCTCCACTGTGAAGCAGTTGGTTAATTCGAAGGCTCCGGCAAACCTCGGAGACTTAAGTTTGAATGTTTAATGTCGATAATTAACAATATCAGTGAGGATTGTGAAGAATATAATTTTTAATAATTGTTTAGTACTGCGAAAAATGTGTGAATTTCAGAATGTTCTGAATGTTTATGAATGTGTTTTAACATTGTCAGAATTAGAAAAAGAAAGGAATAAAATGAGTGTTGTTTTTTTAACATTCTATTTATTTTAAAATAAATAGTATTTTTTTTTTATAATAAATTGTATTCGAAAGTTTTGATTACATTACTATATCTGCCTGCATTCTAAGATTTTTTGACCTGTGGCAACACTATTTGCCTGGTATTTACCTCTCGTATTTATAACGCAATTATAATTATATATTTAAATGTTGAAATATTATTTAAATCAAGATTTTTGATAACAATCAGCAAGCGTTGTGGAATATCATAACTGGGGTGCGGACATGACCGGTTTAAACTACGACGAAGTTACAACGGAGCAAAGAAATAATGTAAACAACACACGCTTACTGAATAGCACTAATTCATATGGTGAACTGCAACATCTGTTTACGCCCGAAAAGTGCCCGAGAATGAGAGCAAAAAATCCCCATAAAATAAGGAATTTATAAGTAAAATCCTTTTTTCATCGGCGTAGATAGGAGCGTGAGGGGTTTTTAAAATTTATTATATTTACCTTATATTTCCCAAGAGAAATAAAATTTTCATTCATACTTACGTTAGTTTCGTTTTTTCATTGTTTTGACTGTTAATTACGTATTTCGTAATTTTTTTAATAGTTTGTTTAATACCGGTTTATTGAATCGACTTCTCTCAATTATCTAAATGTAAGTGTGCACTGGATTTCGTTTAGTTTCAATAACATACGCGTACATTTTTAGTTATCATTTATTTAGATCTAGAACGTTGTTTATGTTACTTTTTCTGATATGAAAATGAATTGTGATTCTGAAATTTATTACAAAGTCTCTAAAATATCGTTACAGAATGCCAAAATATCGCACGTTCGTCACTTGGCTTTGCTAAAACATACACAGAAATAGTTTTCATGCAGAGAATTTCGATAGTTTACAAAATTTCGTTACATGTTTAAATGACGATGCTCGAAGTATTTCTGAGTGCAAGGAACTAACACAAATCCCAAATTTAAAAAATCAGTTGTTATTCCTTCAGGAACACCTTGGAAATTTGCCTAAACTTATCACATATTTTGAAAATCGAAATCGATTTAATAACATTGCGGCAATTGTGTATGCTACATACGCTGAAATAAAAGAATATTTCCAGTACGCACCTATAACCAGTTGCGATGTAGAAAAGACGTTTTCTATCTACAATTCAAAGAGAACAAGTCTTACAGAAGAGAAAATGAACAAATAATAAGGTATTTTGTATTTTATAGATCACCAGCCACTTGTTATCCAATTTTATAAATAAAATTAAAACTTCTTTAAAAATACAACATTTCAATAGTGCGCCCATGGGTGATGGGTCATCAACCGTTCGTGTCCGCGCCCTAGTCATAACGAATGAGACAATGAAATAAGATGCATCTTAAGAAGTGCGTTTGGACCTAACTGCAAATGAATTAAATGATTCCTTTGCGACAAGTGGAAATACTGTGCAAGAAATTATAAATATGGGTGCCAACGATGCGCAAAGGAATCGAAGAAGTCGTGTTATCTTTCTGAAACAACAGAAAGCAAAATAATTAATATCGTAAAGAAGTTGAAAAATAAAACTTCTATAGATATATCGCTTTACTGAAAAAAAAATACATATGCTACAAATGCATTTATACGGAGTGACAAGTTTCCAGACTACCTATATTTTCTGTTAGGGTTTTTAAATATGTACTGTGATTGTGCCTTTGATATGAAAGAATGAGGTATGGTTCAAGACTGTTGATTAAAGTGTAAATATTTTCCACAGAAACATAAATTTTGCCTACCGGGTTCTGTCAGTAGATACCCATGAGTAGTATGATATTTCATCTTTAAGGTCTTATTCTTCAAATTTTTCAAGTAAGTGTTTTTTCTTTTTTTTTTTCAAAAATCCTATTAATTTTCTTTCACATTCTATTAGGTCATATTTCGAGGTATAATAAAAAAAGGGGGACTGGGTAACTGCACTACCTCACCTCTATACCTAGTTTTGAAAAACTCTTGTTTCCTTAACTCAAAATTTTGAAAGTACTTATAGTTATTTTATTTTTAATATGGTTAAAAGGGAAACAAACAATACATTGGAACTATTTTTTTCATTACTTGCATATTTCAAAGAAAAAATAGTAATAATTTGGTATAAAATTGTCATAGTTTACCGTTATATTTTTTTTCTTACTACATACACGACTGCCGCAGAGAATTTCTAAAATCCACTTTTGCCATAACTTTGATCCCCAATATCTTAGAAAGTACTCGACTTTGGCAAAAAAATGTATGGGTTCTTAACTTCTTCATAACAAAAGTGGGTGGCATTTCGTTTTTATTCGTTTATATTTGACGCAGATTGAATCCCCGTGAGGATTACGTAAGCAACATTGTCTAACACTTAGTATTTTTTCTATTATTAAGTACAATTTTCATATATGCTATTTTAATATGCCGTACATTTTCGTATATTATAAGTAGGGCGCGAACATGACCGGTTTAAACTACGACGAAGTTACAACGGAGCAAAGAAATAATGTAAACAACACACACTTACTGAATAGCACTAATTCAAATGTCAACTGCAACATCTGTTTACGCCCGAGAATGAGAGCAAAAGATGCCCATAAAATAAGGAATTTATGAGTAAAATCCTTTTTTCATCGGCGTAGATAGGAGCGTGAGGGGTTTTTAAAATTTATTATATTTACCTTATATTTGGCAAGAGAAATAAAATGTTCATTCATACTTACGTTAGTTTCGTTTTTTCATTATTTGGACTGTTAATTACGTACTTCGTAATTTTTGTAATAGTCTGTTTAATACCGGTTTATTGAATAGATTTCTCCCAATTATCTAGACGCAAGTGTACACTGGATTTCGTTTAGTTTCAATAACACACGCGTACATTTTTAGTTATCATTTATTTTGATCTAGAACGTTGTTATGTTATTTTTTCTGATATGAAAATGAATTGTGATTCTGAAATTTATTACAAAGTCTGTAAAATATCGTTATAGAATGCCAAAATATCGCACGTTCGTCACTTAGCTTTTATTATTATGTATTATACAAATATCAAGAGATATTTGTATAATCCTATTTAAATACAAAAGTCACAGAATTATGTACCTACAATAAACATTTTAGAGAAAGAAACTTTATATCAATTTCTATGGCAAACTGTTAATTGTATTTCACTTTAGAATTGCGGTCATTGACTATCCAATAGGGTGGACATTCAATTTGTTTTCCATTTAGACCTCTGTGCCATTCCACTGAAGTTCCCGAACCTTTAACGTACGCGCGACATAACACGAACACACAATTCTCAAAATTAAATTTTAATTACACATCACGTCCGTCTTTCTCGCGCCCCTTGTGCATTTCAACGTGTTACGTTTCTGTCCACCGGCGGTACATTTTTAATTAGTACCCCGGAGATAATTAAATCTGATTGGTCCGTAGCACAGCGATCCCCCAACGCTGAAACGTAAAAGGGAGAGCGCAACGTCCATTCCATTCCGCAGTATAATTTTATTGAGAGCCAGAGTACCAAAACAATCGGTTCATTGGACCGACCCTTCAGCTCTTCGCACAAGAGAGGTCGAAGATGTAAAATATTAAATTAGATAATCAAAGAAAACGTATAGAGAAAAGGTAATTAAGTTAAGAGCCATCGTTAATAATGCCCTCTAATTGCTAGCAAAGCGTTCACAGTAATTAACCAGACTAATCAAGTATGTTTTAATATTTTGTAAAAGAACAAATACAGTGTTTTAAAAAATGTGGCTGTTATATATGAATAATGTCCTGACGAAATTGCGTGTGTATATTGAAATAGTGAGAACCATTTACCAAGTTTAAGTACTTAATTCAATGTAAAAAGCAAAGCTTTATTGAAACTAGGTAAAATGGCTGTTGGTTCTTCTTGTTATATATAAATGTCTCAATTATCATTATGTTGTATCAGGATGCTGGAGAAGTTGATGTCTCATAGAATTTAACCACTTATAGAAAATGTTTGTTGCCTAGACTAGGCACCTGTGAGAGGTAAATTGGCTGTTGGTGCTTCTTGTTATAGATAAGTGTCTCTATTATCAGTATGTTGTATCATGATGCTGGAGAAGTTGATGTCTCATAGAATTTCACCAGTTATAGAAAATGTTCGTTCCAAAGACTATGCAAGTGTTAGAGGTAAATTGGCTGTTGGTGTTTCTTGTTATAGATAAAAGCCTCTATTGTTAGTATGTTGTATCACGATGTTGTTGATGTCTCATAGAATTTCACCAGTTATAGAAAATGTTCGTTCCAAAGACTAGGCAAGTGTTAGAGGTAAATTGGCTGTTGGTGCTTCTTGTTATAGATAAAAGTCTCTATTATGAGTATATTGTGTTATGATGCTGGAGAAGTTGATGTCTCATAGAATTTCACCAGTTATACATAATGTTCGTTTTAAAGACTAGATAAGTGTTATAGGTAAATTAGCTGTTGGTGATTCTTGTTATAGATAAAACTCTCTATTTTCACTATGTTGTATCAGGATGCTGAAGAAGTTGATGTCTCATAGAATTTCACCAGTTATAGATAAAATGCTTCAATAGGTGGATTGATAAGTTGTACATATCAATTTCTCCTTTTATATTTGTTATTGTCTGCATTATTTCGTCTTAACTGACAGAGAAGGCACTCGATATGTTTTACTAGAGCATCTTTACTTCTAGACAGTGTTCTCATATTTTAAACAGTTTGTAATTAATAATGATGAACATTAAAAAACGCACGTAATCTTCGAGTAAATAACATTAGAAGGGTAAATTTAAAAAATCCAAAAACTCTGTTTGTGCAAAGGAGACAGAAATATGTCTTTCTAAAGGTATTGCGTAGTCAAGTCGCAAATTATGGCATCGATAAATTGGAATAATACTCGAATTTAGCGCTTCTTTTATGTTTGTATTTGAAGATAGTGCGCATAAGCTTCGATATTAGCTATTCTCCACGTTAAGCTGTTTGATGAGATTCCAACATAATACCACCAGCACCATACAGGCTCGTATTTCAAGTACTAGCGGCTATATTTTTCCCGATCAATTTGCTCTCGTTTTTGTGGTGAATATCCGTAAGCGGCGATTTAATATTTGAAGCCATTTATCACGGAAAGATCACGAACGTGACTAGCGCCACCGGGGAATTCGATAAACAGAGGAAGCACACGAGCTTTTATACCCATGTAATATATATGTATATATACGGATACATATATAGACACACACAACTACGCCACCGCCATCTATGAATATTAAACTTCAATATCTAGCAATATAGTAAATTTGTAAGTATATCGTCTACACACGCTGAATTATACATCGACTTTGCTTTTAGGCAGTAACTTAATAATGAAGCTATTGTTTAGCGAAGATTAGATGTTGTGCACGAACTTTAAACGTGACTTTTGCTATATTTAGTAAATTTTCCGCGCCAAACTCTTAATAAACTAAAAATATTATTACTACTGTTTAAAGTATTTAATTGAATTTTCCAAGTTTACGATAAGATTGGTAATTTTCAGGTTAGTTGTCGCCATCAACCTAGTGCGTGTATCGGCTGAATTACGCATTAACCTTAAAAATTTAATATTGCACAGTACACAATTTATGACGCCTCAAAGAGCGTTTGGTTGATATTAGACAGAAAGAAGCTCTCAAAAAGACAGAAAACATGTAGTATTATAGTGCCATATCATGACCATGCTGAAAGTTACGGAAGATAAAGAACAGAGTATTTGCGCTATTTGATCATAGATGGCGTAAGTAGCAAATATATTCATTCCCAATTGGATCTTACAACCACTGCCCGATAATAACCCCATCACATAACTTCGATTTACATTGTTGATATTGATTCTGCTAATCTCAAAATACAGATCCTTAAGTAACTCCAGTAATAGAATAATAAATTTCTCAATTTTTATTGAAATAAAATTTAAAATAGCACTTTAATTGTTAACTTTACAATAATTAATATTAATAATTTAAAATAATGAAATAAAACGAAATAAAATTAAAAAAGTATTGCTGAAAATAACTTTGTTGAATAGTTTCAAGAATAAAAAGTTGACTAACATTTCTATTTTTTTTAAGAAGTCCAAATGTAAAACTACTCTGACATCGGTAGCATCATTTGCACCTCATTTAAGCCTAACATGTGGAAACATTTTTTCTACAGAATCGGAACTAAATGATCTTGTTAAGACAAAATTATTTTGTTGTACAGTATGCTCAAATATTACAGTAGACTGATATACTGGGTATATCAGGACGAGATTTCGTTAGAACAATATAGAACACTAATAAGAGTTGATTTTTGAAATTTCGCAAATATTAGTTTCGCCTTAAGCTCTTTCGATTTAAAATAGTTTTGAATTTTTGCTTCTTCCGGTTACAGAGGAAATAGATATCGACTTCCTTATTTTAAATAGAATACCCCATTTTTTATGATTGATTCGTATTTCCAACTTAATTTTAAGGATAGTTTGTATGATAAACTTTGCCTCTAAAGTTAGCCAGTTTTGAAGTATTTCAATTTTTGTAAAAAAATTGACAGCTGCAGACTATTACTCATAACAACATTCCCAATAATTAAATGCATGCACATATTTAAAATTTGAGGTAATAATTTTGGAAAGTATATTGCTTCAACTGCGGTATTATAAAGTTTTCAAAATAATACAGGGTCATCAGAAAACCATGTTAAACATTTCATCCAGAAAATATCAATATCTTGTTATTTTTAAATAGAAACCTACATTTTTTTCAACTTCATTGGATTGCACGTTCAAAATTAGGAGCAGTATGTATTTACTTTCCTATAACTAAACGTCTTAGTTTCAGAGTTATTTTGGAAAATGTATCAATTCCTTTAAAGTTTTATTTTGTATAATCAGTTAGGCTACGGAAACTCATGGACATAAATAAAAACAAAACAAGTCATCGTTTAACAATGTCCTAAAACATTTAAATGAAAACTAAACAATATCGTGAAGAAGTAGTCTTAATAATAGTTTCTAACAATCTTAAATAAAGTTTTCAAACACATCACCACCTCTTTCTAAACACTTTCTTACTCTTTTTAAAATGATCGTACGCGTGGCACGCTAAATCATGGTACCGTCTAGATTATTGAACGCGCCTCGCACTCTGGCCATCATACCTTCTTTGGTGGTAGCAGGTATACTGTATACTTTATCTTTAACATAGCCCCAAATAAAATAATCTAGGGCCGTTAAATCGGGTGATCGCCTAGATATCAATTCCAAATTGTGTATTTACATCTATAATCTCCCTCTTGAGATTTGATTAGTTTTTCAGTAAAATTGGTAGACCGGAAGTAGTAGTTTACTTCAGTGAAAAAATTGAGTTTTGCCAATATTTCGTCAATTACTAAGTTTAAACAAATTTATAAAGAATTCAAATGTACTCAAAATTAAATTTGAGAAGAACTGTATTAAAAAAGTTTTTCGAAATTCCTACCGGAAGTAGGTCTTTTACTCTTATTGAAAATCAGTTTTTTGCGAATATCTCGCAAGTCATGCTTTCTAGGCAGATACATTATGAGTATAAAAGTATTTAACAATATCTTTTGTATAAAAAAATGTCAAAATTCGGACCGGAAGTAACACTTTTACTTTTATCAAATAGCGATATTTTGCAAATATATCGTAAATTATGTATTCTATATATATTTATTAAGAGTACAAAAGTATTTAGAACTGGATTGCAATGTCTTTTGTATATATGAAATTTCAAAATTCGGGCCGGAAGTAACACTTTTACTCCTGTCGAGTAGCACTTATCTTTCAAAGTATGCATTCTATAGAATTTACTAAGAGAATAGAAGTATCTATAATAGGATTTTGAATAATTTTTGCATAAGAAAATCTATAATTTGAAACGGTCATACGTATAAGAAAGTCGTGTGGTGGCCAGGCCTCATTTTTTTTTTTTTGTGAAGATGATGGAGGAGTTGCGGAGATACAGAGCGAATATAATTTAGGCTTTCGAATACCATTAGACTTGCTTCAACGATAATAAATCATTAATCCGCACCTATTATGTATAAAATGGTATGTAAACTAAACAGTACCTATGATTTTTAAAATTTTAATGATTTGCACAGATTATTACAACAGGAAATATTTCTAAATATTTTCCATGTAAATGAAATTGGTTTATAAAAATTTAGCTAATTAAATGTATGAGTGACAAGTGGAAAGAATATATCGTAATACGAAATATTGTTATTAAAAAATATGATGTGTATAAAATTATTGCAAAAATATCACACATCGCACACTTCAACAAGTAGATATAAAATTGTATATAATTCTTCTTTCGCAATATCATGCATAATGGCACACTTTAAACTTGCTGCATTATGAAATAGTTCGTCTTTAGAGTATAAAGTTTTCGAAGGATACTTACGCTTCAACATTTTCTATAAATTATGACTGAAATATGTATGTATTTAGCAGCTAAAAGCAGTGATATACGTATATTTGCTTTGAATTTATTTGTAACGCAAGAATACGTTATGTTTGTATGATATATGTATGTATGCGCTGGATAGAGTACATACTCGTCTCAAATTGTATTTCCAACATTTAAAATATCTTGCAAAAGCGATTAAAGACACTCATTGGAACTATTCTAGTTTCAGTTTGTTAATAATTTCAATACGTCTGAATTAATAACTGCTTGAACAGTGGTTTTTATATTTGCTGTTAGGAGCAAAGGTACTCAATCAGAAAAACTTGTATGTTCAACAGTTTGAATAATTTATTTACGATATCTAGTAAATTATTTTCATAAAACGAAGACATTTCACTAAATTTGTATAAAACAATGAGCTTAGAGACTCTAGCCTATTATGTCATATAAATTTTTATAGACATTTATATTTATTATAATGGGTGATTCAATGAGAGCGCAAGATTTTAAGGTTCAATAAAACATGGTGTTCTGGTGCAAAGTATTGATATATTTATTGATTTATAATGTATACATTTGGGAATTATGTATGAAATAAAATATATTGTAAATGGCTTTGCTGGCACACGCGTACTCATTTTGACAAAATTCGCAATAACATTATTATATACATGTGGCGCTATTTCATTGATAGATCATCTAATTTTGGTCTTCAATGCTTCGGTGGTCGCGGGCTTGTCGGCATAAACCCGTGACTTCAGATATCCCGACAACCAGAAATTGAAAGGTGTCAAATCGCAAAAACGTGGCGGCCAATTCTGGTCACCAAACCGGGGAATGACACGACTAGGAGCAAACTCGTGCAAGAGCAACATCCTCTAATTGAGGTCCAATTATTCCTCCAGACCACAATACACACCAAACAGTAATATGTTCCGGATGCATTGCTTTCTGATGAATCATTCGTGGGTTTTCTGGGCCCCAAATGTGCCAGTTTTGCCAATTAACGAGGCCATCGAGGTGAAAATGAGCCTCATCACTGAAAATGATTTTGTCTGCCAAATCAGCATTCACTTCTGTTTGCTCAAGTATACAATTGGTGAGCTCCCTTCGCTTTGCATGGTTTCCTGGCAAAAGCTGTTGAGGCAGTTGGACTTTGTAGGGGCGGAGATGTAAATCTTGAGTCAGAATACGCTAAAGAGTGGCTGTTTTAATGTCCAGTTGTTGTGCACGATGACTAATCGACATCTCTCGACTTTCGGCTACACTCTCGCGAACTGCCGTGATGTTTTCTTCTGAACTACCTCTACGAGCTCGTGTCGTGTGTTTCACATAACTAAGCGCACAGGTCCTTGCGATTATTCTTTTCACTGTAGCTGAATTAGAAACATTCTGTCATCCGAATATTGAACACACTTTACTAATGGTGGCAATCAAACTTTCACACTTTTGATGATAATATTTAACAATCAGAACGCGTTGTTCTATCATGTAAAGCTTCATGTTTACTAACTCCCATCTGTCAACTTTCGATCTGTCACGTCATAATCACGTGTCATTATGACATTCAAACATGGCGGGCAATTCAAATCTTGCTCTCGTATTGAAACGCCCTTTATTTGTTTTTGTCAAACTTTTAACATACATTTTTTACTCTAAAATACAAATATATATATTATGAACTAAAAATTTACAATTTTATTTAAGTAAATGTATGCACTATTTTTTTTAAATTTGACAGTTCCAACACCGGAAAATATTGATCTCTTCCAAATAATAAGATTTATCGATATTCTCAAAATAGGCATTTGTATGAGCCACGTTTTCATCGTTCGTGTCCAATTTCTTGTCGCCGAGCCATTTCCTCAGGTTTGGAAATAGGAAATAGTCTGTGCAGGGATAAGTCCAAAGAATATGTTTGATGAGGCTGTAATTTGTAGATATACCGGTTAATGAAATTTTGCGATGACAGCGCATGGGCGTGCATTGTTTTGTTGGAATAGCACCTTGCGGTTGTTTTTTGCCGCACTATTCACCGTTGATTGTTTTTCCTTTTGAAGGTAATCCACGTCGATTATGCCACGCCGTAAGTGCGGTGAGATACTAATCAGAGCGTGAGTAAAGAAGCAGGTCCTTTTAAAGAATTCTGGAGGGACATGAGAGCAAGCGATTGGCGTCTAGACCTGTAAGAGAAAAGCGCGGTAAAAAAAAATAGAAACCGTAAAAATTGAAAAACGTAAACAAGATATCTAAAACTACTCTGCATGTCGTAGGTAAAAAAGGAAAGGTCTTTTATTACCTTACCACCACTTTAACAACATGAAAAGGGATTTCTCTTTGAGAAAGTGCACACGCAGGCAAAGTTTGTATTCGTTCATACGATGTTTTTAAAATGTGAAGCTCATTGAACATTGCAGCAGACACGTCGCACACTGATATGTCATAGTAGACTGAAACACGTATCTGTGCGTTCATTGATGTAATGCCGAATTTAGGGCAGATTGTGCATCAATTTCATGCATGCGTATATGAATTTTAAAATTCGTATATATGTGTGTATGGTTTCCGTTAATAAAATACTACTTAAAAAAATATTTAAGAATAATTGAATTTTTCATAAATTGTAATGCAAATTGTAATAATTACAACTACTAAATAAGTAGCACAGCGTGTTCCATCTTTCCAGGTTATCTAAATCATCTTCTAGTGCTTGTTATGTATTTGCCTCGAGGAGACGCCGACACCGGAAACTCAAAAACATATAACTACATTATAATACATAATAGCGTTAAGAAACATCGTATGTCGTAGCGATGCAAGTTGTAAAAGCTTATTTCACCATGAAGAATACAAATCTAACTTTTTGCTCTTGCGACACGGTCATTTCGTCATGCGAAACTCTTCTCCGAACACGAATGCAATCCTCGTCATAATGGTGTAATTTCCTTGATTTATACGATCGATATTGGCTAGTACGAAGAAATATTTCAGTTTTCTAAGTAGAGTGATACTTTGAAATACCTACTCTCACTCTACCATTTGGCTGTTGTACTTCGGTAATGTTGGTGGGTGCACTTCACGTTATAGCTGTAATAAATATTCGGAAAATGGAATTATTTTGTCGATGCTTCCAGACTACTGGACCAAGAATCATATATTATATTTTACTATTGGAAAAATATTATTTATTGCTTCAATAGAAATACATGAACTTCCCTCGCGTACAGTTGTGTCACAAATCGCACGTTAAGTTTTTAAGGATTTGGCATGTTTAAGATCTAGGTATGTAATAATAATAATAATAATAATAATAATTGTAATAATATTTATATTTCCTTGCTAACTATTTTCTGTTTCGGTGCTATAAAGTTAACTTTCCGAAACCCGTTTTGGTTGTTGTTTTCACTAAGATGAACGTAAAATTTCAAATTAAAGAAGTATTGTAACAAGCTCGAGCATGTTCGTAGCTATACCGTGAAGGGCAGCGGCAACTACAATGGATACGACGTCACGCGTTCCAAAGAGAAATAGAGAATTTTAATATATTAGTCATCCCGGAATATACTAAAATGGAAACTTCTGGAATCGATACGTGTATATATAGGTTGCCGCCGGCGTAGTGATTCATTTATTGTTTAGTTGTTGACGCGGTCTGGCAAGGGACAAACGAAATGTCACTGAATTGTCACTTAGTTAAGAAAGTTTGAAGCAGTGCTCCACAAGTTGTGTTGCGTGTGATTTTCAAGAATGGAAAACCGTGCAAGAGAG
Organism: Amphimallon solstitiale; assembly: GCA_963170755.1. Classification (NCBI taxonomy): domain Eukaryota; kingdom Metazoa; phylum Arthropoda; class Insecta; order Coleoptera; family Scarabaeidae; genus Amphimallon; species Amphimallon solstitiale. Next base: position 62,047,112 of record OY720680.1, read on the forward strand.
CCTGTAAAAATTCTCCGGACAGTTTTTGGTATGTTTGTGGATTTATGTTACAAAATCTCAGAAGAAGCCTTTAGGTGAATTATTTCAAAAATATTATGAACAATACTTTTCCCTTCAAAATTAAAAATCAATACAAAACATGGGTACCACATATATGATGTATTTCGTGTAATGTCAGAGAAATTTCGTTACTGTACTGATGTAAATCAACTTTTGTATAAAATGAGTATTGAATATAACTCTATAGAATGGTGATTGTTTTATCGACTCGTCGAAAACAAGTCTCAAAACCGTTTTACTTTACAATGGTAATTCGAAACCATAATTCCAATGGCTCTTTCTACAAACACAACAGAAACGTATGACAGTATGTCAACTATATTAAATATCATTCAATATTCAAATCACCTTTGGCAATTCTGTGATGACCTTAAGGATATCCGAGCAGTTCAGCATCATTACCAAATAAAGGAATGACAGCCACGGACCAGCATTGTTCCCGGAGAATTTTATATAGAATTTGCACCGTTAGTGGATTCAAATGTGAGGATTATACCACCTCTACACATTGTCACTTTGTCAAAGCACTGGAAAGAGAAGGCAACTGTTTTAAATACTTAATGAATAAGTTTCCAAAGCTGTCCGATGCGAAAGTTCGCGAAGGAATATTTGTTGGTCCACATGTTAGGAAGCTGTTCAAAGATGAAATTTTGAACGTACCATGAATGATTAAGAGTTGGCAGCATGGACTTCTTTTAAAAATATTTGCAAATATTTTCTGAATCAAAAGAGTGAAAACTACAAGGTATCGGCTAATTTGCTAGAAAACATAAAAATTTAGAGTGCCGATAGTCACTCAAAGTTAATTTTTTCATTCTCACTTGGGTTTCTTTCCTGCTAATTTAGCAAAGACGAGACGAAAAGATATCAAGATATCCCTTCTATTAAATCAACGAGATATATAAGTAAACTATAGAGAGGCTGTTGTATATAGGCTACAGCGCCTCCAATGTGTTACATATAGAACTAACGGCGGCCATGACAGAAATAGGCAAAATACAATCAATTCCGTTTAAACACGTTATAGAAGTATAACTGATTTCATTTGTTTTTGTACATTAAAATTATATATTAAATTTAACAGAGTACATACTTGGAAGAATGCCGACATCGTGCTCAGCTTTTAACTGTACAAATAGGTGGTCAAAAGAAAAAAATATTTCATTTTTACTTTCTTATACGTAGTATAATGAAGTAGTGTGATGATGAACATTTTCAACCTCGAGAGAGACCGGAAGTAGTAGTTTACTTCAGTGAAAAAATCGAATTTTGCCAATATTTCCTCAACTACTAATTTTAAACAAATTTATAGAGAATTAATATATAAGTACTCAAAATTAAATTTGAGAAGAATTTTGTTTAAAAAGTTTTTCGAAATTCCTACCGGAAATAGGTCGTTTTCTCTTATCGAAAATCAGTTTTTTGCGAATATTTCGCAAGTCAGACTTTTTTAGACAGGTACGTTGAAAGTATAACAGTAATTAGAAATTACTTTTCAATAACTTTTGTATAAAAAAAATTCAAAATTCCGACTGCAAGTAACACTTTTATTCTTATCGAATAGCGATTTTTTGTAAATATATTCTAAATTATGCATTCTATATACAGGGTGTCCGGGAAAATGTGGGAAATCTCTTGAATGCAGATAGAACATGAACAAATAAGATGACAATTTCCTATAAAAAAATTTCCTACAGGCCCCTCCTACGGAGACAAGCGTCCTTGAAGGACGCCGCTGGAAATCGGTTTTTATTGAATTCCTTTTAAAGTAATTAATATACATATAAATGCAGAGGTGTCTCCGGAGGCACCTTAACGGAATTATTGAAGAACTTCATAAGAGGGTTCAACATGGGCTCCGTAAAGTCTGATACACTCGCGGGCACGACGAATTAAGGACTGTTGTACCCGCAACAATAACCCAGCCGTGTTCCTTATCACATCAGAATGAAACGTGATTCTCTGTAGAAGTTCCTCGCTAGTGTCGACCGGAGTGGAATACACCACTTTTTGTGTCCCCACAGGTAAAAATCCAACGGCGTTAAGTCATAAGATCGAGAAGGCCAGGCAATTGGTCTTCCTCTAACTTTCCAACGGTATGGATAGACGTTATTCAGGTGCTCCCGCACACGAACGCTGAAATGAGATGGTGCCCCATCGTGCATGAAGTACATGTTTCGGCGGGTGTCAAGTGGTAAGTGCTCTATTAAATTTCGAAAAGCGTTCTGAAGGAACTCCAAATAAAGTTGTTCATTCAATCGTTCTGACAAAACGAATGGTCCAATCAAAAAATTGTCAATGATTCCTGCCCAAACATTAAGTGATTGGAACTGATGTTGATAATGCGAAATAATTAGTGACATGAGGATTTTCATCAGCCCATACAAGCGTATTGTGTAAATTGGTGATACAATTTTTGGTAAACCTTGCTTCATCCGTGAAAAGAATAATGCTCATGAAGTTAATATTATTACGTTGCTGATCCATTACACAGTTTGCAAACTGTATTCTACGAGGAAAATCTTCAGGAATTAGTTCATGTATTGTTTGCAAATGATATGGATGTAACAGTTGTTCATGAAGAAATTCATGTACTATTGTTTTCGATGTATTAAACTGTGCTGATAATTGTCGAGTGCTCGTTGATGGATTGTCATCTACAGCATTTAAAATACGCTCCTCTAATCGCGGCATACGTACAGTTCTTCTCACACCAGCATCAGTACTACTTTTTCCAAACTTTCCTAAAATTATGAAGATAGTCAATAATATGATTACCTTATTAAGGGGAATCGCCCACCATTCTCCCTTAGACGTTGGTCAACACGTTGAAATGTCTTATAGTTTGGTAGAGCATGATTAGGAAATCTTTCGTGATATAATCTTCTGGCTTCTAAAGCATTGCAAGACGCAAGACCATAACATCAGATGCATATCTGCATACTCAATAAACGTGTATTCCATACTTCGAATAAATTCAATGTGACGTCGATGTGATGACAAGTTCGGATATTTTATTTATTTCGTACCATAGTAACGTTTGCAACGGCAGTAGGTTTTTTGGTGTTGATAAAAACTAAAAGGCGCATTTTTTGCAAACTTCTTCTCGTAAACGGTTCATTTTAACGACAATTAGCAAGAGTACCTATTTTAAAATCTATGGTTCAAGCTATCCAGTTTAATATTTTGAAAGTCTTTATCATACAGGGTGTTAAAAAATTATGCATTAAGTTGTAAAGATTAGCCCGCCCCTGGTAAACTACAAAAGCTAAATATGTTTCAAGGACACCATTTTAAGAGGTCCTTACTAGTGTCCATCACATTAAATTTTTATTAAATTATATTAATTACTTTAAAATACCGTAGGAATTTTTTTTATAGGAACTTGTCATCTTATTTGTTCATGTTCTATCTGCATCCAATAGATTTCCCACATTTTCCTGAACACCCTGTATATTTGTCAAGAGTACAAACATATTTAGAACTGGATTTGGAATATTTTTTGTATAAATGAACATCATTTTTTAAGTAAGTAATAATAATAAATATGAAATTTAGTATTGTATCCTAAACTTCTAGCTTTCCATTCTCAGATGATCCTATTCTTTTAAAAAAATGTCAAACAATGAGGGTACTACCCACAACTTTATTTACAAATACACATTTATTTATTGCTACACATCCTTCAGAGAAGAGTCACTATTCCCAGTTAGTGAAATGATTATTGAAACAGTATTTCACAATTCGTACGAGTGTCGCCAGGAATCCACCAAATTACGAGGACTGCAAGTCAGACAAATGTATACAAAATTGATTTTATTCAGAGGACAATAATGTAATTTTATATATGTATTTTTGTTTTATTTGTACATTAAATTATTATTTTCACTTTTAATAAACAAAATATGTATTAGTTTTTAATACCGCTTTAGGTTGCACCTAATTTTATTTACCCCTTCTCCAAAACTTGCCTATTTCTGTCATGGCGCCTTCTGATTCAATTCGTAACAAATATGGCGGCTGGTTTGCTTCTCTATAGTTTACTTATTCAATCTCGTTGTATTAAATACTGTAAGAACTGTACACCCATTTTTACAACAGTTATTTAAAAAAAATGTAAATAGTCGGCTAGTGTAATTTATATTATTCAGCAACGTTGGACCGAATGTAGTCCACCTAACATATATTGAACAAATAAAATATCTTGTTGTTTATATTTCATTATAAATAATTTAAACTACAGATTAGAATTACATGCCAATTTATCGTCACTAAATATTTAGTTTACCAAAATTAATGGCTCGTAAATACAAATATAGACATATGTTCTCCATTCATACCAACGACTAGTAAACAGTTTCGTAACATGCACACGAATGATGAAACATTTCATTTGGTAATTCGATTAGCACAGGCACGTGTTCACCGTATACACCGCACACCGTGATTTACTTTCCTATCCAGACAGATTAACTAACTATAACGTAGGGGTAATACCATCCATCGCGCCCCTATTCGACTGTTTTGTCTGGCCTGTCGCCCTGACGCAACGACGTCGGAATTTCGATTACGGCCCCGCGGAGGGTTTCCTCGTGCGACATACCAACCCAACGCGTCAAATTATTCTGACCGTACACATAACTCGAATATCAACGGCGGTCGGCGGCATCGGGCCAAGTATTCAACTGTTTGCGGCCAATCAGTTTAGTCGAGGGTGGCACGAATTTGGGACACAATCCTCGAATATCCACTATTATGTTTAATGGTTAATAGGTCGTCGGAATGCTTCGAAAGTTACGCATTATACATTCAAGAGATTATTCCTTTAATATTATATAAGAGGCACTCATGACTCTAAAGCCCGTTTTTTTTCCTTTGGATTCAGGTAACAATGACTTACTTGAAAATCATTCAAACCCTCTTACTCTTATATAAAGGTTATTTAAGAGAAAATAAAGAAAGCATAGTTTTTATAATTATATTTAAAAATGAATAAAAGGAAAGAGACTTTGAAAATGTATTAAGAATTAAAATTCATCAAAAACAATCATAGATTGATATCTTAGACACGACATATTTAACACCCTGTATAATTATTCACTTTGTTCAACCTCAAAACAAATAACGTGTTAGTCCATAAATTAGTAATACAAGAGTTATTTGAGGCATTCTGTCCATTTTCAGACTGCAGCTTAAAATGTTAGGTGCTCCAACTGTCAACATTTTAATAAAATTATCAATAAAATCAAAACTAACAGCCTGAAATGCACATATTCATATATCATTGCAAAGATAATTTGAATGGCTATCATTATAATATCTAGAAAGTATAGCAATGTATTTAAAATAAAATAGTTGAGTGTGGTTGCGAAAATTTGGAACACTACGTATATTTGTAAATAAAATTAGAAAATGCACAGTCGCATACTACATACGTACGTAAAATCTCATTGCTACAGCGTTATTAGTTTTCATACTAAGCTCCACCGACACAGTATTGCACCACCCAGTATGTAATAGATTGGCTGTGGCAATCAACATGCGCCAGTCAATTGAAGTGACATCAAATTCGATATGTTGCAAAATTTTATCTGTCAAGTAATATAGCCTACAATAGTTATTTATGTAACAAGTCAGTAAAGTGATACTTTATCGAACGAGTCTGATTTACGAGCTAAGCGAGTGAAGCGAGCGCGGCGAGTAACAGACGAGTTCGGTAAAGGTACTTTACTGACGTGGTGCATACAAAATTTTATCGCCAACCATGAAAATTGTTAATTTAAGAAATAAAGATATAATAACTTATGACAGTTTATGACAGTGACAAACGATTTATTTTTAAAGTCATCAGTCATGGCTACGCTGACAGATATTAGCGGCAGGTAAAGTACTTTTTCTATTCCGGTGCTATAAAGTTCACTTTACGGCACCCGTTTTGGTTGCATAAAGTATTACTTTACCGCACGCTAATTTTATTTTTTTGAAGTTGGTAACAACAAAAAATGGAACCAAATCATATTTAAATTAATTAAATGTCAAAATATAAGTCTTTAATCTAACAAACATGTGTAAGAAGTTGTACAGAGAATAAAAAACACAGTTACGAACATTTTATTTACGCTAATTAACAATATAAATGGGATGATGCCTTTTTATCTTTCTTTCTTTGTCAAAATAAGCAATTACTAAATTTTCCGTAATATTCACAATATTATTTTCTTTACACCAACTTAAAAAGAGGTGGTATTGCTTTTCATAAATATGTCGAGACTTTGTTGGCAAAAGATTTTCTAAATTGACTTCTGCTATTTTGCGAATCTCTGGAGGCGTGCAGTTATTTATTTCTTCCATTTTGTTGATAATTTAAAATAATTTATTGCATAAATCAGACTAAATTTTAAACAAAATGACAAGTCCGCCGATATTCAAATAATTAAATTGTTTTACTTAAATATCAGAGTAACCAACTTCAAAAAAACAATATTTCTAAAATGTTCGAACAAAACATGTCTCTCATTTTAATCTTTTTTGAACTTTCAATAACCGAAATAGAAAAAATAGTATAAGACACACGTTTCATAAGACATTTTTGCGCACTTGTTCTTTAGAAAACTCGCCTAGCGGCTCGTTTTCTAAACTTGAACGCGTGCGCAAAAATCGTGTCTTATGAAACTTGTATCTTAATATACTATTTTCTATTCCGGTGCTATAAAGTTCACTTTACGACACCCGTTTTGGTTGCATAAAGTATTACTTTATCGCACGCTAATTTTATTTTTTTGAAGTTGGTAACAAAAAAAATGGAACCAAATCGTATTTAAATGTCAAAATATAAGCCTTTAAAGTAGCAAAAGTGTGCAATAAAATTGTACAAAGAATAAAAAGCACACATGCTAACATTTCGCTTACTAATTAGCAATATAAATTGTTAAGCAGAGTTGGATGATAAGTTTTCGGATGCTACTATTGACATTTACTTACCATGTTGAATAGTACAATTGTTATAAAAGTTTGTTTTGATAAATATGTAGAGTTTGTGGACGAAAGATTTTGTAAATTGTCTTCTGCTATTTTGCGAATCTCTGGGGGCGTACAGTTATTTATTTCGTCCTTTTTGTTGATAATTTGAAATAATTTATTGTATAAATCAGTCTGAATTTTAAACACAATTACATATAGCACCACCAATATTCAAATATTTAAAACGTTCTACTTAAAAATCAGAGTAACCAACTTCAAAAAAACAAAATTTCTAAAATATTCGAACAAAACATGTCTTTTATGTTAAGCTTTTTTGAACTTTTAATAACCGAAATAGAAAAAATAGTATAAAATACACGTTTCATAAGACATTTTGCGCACTTGTTCTTTAGAAAACTCGCCTAGCGGCTCGTTTTCTAAACTTGAACGCGTGCGCAAAAATCGTGTCTTATGAAACTTGTATTTTAATGTACTATTTTCTATTCCGGTGCTATAAAGTTCACTTTACGACACCCGTTTTGGTTGCATAAAGTATTACTTTATCGCACGCTAATTTTATTTTTTTGAAGTTGGTAACAAAAAAAATGGAACCAAATCGTATTTAAATGTCAAAATATAAGCCTTTAAAGTAACAAAAATGTGCAATAAAATTGTACAAAGAATAAAAAGCACACATGCTAACATTTCACTTACTAATTAGCAATATAAATTGTTAAGCAGAGTTGGATGATAAGTTTTCGGATGCTACTATTGACATTTACTTACCATGTTGAATAGTACAACTGTTATAAAAGTTTGTTTTGATAAATATGTAGAGAGTTTGTGGACGAAAGATTTTGTAAATTGTCTTCTGCTATTTTGCGAATCTCTGGGGGCGTACAGTTATTTATTTCGTCCTTTTTGTTGATAATTTGAAATAATTTATTGTATAAATCAGTCTGAATTTTAAACACAATTACATATAGCACCACCGATATTCAAATATTTAAAACGTTCTACTTAAAAATCCGAGTAACCAACTTCAAAAAAGCAAAATTTCTAAAATATTCGAACAAAACATGTCTCTTATTTTAAGCTTTTTTGAACTTTTAAAAACCGAAATAGAAAAAATAGTATAAAATACACGTTTCATAAGACATTTTGCGCACTTGTTCTTTAGAAAACTCGCCTAGCGGCTCGTTGTCTAAACTTGAACGCGTGCGCAAAAATCGTGTCTTATGAAACTTGTATTTTAATATACTATTATTGTACAGTACGATAAAGTGTTTCTTTACCTCCGTAAAACGCTATGGTAACGCATCACTTTACTGACGGTTGGCGATAATAGTTATTTATGTAACAAGTCAGTAAAGTGATACTTTATCGAACGAGTCTGATTTACGAGCCAAGCGAGTGAAGCGAGCACGGCGAGTAACAGACGAGTTCGGTAAAGGTACTTTACTGACGTGGTGCATACAAAATTTTATCGCCAACAGTGAAAATTGTTAATTTAAGAAATAAAGATATAATAACTTATGACAGTTTATGACAGTGACAAACGATTTATTTTTAAAGTCATCAGTCATGGCTACGCTGACAGATATTAGCGGCAGGTAAAGTACTTTATTGTACAGTACGATAAAGTGTTTCTTTACCTCCGTAAAACGCTATGGTAACGCATCACTTTACTGACGGTTGGCGATAAAAACTATTTCAGGACTGTCATAAATAATAATAATTTATACACCTTTGACATTTGTCATGATCACCGTTTGACGTCTGTTATAATTGTCATCCGCACTATATAAATTCGTCAACAGTGCTTGCCTACTACACAGAATAGCGAAGTATTGAATAGAAATTATGTATGGGAAAGTAATATTTAATAACTAAGGAGAATTATTAACACGTGCCTTTCTAGGTTATATCAATGAACAAAATATCTCTTGCAACTGTACATGTGAAATAATACTGAATAAATGTTACTAAACATTACAAATAAATCGGATGCCAATTATTAGATATAATATTAACCGCATCTAGATCTTTTCGGCTTTTTTGTATAATCTATTACATTACAATTTGCTCGGGAGTCGTATCATTATGTTTAGATACACATTTCCTATTTTTAGTTTTATTACTGGCTCCATTGACCAATCTACCCTTTATTTATATTATAAATTGAAAACACATACACATCTGATGCCTCTTCATTATTCTCTATTTGAAATGTATTTTGCTGTGTACCTTTCTCATTTCGTTTTACATTTTCTTCCTTGGTTTTGCATACTTCTCGCCGTCTCTTCCTACACTCATAAGGGGTTCTCCAATCAATATTCTTCACATTTCTTCTTTTGTCTATTCGTCCCAGGTGTCCCAAATGATTGTAATCTTCTACTTTAACAAATTGACCTATATGATTTTCTCGACAGATGGAACAGATCTAAATTTGTTCTTCTTTCCCAGCCATATTCGGTTCTTTTGCCACCAAAGAGCCACCTTAGTACTTACTTCTCGCAAATCTCTATTCTCCCTTAATTCTTGCAGCTTACACCCAGGTCTCGCATCCATAAGACATGGTTAGTCTTAATATCGTGCACCAAATACTTAATTCCTCTGCTTCTTCATATCTTTCCATTGAGTGTTTTTATAGGCTATCTTTAAACTTTGCTGTCACTTTCATGCCTGTTCTTAAAACAAAGTATACCAGAAGACTTGGTTTTTGTAATATTATGAATAACGTCTTTTCTCTATGTATTCTGCGCTTTCGTATTTTGTCTTCTAGCGCCAGATTAAACAAAGTTGTCGATCTCGGAGGGATCTACTTGCCTTAGTCCTTTGCATATCTCATATTTTCTGCGTATATTGTCATTAATCCTGACTACTTGTGTTTTGTATTGACATTTTTATTAATCTTATGAATTTGAAAGATATCTGCAGTCGTTCCAAACGTTCATAACAACATGCAGACGGGGATATTTCTTTCATACCACCCGGTCAGTATATGCCTCATCCGTCGTCGACCTGCCTTTTCTAAATCTCCCTTGATACTCCCCCAGTAGTTTTTATATTTGTTGTTCCTGTCGTTGTTTTATTAACGTAGCAAGCACCTTGTAAACGATACCGAGCTATGCGATTTCCCTGTAGTAGCGGCGGTCCATTTTATCTTCCTTTTTCTTATAGATGTGTAGTACAATTGCTTTACTCCAGGATCTTGGCAATTCTTCAGTTTGCTAGATTTCGTATATCATTTCTAATGTGATCTTCCTTGTTATTGACTAGATGTTTTGGTCCAATAAAAAGGATGTCACTTTAATATGTTAATGAACTTGCTCAATAATTAGAGCAAAAATCAAAAACGATGCCCCTGTAACTCTTTAGCCGGTGCGAAAGGTCATGCGTCGTCTATATGCGCCACATGCTTTTTAAATACACAAAAACATGAAAACTAGGATTAGGACTTATAGCAATAGCAATCAAACACACAAGATCTAATTTAAGTGTATAATTAATAATAAAAATATGTATATGAATGAAAAAACATCAACTGTATAACACACACACAAAGACTGTCAACAGGTAGTCACTTAATAAACTTGGTTCTCAATAATCTTAAATAAACATGACCTGATTCGGAACAGCTGTTCGATATCTCTCTTTAGGCTTATAAGAAATTCACATTAGGTGTTATAATGTGCCTATTACTTAAGACTAATACAATTAACTACAAAGCTTCCAAAATACAACGAAGCCCTATCTGACAACGATGCTAAAGATAGGTTAATTCAGAGATCTTTCAAAGAATCTCCGAACAACAAAGCTAAACGTTCTTAATTAATTACAGTATCTTGGAGTCTTTGCATTAAATAAATAAATTACAGTTACTACTACTTAGCTTATACAATCTGCACACGTGAAGGTCTCGTTGAATCTTGTAGGTTGAAGTCTGTTGTTCTGCTTCACACTGTTACACAACTGCAAACCCTCGTTGGTCTGGCACGAGTAAACATTGGCCTTGTACAGGTGTTAGGGTACAATATTCTTAGCTTCGCCTTGCTTTCTGTTCACTAGCATATGTAAATGTATGGTTATAACATGTCTCAGCTACGCCTGGCCTCTCATTGTACAAACTGCACACTGTCGCACGTATTGAGATGTTGTCGCCTATTTCATATACATCATATGACTGCATCTTTGGTCTAACAACTAGCCACTCTGTCTTGAGAACACGTTCCTAAATATTCACTTCTATCGGTTCATTGCCGGTTACATATATTCTGCTAATATCGTTACTTGCACTGCTTGTTTAAAATGGTATCAAGGATTTCCACACAACAGGGATCCTCCTTACAAAATTATCTCTATACCATTTCTTTTTCTATCATTTCATTTCAGCCTATAACAAATCGTAGTAAGAATGAACATGTGCTTTTGAGGTTATAAATACATGCGTTAGAAATAGCGTTTGTGAAATTACAAAACAATAATCAACAGGTGCATTACTTACTATCATCATGAAGCATGATGATTTGAGATTTTAATTAAATGATATTATTAAAATTGAGCTCACCTTAGTATCTTATTAGGCTCTAACATTTAAACAAGACCTAGAATTTGACCCTTTTCGTTTATATGCGCCTGTCAAATGACAAAAAAGAAGCTCATGAATGTAGGCGTGTCAAAACCTCTGTGATTGCACATGTTACTTGTCACATCCCGACAATGATTGTTACTGAATCATAATAACAGGTATTTATAACTGTTACACTAATACATATTTATTTTTGAAGGAAGTCGCCACAAGTGTTATTTTTCACTTTGGCTATTGTGTTTTGTACTTTCGCCACCTGTACTATCACCTGCTCGTCATTCCACATTACCTCCAGTTCCAGCCTATCAGTCTCTACGACTTTGTTTAAACATTCCTTGTAGTATTGTTTCCATCTTTCTAATTTATGTTCTTCATATGCTATTAGGTTGTCGTCTTTATTCTTTGACAACCAGATTGCACTTCGATATCTTTTTTTCACACTTACCACATCTTTATAAAAATTACCTATTCCTTTTTTTTGGTATTTTTCCTCCATCTCATGTATTTGTTTTTTTAAGCTTGTTTCTTTTTCATTAGGATATTTTCTACCTTTGCTCTTTGTATTCTGTAGTTTTGTTTATTATCTGCTGTCATTCTTTGTAATATTTCTGTCTCATTACTTTCTTTCTATTTACTGCTTCTTCGCATTCGACATGCCACCATTTATGTTTTTATTATGTGTTTGTTTCGTTACGGTTTTGCCCGTTGCATATTTAACGGTAGTTACCATTTTCCCCATTTTTCTTCGATATTACTATCCGTTGTATATTCATGGCGAAAGTTCTTTTCAAATTCAAGTCTATATTTTTTTTATTCTTCCTTATACTTAGTATAAAGAAGTATTGTGATGATGAAAATTTTCGACTTTGAGATGTTTGCAGATGTCCACATTTTGAAGTCCCCTGATACCGAAAAAGTGGTTTTTAAAAATGTCTCTGGTCTGTCTGTCTGTCTGTCTGTGTGTGTGTGTGAGAGACCACGATAACGCTCAAAACGCTTTAGCTATCTATTCCAAATTTTGTATTTGCGAGTATAATCTCCCTCTTGAGATCTGATTAGAATCGGCAGACCGGAAGTAGTAGTTTACTTCGGTGAAAAAATAGATCTGTCCAGCCGTTCACAAGTGATGCACTTACCAACGAACAGCATTTAAGTTTTATTTATGTAGATTATGTTTTATATTGTTACTCTTTATTTGCCCATCTATGTAGCAGTCCTTCTGTGGTTTTTCTTAATATCTACTTATGCCAGTAATAATACACTCAAGAGCTGCCCCAAAATATATTTGTACCATAGCAGCAAAGCCAGAAATAGAATGCATAGAAAATGTTTTCCTTTAATTAATATTTTTCAATATCTCACACTTACCTAACCACGGCTATTTTATATTTCCTTTTATGTTTTTCAAAAAAGCATTCACGTCACGTTGGGACGAGTGATACAATGACAGAAAGACATCCAATCTCCGGAAACTATTCGATCCAAATTGAAAAGATGAGATATGCATTGTATGAATTTGAATAAAGCTTTTTTTTTCGTATTTTCCACCTAGCACAATCACTTTCAATTTCCCGAACTATAGACTAATAATAATAGAAAAAAGAAAACAATAGATTCAGATTTATTCGATGGCATTGTGGAATTAATTGCGTCTGGAACAATTATTGCAAACAAAGAAAAAAATCAACCCCTCTAACGGAAACCTGCTCTAATTTTTGCCCGCTCGAGTGCGAATTGAACAGAATGGAATATTATTTTTCTTTCTCGTATTTCGGGGAGAGGTGTTGGGTAAAAAATGAAACGCCCAGAGCAGTTTTTGAATTGAAATTGAATTTTTTTCTTTTTTGAGAAATGCCTTCTCGCAAATGATGATCCATATTTCGAGGAAATAAACGAAAATGTAGGCATGGCTTACCTTATGGAAGAAAAACATAATAAAGTTTATTTATGGCGAGAAGTCCTAAAGATTTAAACTAAATTTATTAAGAGACGTGTCGAAATTCAATGTGTAACCATAGAAAACAACATATTGCTGTGGTATTTTCTTGTAAATAAATGAATAAATAAAATAAAGAAACCAAACAAATAAAGAACCAACAGAAATAAAATATCACTATGTTTATTTTAAGTAAATATAAATTCACATGTTAGATATAAATTATAATAAATATTTTAACAAATAAAATACAGAATAAATTCACTAATTAATGTAAGTGTATGTAGTTTTAATTATATTTAGTGTTTGCTCAAAAATTCATAACTAGGCAGTAGTATACACAACAATGCAATATGGGTTGCATACCCGTAAAAATAACAGCATTCACAATGAGAAATAAAATGAAAAATATAAAACAATGTTAAAATAAATTAGAGCACAAAATCATGTTAAATATCTATAAAACAATACTCAAATACTGACCTCCGTTTAATAAAAAAGGATATATAATAATATAAAGCAGTATTACTAGCAGTCAATAGAAAAGTAGGTCAACCCGGTAATACATTCTTTTAGCAGCGATAATAGTTCAAAAATAGGAATTATCACAAAGGATATCAATATTATAACCACCAACATTGTCAAGAATAAATGTTATGTATCACTATACACGTTTCACTTATATTTTCTGTACAAAATAGTATTGAGTGTACGTAAGGGGCACGATTTGTTTATTTTCTTCTCTACACGAATATATTCTAAGAAAGACCAAGCTAAAACCAAAAATACAATATTAAACAAAGGTCTATATACATAAATAAATATATAAATACCACTTATTTCACGGTCACAAGATCAATTGTATATTCTTCTGCATGGGACAAGAAATGCACGCAAAGGTATATGATTTATCTGTTTTCGATATACATCAATGCATCCAGAATATAAATATTGTGGTCTGGTTTACCATTAAAAAAATAAAACATTATGCTGGCTATGCAAATTCACTGATATTCACAAAATAAAAGGACATTGTTGAATGTACATCTAAATATACGATAGTACATAATTTATTCACGTACAAATGCTTCAAGACATTTAGGCTAAAAATAAATAAGTAAAGCATTAGTAAATATAATAAAATACAATAAAAGAATACCTACCAACAAATAAAATCATTCAAAATATCCATGGAATAAAGGTATAGGATATGTAAAATAATAACAACAACAAACATGGTGGAAACAAGGTCACGTGATTGCGTAATTTCGATAGTTATCGAAATTAACACGGAGGGCGTGACAGACGAAAATTCAAACGAAAGGAACGACTTAAAACAAAAATAAGTCGTTTGTCAGATGTTTATCATTATAAAAAGAGGGACACAAGCGAAAATAAGGCAGTCGATAAGAAGTCCTGATTCTCTTCAAAACTTAAAAGAAAATAGTGCGCCGAAGAAATAAAGGATCTAAAGGCATAAACGCCTTAAGATTCAAACGTCGTAGTCATAAAAGGCGGCAACGATAGCCGCGCGCCAGATACATATAAAGGCGCGAAATACCAGTGTTGAACCGTACAAAAGCAACTACAATAAATTTAAATAAAAATGGAGGGATTGGACTACCAGGAGGAGTTCGAGACGTTATATAACCAAGAAAAGTGAGTACAAGCACTATAAAAATAAACTCCATCTTGCAATTCTAAACTAAATAAATAAAAGAACCTTCATGAATGTTTCATAAATTATCGGGCAACGCAATTTAGAATATTGTTAAATAATTTAAAATAAATTCTTCTTTGGACATGCTTTGGATTAACGTGTGAATCTTAATTCAGAGCGGTTTAACGAGGCATTAGTAAACTTTCCGGATAGCAATTAACATTTAGAATATTGTTCAAATAATTAAAATAAATTCTTCTTTGGACATGCTTTGGATTAACGTGTGAATCTTAATTCAGAGCGGTTTAACGAGGCATTAGTAAACTTTCCGGATAGCAATTAACATTTAGAATATTGTTTAAATAATCTAAAATAAATTCTTCTTTGAGTAAGCTCTGGATTGACGTGCAAATCTTGATTCAGGGCGACTCAACGAGGTATAACGTTTCAGTTGAATAACGGCAATTTAGTAATATGAGCATACATGAAGGATTAGAGCAGTGAATTTTATTTTTATTTATTATTAACAATTTCGTAAAGAACCAAGGATTGCAAGGTGCTTGTACCGCAGATGAAACGGACTGGATACAATAATAATAAAATGAATAATGTATTGTATTGCATAGTAATGATATTCAACAATGTTTTGTAAATATATATATATAAAAAAAATAAAATAAGTTGTGCTGACATTCTATATCTACTTATTTATACCCATCCCAGGGAGATCTAAGGAAAGTAAACATCACAATCACAGCTAGAACTCACTATAAGTATAAGACTGTGACAAATCATCCGATATAAAAATATAATAAATTCACACTTAGACCCTGAGATCACTAAAGTACATTAATTTATTAATTCAATTTTTGGTCATTGACCAAGATAGAAGAAGTCACAGCATTAATTTGGCGCCCAACCTGCTAGGCTTATCGTTGGCCAAGATCTAATTTGACGCCCATACGTAGTAGGCTTATCGTTGGCCAAGATCAATCTTAATTTGGCATCCAACGTCCTAGGTTTATCATTGGCCAAGATTTAATTTGGCACCCATACATAATAGGATTAACGTTGGCCAACATTTGATTTGGCACTTAACGATAAAAGGCTGTGTGAATTTACTTTCCTTATAACGCCATAAGCACAATATTCTCCTATTGGGACAGGGTGGATAAGAGATAGAATAAAAACAAAAATAAAAATGGCTGATGAAAACAACAAAAATAAAGGCGAAAAACCTGAAAAGATTGAAGATAAAGAAACGAGACCGCAGTTTATTAGATACAGAGATAATTCTCGCAGCAACCGTTCAACCTCTAGCTCAGAATCAGAGAAACAAGAGTTGGAAGGTGATCAATTGGAAGAACCGATCGTTGGAAGTACATCTCTCAAGAGAACAACCGAAAAATCATCGGAAGATAAAATGGATAACTTGCTTCAAGTCCTATTACACATGAAAGAAGAAATGAAATCAAACAATGAGAACATGAAAGACATGAAAGAAGAAATGAAATCAAACAATGAGAACATGAAAGAAGAAATCAAAGCAAACAATGAAAATCTAAATAAATTAAATCAAAAGATCGACAAGGGATTCCAAGATTTTCGAACAGAGATGCGTCAGATAAATGCCAATTTAGAAAACAAAATAACAGAGTCTGTGTCAGGCTTAACTAAAGTAATAAGGGACAATACAAGAAGGTGTGAGAATACGTACAGATCACTGATAGACGGAACAAATGACAGAATGGACGAAACGATAGAACGATTTGACGAAGAAGAATCATTAGAAAATAAAATAATAAATACCAACGCACCGAACAACGAAGAAGAATCATTAGAAAATGAAATAATAAACACCAATACAACGAAAAACGAAGAAATTACGAGGAATATGACAACCCATGAAGATGATGCACAAATAGTAACAAAAGTCAAAGAAACCTCCACAATAAAACATACATGGAGAAGAACCAAATACATGGATTCCAATAAGAAAATTTTGAGAACACAGTTGGACACGTTGCTATATGAAGAAGAAGATAACAAAATTTCACATCTATACATTTCACGGCAAACATTAGAAATACTCATAGGAGCAGGAAAATATACAGGCTCATGGAAACGACAGGCACTTAGTATAAAAATTGGAAAGGTTATAATGACACACAAAGAAGTCAACACATTGAGGGGGACCGAAGAAGTTGCACTGATAGAAAAGGGAAGGATAAGTATAGCCACAGAAATAAATAAAGAAAATAAAGTATCACTTTACCATTCAGTAAATACACGTTCAAGTAACCAAGAAGATAGGGAACTTAGAACACCAACGACGTACCTCGAGGATATACTTCGGCATAACAAGAACATTATTGATTTTCGCCTCAAGATTTTGGGAAAATAAATTCCCAATAAATCAAGGAGCACGGCGGAGGATAAATTGGGGACCTCCGATGGGACATGGCTACCCTACTCCTACCTTAGCCAACGACGACACCCCAATCGAGGAGCACGGCGGAGGATAAATTGGGGACCTCCGATGGGACATGGCTACCCTACTCCTACCTTAGCCAACGACGACACCCCAATCAAGGAAAATGAAACACGAGACATATAGAAATACAAAGATCTAATAAAATAAGAAAGTACCACTGAACTACCACACATATCAATCAGAATTGGGGAAGAAAAATAAATAAAATAAAAGCTACTCGACCACAGCGTTATGAATGAAAATTTAGAGAAACAAGGACGGTATATACCTATAAAGAAGATTAACTTAATTACAGCAAATAAAAATCTTTGATAACCATTGATAAAGTTTTCTGCGTTAATGTAAAATAAATAAAATAAACCTACTAACAGAATTTGTAGTAGTACAAGAATTTAAATTGCAATTGCATATTGGGAATGGACTTTTTAAGTCAATATAGCACAAGACTGGATATGAAGGACAAGACTTTTCACATAAGAAATATGACAATTTCATGGAGCGAAGAAGCACCAGTAAAGAAATAAATAAAATTAATTAATAAATTATATGTAGAAGAAATAGAAAAGGAACTCACGCAAGAAATGATTAACAATTCATATGACAATAAATGTACGCATCTCGTGAAGCATCCAAAGAATAAGGACTTCACATTAAAATGGGATGGTACAAGTATAAATTGCAATGAAAAGTGTAAAAATCATGTGAGCAATCTTTTAAATAAGCACAAGAGACTAGTTGATGACAGTCCTGGCTTGGTAAGAAATTACGAGCATAAGCTCGAGGTAAATGAAAAGGGACCCTTCTATGTGAAAATCTATCCATATTCCCAATAAATATTATTTAAGTGAAATTAGAAATAAAAGAAATGCTGAAGAACAATATAATGGAAAAAACAGAAGTGAACTTTATCAGTCCAATTGTCGCTGTAAAAGAGAAAAATATAGAAGATCCAAAGGAAACATTATCAATGAAGTACACAGATACCCAGTGGTTTGCTACGATAGTTTAAAAGATTCTTTTTGGGCAGGTAACATGAAGAAAATAAAAAGAAAATACTATTTATTCAAAATAAATTCCCCGACTGATATGTGGAAAATAACAAGATTTTATATATATGAATATCAATTGTAGGCTTAATTGATGCCACGCAAAAGATATTGAACCCACACGAAGAAGATATCTCCAATTTATTATATATTTGTATATGTTTCACTTTAGATAAATTAAGTATCACTTTCCGATTGTAAATGAAAGGTGTAAAATTTCAAACAAAAATGAAGGGAGGAAAGTTAAAATATAAAACTCATACGATGAAAAATATGAACCCATGAGGAAATAAAAAGGGACAGCTCCCAAAACTATACTATTTAAGTTGTATATAAATATTACAAAAATAAAAAGGGATAGTTCCCAAGATTACATTATTAAGTTATGTAAATAAATACTACAAAAATAAAAAGGGATAGTTCCCAAGATCATATTGTTTAAGAAATGTAAATAAATATTAAGAAAATGAAAGGGATAGTTCCCAGGATTATATTATTTAAGCTAGATAAATAAGGTGTTAAAGTAAAAAGGGATAGTTCCCAAGAACACATTATTTAAATTATGTAAATAGGTATTAAGGAAATAAAAGGGATAGTTCCCAGGATTATAACACTTAAGTTAGAATAAATAGATATTAAGAAACAAAAAGGGATAGTTCCCACATAAAAATATAGTAAATCTAGATGTAAGAATTTAGTTAAATAAAAGCTTAGAAAATACCATTAAGTAAAGAAAATGCAATATGCCCATATTTTTCGTAGTCAACTATGGCATATTGACAGTTTCTTAACTTGGGATATGCTGTGGTATTTTCTTGTAAATAAATGAATAAATAAAATAAAGAAACCAAACAAATAAAGAACCAACAGAAATAAAATATCACTATGTTTATTTTAAGTAAATATAAATTCACATGTTAGATATAAATTATAATAAATATTTTAACAAATAAAATACAGAATAAATTCACTAATTAATGTAAGTGTATGTAGTTTTAATTATATTTAGTGTTTGCTCAAAAATTCATAACTAGGCAGTAGTATACACAACAATGCAATATGGGTTGCATACCCGTAAAAATAACAGCATTCACAATGAGAAATAAAATGAAAAATATAAAACAATGTTAAAATAAATTAGAGCACAAAATCATGTTAAATATCTATAAAACAATACTCAAATACTGACCTCCGTTTAATAAAAAAGGATATATAATAATATAAAGCAGTATTACTAGCAGTCAATAGAAAAGTAGGTCAACCCGGTAATACATTCTTTTAGCAGCGATAATAGTTCAAAAATAGGAATTATCACAAAGGATATCAATATTATAACCACCAACATTGTCAAGAATAAATGTTATGTATCACTATACACGTTTCACTTATATTTTCTGTACAAAATAGTATTGAGTGTACGTAAGGGGCACGATTTGTTTATTTTCTTCTCTACACGAATATATTCTAAGAAAGACCAAGCTAAAACCAAAAATACAATATTAAACAAAGGTCTATATACATAAATAAATATATAAATACCACTTATTTCACGGTCACAAGATCAATTGTATATTCTTCTGCATGGGACAAGAAATGCACGCAAAGGTATATGATTAATCTGTTTTCGATATACATCAATGCATCCAGAATATAAATATTGTGGTCTGGTTTACCATTAAAAAAATAAAACATTATGCTGGCTATGCAAATTCACTGATATTCACAAAATAAAAGGACATTGTTGAATGTACATCTAAATATACGATAGTACATAATTTATTCACGTACAAATGCTTCAAGACATTTAGGCTAAAAATAAATAAGTAAAGCATTAGTAAATATAATAAAATACAATAAAAGAATACCTACCAACAAATAAAATCATTCAAAATATCCATGGAATAAAGGTATAGGATATGTAAAATAATAACAACAACAAACATGGTGGAAACAAGGTCACGTGATTGCGTAATTTCGATAGTTATCGAAATTAACACGGAGGGCGTGACAGACGAAAATTCAAACGAAAGGAACGACTTAAAACAAAAATAAGTCGTTTGTCAGATGTTTATCATTATAAAAAGAGGGACACAAGCGAAAATAAGGCAGTCGATAAGAAGTCCTGATTCTCTTCAAAACTTAAAAGAAAATAGTGCGCCGAAGAAATAAAGGATCTAAAGGCATAAACGCCTTAAGATTCAAACGTCGTAGTCATAAAAGGCGGCAACGATAGCCGCGCGCCAGATACATATAAAGGCGCGAAATACCAGTGTTGAACCGTACAAAAGCAACTACAATAAATTTAAATAAAAATGGAGGGATTGGACTACCAGGAGGAGTTCGAGACGTTATATAACCAAGAAAAGTGAGTACAAGCACTATAAAAATAAACTCCATCTTGCAATTCTAAACTAAATAAATAAAAGAACCTTCATGAATGTTTCATAAATTATCGGGCAACGCAATTTAGAATATTGTTAAATAATTTAAAATAAATTCTTCTTTGGACATGCTTTGGATTAACGTGTGAATCTTAATTCAGAGCGGTTTAACGAGGCATTAGTAAACTTTCCGGATAGCAATTAACATTTAGAATATTGTTCAAATAATTAAAATAAATTCTTCTTTGGACATGCTTTGGATTAACGTGTGAATCTTAATTCAGAGCGGTTTAACGAGGCATTAGTAAACTTTCCGGATAGCAATTAACATTTAGAATATTGTTTAAATAATCTAAAATAAATTCTTCTTTGAGTAAGCTCTGGATTGACGTGCAAATCTTGATTCAGGGCGACTCAACGAGGTATAACGTTTCAGTTGAATAACGGCAATTTAGTAATATGAGCATACATGAAGGATTAGAGCAGTGAATTTTATTTTTATTTATTATTAACAATTTCGTAAAGAACCAAGGATTGCAAGGTGCTTGTACCGCAGATGAAACGGACTGGATACAATAATAATAAAATGAATAATGTATTGTATTGCATAGTAATGATATTCAACAATGTTTTGTAAATATATATATATAAAAAAAATAAAATAAGTTGTGCTGACATTCTATATCTACTTATTTATACCCATCCCAGGGAGATCTAAGGAAAGTAAACATCACAATCACAGCTAGAACTCACTATAAGTATAAGACTGTGACAAATCATCCGATATAAAAATATAATAAATTCACACTTAGACCCTGAGATCACTAAAGTACATTAATTTATTAATTCAATTTTTGGTCATTGACCAAGATAGAAGAAGTCACAGCAATATGAAGTTCAATAAAAATATATTAAAATTCTGTATACAGCCTGTTTGTCGAGGAATTGTACAGGGTTATTCATTGTAAATTACCCACCCTTCATCATCGTTATTATTGAATATACAAATATATGTTTCAAATAAAAGTTGTGTGGCTAAGACTGATTATTGATATTATTATTATTATTATCATTTTTATTTCAGTATTACATTTAAATTTTGATTTGTTATTTTTATGGCGTAATTTCTTATCTAATCCCGTGTACATACATTAAAATTAGAATTTTTCTTCTGAATTTATAATTTCGCATTATTTAGTTAATTTATTATTTATTTACTTTTTGGACATCGCACCTTCTTAGTTGTTCTTTTCTTCTTATCGCCATAGAGTAGATTTCTGTGCTGTATTTATATTTCCTTAATTAGTTGTTTTATTGCTCGGTTTTTGTTTTTAAATGTGTTTAACTAATTTTTAAATATTGTTCGTTGAGACAGTGTTCAGGTTGCATTTCGTCTTAAATTATTGTCAAAGACACCAATTCCACATGCTATTATTCCTTCGACTACTCGCATACTGTTATTGGTGTCTCGATCAGGGTGAGATTTGAGTAGTATACACAGGTAAAGTGTATAAAAATCGTGACACAAAATCTTTAATTATATAAGATAATCGTTTTAGGAAGCGGTATAATTGTTATAGCTTACCGGCGAGGGGGTGTCAAGCGTTAATGCGCAAAGAAAATAATAATCTCATAATGAGCTACGAAGACCATTTTCACTTAAACAGATATGTAAACAAAGAAAATTGTTGTCTTTTGGGCATAGAGAATCCAAGGGCGTGACAGCTGCGTCAGTTACACCCTGCCAGATACACTGTACGGTACGGAATTATTGCCGATAGAGTAATCTCTCAATATTTTTTCAAGGAATACGCTGAAAACCGCGAAACCGTCTCTGGAGCGGTGTACGGGACCCATGATCCATAATTTTTACTTCTGGTAGGTCAAAATAACCCACACAAGGTATCAGCAAGATGAAACCAATGCAGATGCTTTGTGAACTTTTCGATCATTTCAAATAATTGAAATTTCGCTTGGGCAACCAGATCACCAGATTGATAGCGCTTGATTTTGTGTTTTGTTTTTTATGGGACTATTTGAAAGGTCGTGTATACGTCCACAAACCACAAACCATAGAGAAACTTAAACAAAATATTCGTGTCGGAAATACAAATTTGGGGCCCTAAACGTTGAAAAAAGTTATGGAACATGCATTGCAAAGAATTATAATTTGCCAGCAACAAAATGGCGATTATTTGAGAGATGTTAGTTTCACACATAACATAAAAAATGTAATAAACCACACTTTTATTTAAAAACATTGTTTAATACAGGATTAAAGTTACGAAAGAAAGTTATATTTCTTTTCTAGCAGTTAGTCTACGTTGGTCTATCCAGTACTATCTTTTATGGGTAAGTACCATTCTTAGTATTGAAGATACAGGATCTGTTAAATGCGCAGAGTTGCTCAGAAATTTAACGAATATCCGATAGCGTTTTTAGATTTGTCATTGATTATCACCTTTTGAATATATTAGAAAAAAATTGGAAATTGTCGAAATTTTCGTCGAACAAAACTTAAAGTATCATCTGTTGGTAATTTTTATGTAGAATTTAATAATCAAAATTAAAGATTCCTGGCACACTTAATTTTCAAGATAGAACATAAACTTATATTTTTTTAAACGGCAACCGGTATTGGCCATAACTTCATTAGAATGCTTAATTTTTTCTGATGTCGTAGATTTAAGGTTGGATATGATTATCTTTAAAAATATTAATTAAAACTAAGGAAATAACTCCTTGCCACTTTGAAATTCAATCTATTTGATAATTATAGTTGTTTATTTTTCTAACTATATTGGTAAAGCAGGTACCGCCCCCTCTGGCCGATGATTTATCTTTATTGTTTACAAAGTATTTAAATTTTAGTTTCGTCACTATTTGTAGTAATTTCTCTTTTGTCTTCCTAATAAACATGTTATCTAGTTTAATTATCATTTGTATTCAATTAATATATTTTCTCTTTTATATTTTTCGCATTAAAATAGTTTTTCTAAGCCTATTTGCCCTTTATTCTCTCAAAAAGTGAAAGTAATTGAACTGCTTCCACTATAATTCAAAGCTTAAAAACATAATCATACCAAACCTTATATCTATGAAATTAGCAAATACATTTTTAATGAAGATTATTAAATTCTACGTAAAAATTGCTATCAGAGTCCATTTTTAGTTTTGTTATGTCTTCAACGGTTACGAAGATATGTATAACTGAAAATTTGGGCAATTCAATTTTTTAAAATATCTTTAAAAGTTGACAATAAATGACAAATCAGAAAATACTATACTGCTCAAATTTCTTAATTTAACCGATCCTATATCGTCTATACTACGAAAGTTACTAATATAGGGAAACGGTAAATGTGCAGCCTGTATATCTGTCAATTCATAATTCAGAAGAAGCTATTTTAGAGATACAGCTTTTTTTTATTACTTGCGTGCTTCACTATCGGACAGAGATTCGCTTCAAACTTCGACCATAACTCTTCAGGCTTTTTGCGGCTTTACTTACCAGCAACCCGACTATATAAATTTACCCCTCGACAAAATGGCAATCACGTTACCTGCCATTTCACGCACACTTCTCCAATTGGTCGGATGGTGACGTTACTTCGTAAAACGCACGAGAGTTGGAAACTGAATTTTCCTAATCTGAACTGTGTTATCGGAACGAGAATCCGAACCCGGCTGTAACGGATTCAGTATAATTATCTATTTATTGATTCAACAATTAAGCGGTGGTAATTACTTACAATTATCGCACTGATGGGAACCAAGATTGAAATGGGATTGTCTGAATTAGGGAAAAGCCACAAAGACGGGCGATACTGCGGTTAGTTAGTTGTAGATAGGGGACAGACGATGTATTACGCGTATTCGTGAAGAATAATAAGTAATAAGGATGCTTTCAATATTATATTTTGGATTTGAATGTACAAAAAGACATACTTTAAATTCAGCAATTGGGGGAGTTAAGTATAAGAAATCTTTACTAGGTTGATGTAGGTAAATTATTTACCAGTATACACAGTGTGTCATTTCCGTAGGGAAGGGAGATACTGCCTTTATAAGCAGAAATATTTGGAAACTGTTTTTTGATAGTTTTTCAAATGAAACAGTTTGTATATTATTACATTTTGTATTCCCCGTACAATTCTTAGTCAAATAGTAATAAAATGGTATAGCCCTAAAATCTAAAGTTGTCGACTTACAGCCATTTTTTTCAAAAATTCTATGTTTTAATGAAAATATATTTTTTTCAAAACGACGTATTAGATGGTTACAATTTTTGGTGTGTGTTGTTAATAATAAAAGGACCCAGTGAAGGCATATTTGACTATTTTTGAATTACTAATGTGCGACAATTCTCTGACGTCATTATTGAGAGTGGCCAAGGTTTATAATCCAAACAAACCGCACAGTCATTTTTCTCCCGTGTAAATTATATGATGGTAAAAGTAAGAGAGTATTTCTAAATATTTTAATAAAGAGTGCCCGCATAAATTGACTTTTTTAGTGATATGTATGATGTGTGAAATGTATTCTAATGATTTACTATAGTTTACAACAAACTGTGGCTGTTTTTTTCTGAAAGATTTTATTTATACTTACCTAGTAAGTAATTTAATCTTTCCATATTTAGATTCTTCAAAAAAACATGAAATTATCAAAGAATTTTACTGAACTTGTATATGCAAAATCTTTACTAAAATAACTTTCTATGCTGGATACAATTTAAATATTGTTTCTTTCCTTGAAGTATATTGCTTTGTATTATTCATATAGTTAAATTTGCAAGTTTATAAAGATTTTCAACAGAAAACATAAAAAAAACAGTCACTTGTCTATAAATCTAAAAATACAAGTATTTTATGTGTTAAACTATAATGAATCGTTAGAATATATTTCAAATATCATGACATGAACTTTTATAAAAATTACTTTGAAATAGTTGCTTCTTTAACTTCATATACTTTACACGCGATAGAAGGAAGTATCCGGTTTGTTTGGATTGTGAACTTTGACCTAGGATAATAGTGACGACAACAGAATATACCCGCATTGTTATCTAAAAGCCATATATTCTCAAATGAAAGACCTGTATCGTGTCATACTTGAATTGCTTATTAAATTTTACACCAAAAACATATAAAACTTTATCAATTTAAAATTGCCCATTTCCGAGCTATTGGTTTTTTTATATAAGTTTTCAGCTTTGCGGTTTTTAGTTCAGTATAGTACCGTAATATTAGCCGGCGAATTGACAAGAGTCTTTTTATGGGGAATTATTCTCACATATATGATCTTGTTTGTACTGGGGGAATGCTAAAAAAATATTTACGAGCTAATGAGATTGAATTGTTTATAAAATTGTATTCAAAAATTAGTCGTCTTTTCTGCTTTTACTTATATAATGTTAGTAAATGTCTCATTTCTATACCTACCTGTATTTATCAAAAATTGGATATATTTTATATAGAATGCACTCTATACCAGCAATATATTTCATAAAATTTTTAGAATAAATTTTAAAACCGAACAAATTAATAACTTAATTGTAGTATGTGCAGAAACATGAGTTGTTATGAGAATGAATAAGTAATTACTGAAATAGGAACAATAAAATAAAAATATATAAAAAAGCAGACATTATTTCAACAAGTATTCAAATGAATATCCATTTACTTGTAAACACTTTTGAACACACTTCCGAAATGATAAATCGACATTAATAAGGAGCTGAGTGCTTTTTAAATATTTGTCGAATATATTCGCGCATAGCTTCTTTTGTGGTTACAGCTATACTGTATATTTGTTCTTTTGTGTTCCCCCCTTTTTTTTTTTTGATATACGAACACTTAAAAGGCCAGTGAATTATGATCTAGTCACTTCCCTGGAAACGTTTCTTTAAAAATGTTTCGTGTTTATAGCGTAGAATGTGGCGGTGCGTTGTTTTGTGGCATCCACATGCCACTTCCTAAATTTAGTGGAATATCTTTCAATAATTCCACTAGAGTGCTTGATACAAACTGAGCATAAGCTTATCTGTTGATACTACATTAAAAAAATTGCGAACCTCTCATCCGATCACCAAGAGTACCTTCCATATATTGATACTCCACCGACGCTGCTGATGGTCTATTTGCGTAGTGAAGTGGAGGGTATTGATTTTAGTTATTCCCCGTTGGCAGAACACCATTCTAGCTTCAGAAACATGGGCGCGTATTGTATTTGATACGGGATAAATCTATATGATTTTAAGGTCTTTAGTTTGGTTAATATCACGCAAACGAATTATTTCACTGGTGCTGACGTGAGGATTTTCGGTTGTCTGGTTTTCATCACTTATAAACCACTCTGTATAATACAAAATAAACTTAAAAGGTGCTACTAGTGAACAGCTATCATAGGGAAAAAACCAGCCTAGAAAAATCTTTATTCATAAAGACACACTCTGCCTTTCTCACTAAAATAATTCACACAAATATAACATTTAAAGTCTATTTCAAAAGCTTCCGCATGCGGTTTTTATATATACTATGACATGGAAACTGCAACACGAAGAAGGGGTGCGGATTTTTTGACCAAACTTGGTAGAAACGTATAACTAGTCAAAGGCAATAATTGATTAAAATTTCAAAGAAAAAAAAACAAAAGACTAACACAATTTAACATAATTTTTATTAATAATGTGTTGAACCGCCCCTATTAGTGTCACACTCCCTCACTCTTCGTGGCATTGATTCGACTAGGTGGTCGATATCCTCTTGGGGTATGGTGTCCCAAGCAACCTGTAATTCATGCCGGAGAGCTATTAGTGTCTGCGGGGGATTGGCTAAATTCATAAGTTTTCGTCCCATAATGTCCCACACATGTTCTATTGGCGAGAAGTCGGGGGATTTGGGTGGCCATGGCAAGATATTGACATGAGCCTCTTCCAAGCGATTTATAGAAATTCTCGCTACGTGGGGAGGGGCATTATCCTGCTGGAAAAGTGGGTCTTCGAGTGTTTGAAGATATGGTAGAATATGGGGTTCTACCACCTCATCAATGTAACGCTGGGCGTTCATGGTGGTTTGGATGAACACCAATTGAGACCTACTCCCATATGCTATAGCACCCCATACCATAACACCCACTGCTCGATGCACATGCCTTTCAACGGAAAACTGAATATCACGACGTTCCCCACGTCTTCGTCTGACCCTCATACGGCCATCATGCATCCCTAGACAAAATCGAGATTCATCACTGAATACCACCCTGTGCCACTCCACGTTCCAGTGCAGTCGCAATCTACACCACTCCAAACGTTGCTGTCGGTATTGAGCCGTAAGTGGTAACACAAGATGTGGACGATAAGATGGTAAGCCGAAACCCCTAATTCGACGATAAACGGTTCGAAGGGTTACAGGACGACCAATATTACCTAACCACACGTCAGCAATTGATCTGGTACTGGAAAACCTGTCTCTTAGTGTCATTAAGCGAAGGCGGCGGTCCTGTATCTCATTAGTTCTTCTTCGGCCTCCGGTTCCTCTTTGGCGTCTTTTCTGACCTTCCCTAGTCCATGATTGATAACAGCGCATAATGGTGGATTGGTTCCGGTTAAGGCGATTTGCAATTTCCCTGTATGAAAAACCACCTTCTCGTAAACCAACAATTCGACCTCTGTCGAATTCGCTTAATTGGCGATAATTTCCACGTTGCCGCACTCTAGGCATAATAAAACTCTTTAAACACGTTAAACAAAGGTATAATAAGACAAAACCGTTGAAATTAATTTCAAACAAACAATTAATACACCACACATTAATGTCAGCGAAAACTGAATGAAGTGTCAGATGTGTCATGACCACTTGATCTATCGCAACAAAATTTTAATCAATTATTGCTTTTGACTAGTTATACGATTCTACCAAGTTTGGTCAAAAAATTCGCACCCATTCTTGGTGTTGCACTTTCCATGTCATGCAGCATATTATTCATTATTCATTAAGTACGCCCATACCATTTAAAAATATAAAATATAAAGATCTAATATAAAAGTTGGATAAAATGAAGAATTTGTAATAAAATAAAACTATGTAGAAAATAAATCGTGGATGTTATGGCGAAGGGGCCTCAAATCTGTTAATATTTAGATTTCTTACAGTTGAATGTTTGTGAATTACAACTTTATTTAAATTGTTCTAAAATCTGTATATAGTCTTTGGTAATTCTAAACTAAATGGATAAATGAAAATAAGACAGTTGTTTTATGTATGTATATTTAATTTTTCTCAAATACAAAGAAAAAACAAATAAATAAATATTGCAGTTCCAAGGTGTACATTGTTATAATTTGCTATGCTTTTAATTTGTAATTTAACTCAATATATCTAGTTAAATAATTATTAAAATTTGCATAGCCCAGTGAAACAAAACCAAGCTTATAACAAAAAGTAAAAAAAAAAACGTTCAAACAGTACAGAAATTGATTGGATAAATGCTTGCTATTTTGTAATAGGGCAATACTGCAACTGAATTAGGACGTGATTGAATTAAAACCTTCAAACTCGTAATGGAAGTTAATTTAATTGCTGAAAAACCAATAACGCGACATGCAGTATGACAATTTCCAAAAAAAAAAACACATAAAAGAAAATGCGCCCAAATGCAAATTATTTTGCAGCTAGGCAAGAGTGAAATTTTGAAATTAAAACATTTTGTGAAATTGATTGAAAGGAATTTTTAATTGCGATTTGCGCAATATTAATTCGCGAACGCTGTTTCGGATGGGTCTGTAGCAATCACAACAGAGAAATGGAATACACGTCGATAAAATTTTTGAAAAATACAATTTAATGTAATTGGTTCTGGATGGAGTTCAACTGCTAATTGGCCATATCGGTAGTTTATTACTTTCTGAAACAACGCATTTGCAATGCTTTTCGCACCCAGATTTAATTGCTGCCGAATGCGATGACGAAAATTTTAGACCTCTAGATGGAGATGTCCACGAGTTGAAGTCGCCTGATACCGCAAAAATGGTTTCTGCAAACATCTCTCTCTCTCTCTCTCCCTCTAGTTTGGAACGTACAAATGAATAAAATAAAATGGATAATGTATTTAAGTTGTTAAACGTTCCACAAGTTCGCATAAGGAAACCCAGAGACTTGGAGGTGGAAGATCATAAGTTGCTTGATATGCGGACCAATAGGCAGCACACCAAGATCTCTGAACTGCGAAGCTCTAGAAATCGTGTTCTGAGAGACTGCATATTAAAAAGATTGACCGCTTGAACATTTAGAGAAAGAGAGCGTTGCACATTTATCAACACTTAAACAAATTCGATTATTGATGCACCACTCGTTAATCAATGTAAGGTTTTTTGCAGCAGTAAGGCATCTGAAGGAGAAGGTATTAATTTTTTTAAAATCGTTTGCGTATGCGAGAACCTTATAATTAAGAAGCATAAAGAGATCAATGATGTAAGCATTAAAAACTAGTGAGCCCAAGTTAGATCCCTGAGGAACGCCGCTGGAGCCATATCCATTGTAGGTCATATAGTACGAGCGATTCAGTAGACAAGAGTTTAAGAAGGCAAGACTTTTTGTGGAAGCACCTAAAAATTGTAACTTAGTTTGTTGTAATTGACGTTCCACTAATAAATCCATGTTGATTGAGAGAAATATGTGGTATAATGCAGCATTAGCAATGTAGAATTTGAAACTTGATTAGGAACAACTTTTCATTTTTAAATTATTTTAACAAATTTTATCAACCTAATTTGATTATATTGATTAGATTGATGTCATAGCAATATGTACATAAAGGTAATAATTTCCAGATTTACCTTCAATAAAAGAAAAACATGTTGTTTTTTATGGAAATAAATACCAATTGAACGTCAACTTGATAATTTATTAATTTTGGATTGTGTTCTAATGATATTTTCAAATTGGCGATAATGGTGAATGGTTTAATTAAAAAGTAGTTAAATATCCCGTTCTATCCTATTAAAGGAAGACCTCTATAATCGCATTATAAAAGTACTGATTTTAGTACTTTCTCTGTCTATTATTGATATATTCTAAGTAAGTACAGGAACTATTAACTGGATCAGAATGGTTCAAATCTCAGTCTATTATTTTGTTATTACGAAACTTTTTAGTTGCATTCGAGTAGACAATTCAGAGTTTTAAATATTCCTTATTCTTTGCAGTTTGTTTCATGAGATACGCCGCCGTTAGGTAAATTACCGAGAATAAATCCTTTGAAATACTCTGGTAAATTATTCACGTACAAACGGAAAGCGCTATTGATCTTATAGCGTACTTTAATGCATCTACCCATTAGGTTTCGAGTATTATTTAGTGCTTCTTTTCTTGCCATTAACTATAAAATAATGCAGTGATGTTTTCTTTCTTGTCCGTAGAACATGCAATCTAAATTGATTGACATGATTTTATTCATTTTGCCGCGAACTGACATCAGTGTCTATACCTCCACTTTTTAATGTGAAATTAGCGTTTTCCGACAATCACTAAAATTTGTCATTTCCAATTTATCATTGGTGTTCGCTAAAATATTTATATTTCATATTTATATATATATATCGGGAAGAGTTCTTTTGCAGCAGCAGAAATATAATATAACCTATTCGATTATAAAGTAAGTGGAAATATGTCTTATTTCTGCCCAGTATATTGATTTAGAACTGCTGTTGACAAGGTATGATTTACTAATAGCCTCAAAATTTTAGGGCTGCTCCTATATATTATCCAACAATTAAAAGCAAAAGTAAACATAAGCATATCTAAAAAAATAAAAAAAAAATAACACTATAGTACATGCAGTGCTCGATATTAATAGGTACGACAAGTGTTCCTAATTGAATTAACAATATCTTAGTTTCCAGGAGACAAAATCAGAATTGTTCAATTTCTAAATACACAATTTCAAAGTATAATGCAAACAATTAGAAAAAAGTTAATCTGAAGTCGGAAATTACTTTCCCACAATTCACGACAAATGAATAAAAAAAACTAAGATTAATGTGTTGCTCACAACTAAGCTAGGCTACAGTGAATGTCAATGACTCACTTAAATTAATTTAAAATTTAATTAGTTAAGAATTTGGCGGTTGTGGTTGCGAAAATAGGTGAACATACACTATATAAACAATACTAAAATAAAGATTTTAGTATTGTTTATATTGTGTCTATCGCACGCACGTTAATTTGATTTCTGTTTGTGTTTTTGATGTTTAAAATTTATTTATGAATCAAATGAACGAATCCGATAATGCTCAGGAATTTTGTAACCAAGTAGTTAAAGGTTTATGTGGCCGGATCTTAAAATCGTACATAGAAAGTCAAGACATAGCCCAGAGTCAATGTTCATTGGAGCGTGCCAATCAAGACGTCGAGAATATGCTCAGCACGTGGACGAAAAACAATCAGTCGTCAAAGTGATCAGAATTAAATGCTTCCTTTACGAAGCAATGTTTGGTAGTCCAATGAAAATGGGTATTGCGACTTCAGCAATTTCTAAAGATATGATTGGACTATTAATATCTGCAGAAGATTTAGAGAATTTGTTGCATTGGCAAAAAAATACAGAAGAAAATATTAGCTACGTAGAAAATGTAATTGAATAGGACAAGGTAGACAACGTTGTTGAAAATAAGTCAGACGAGGATATAAACAGCGACAATGTGAGCAACAAAACACAAGAAAACGAAATGATTGTAACTGAAAATATGAAGGAAAAGCAAATAACCAATGATACCAATGTAACGCTTCAGAGACATACCGATTCAGAGACAGAAGACGCAACTCAAACTCAAGAAGATCCAATACCGAAAAAGATAGAATCTGTCCAGACAATAAGAAGAAAAAGCATAATTGAATTTGGAAAACCAAGCTGAAAAAATGAAAGCCATGTTGGCTGATAAATATCCAAATGTGAAAGTTGGCCAGAATGTAAGACTGAAAGTACCTGACACTGACAGAGCTGAAACTGACCTGAACATATTGCAATTGTGGCAGATGTAAAGGACAATAAGTTCTACAAACTGGGTACCAAAATTGGAGTACTAAAGCAGCTTTACATATTGAATCAGTTTACCTCATGCTCTGAAGATTTTATAAAGATAGAAGAAGTGAATTTTCGAGAAGTTGTCGGAAAATTGTCGTTGACTGGAGGACAAGGATTCAAAAAATGTAACTGGCCCAAAAAATGCTGGTCAAAGAAATGCGCTTGTAAGTCATCAGGATTACTTTGTAATTCTAAATGCCACAATAGCGGTCCGTGTTGTAACAAGTAATTTTTTTGTACTATCTATTAATAAATGACAATTGATTAATTGCCTTTTTTCAATTTGTTTGTCAAATACCAAATATGTAATAAGAAAAATACTGATTCAGTTAGATTAACACCAACGTAAGCGTTATGTTTGTGAGAAGATAATTTTATTTGTGTTATTTTTTACTATTCAATAAATATTTTAAAGATGTTTTAAAATGACTAGTTACCAAAAATTAATAAAAAAAAATACCAAATGAAAATACTCATTGTTTGATTCCCAAAATCAACATATACCAGCCGTCACTGATAAAACCTAGCATGTAGTAAATTCTAATGTTAAGAGCCCGAAAAAATCGTCCCTTTTTTATAAAACCTTACATTTGCCAAGTCATGACGGTAAATCCTAAGTTTTCCTGGTAAAACTTAAGATTAACCAATATACAAACTTTTACATTATACACGATGCAAATATTACACTGGTCAACAGTGAAATTGCTTCTTAGGTGAAAGTACCCAATCCTGAATGAATTCAACGTGCTGAACACGAATATCACATTGAAAAAAGTTGATTGGCTCACGTTCAAGAGATATTGACGTTTAGTCCATTGTATAGATGCTATTGCATAATGTAATGCAATTTAGTGAGAAATTACGAAATTTTGCGTCATATTGCATCACCCCTTCATGCAAAGAAGTTAATGCAGCATTTACTGTAAGTTTCCATTGAGAGTGTTGCGAAATTGATTGCGCAATATCAAGCAATAGCTAATTATAGTTTATTTATAAATGGCCGACGTGACAGTTAACTCGTGCAATGTCCGTTCATTCGCGCATATTTTTCGAAGCTCTAGCATACATAAGTGATTGCTATAGTGTAAAGTAACTAAACAGTAGCAATGCCTCGTAACTGTGTTAATAGTGCAAATAACTTCTGTTATATTTGCGGAGAAGTGACATTTGCTGCACAGAAAAAGAACATCAGTGCAACAGTTAAGAAAGCGTATCATTTGTATTTTGGTTGCAATATAGGCGACCAGGACAAAGACTGGGCCCCACACGTATGCTGCCGCACTTGTGCCGTAAATCTTTCACAGTGGCTTAATGGCAAAAGAAAGGCAATGCCATTTGCTGTGCCCGTGATTTGGAGGGAGTCCACCAATCACGTTGACGACTGTTATTTCTGTATGGTACGACCAGCTTCTGGAGGCATCACCAAGAAGAAGAAGAAGTGGACAGTTGAATACCCTAACATACCATCTGCTCTGCGACCTGTCTCTCATGGCGAAGGACTCCCAATTCCAGAACCTCCTACAGATTTTTCTATCAGTTCAGACGATGAGGATGGCCATGCGTCGGCGAGTTCTCCTCAACGTGGCAGTAAGGATGATGACTTTTCGTGCTTTGACGAAACATCTGCACCACATAAAATTACCCAGGATGAAATGAACGATCTTGTTCGCGATTTGGATCTGTCGAAAAGCAAAGCGGAGATACTGGCCTCAAGACTTCGACAGTGGAATCTTCTGGAACAGAATGTCCGAGTGACTTCATTTCGCACTCGCCATCAGCTCTTCGAATCTTTCTTTAAGAAAGAAGAAAGCCTTGTGTTCTGCTGCGATATTGATGGTCTACTACAAGCTCTCGGTATTGCACATGATCCCCACGAATGACGGCTGTTTATAGACGCTTCAAAACTGAGCCTAAAGGCGGTTTTGTTGAATAATGGGAACCAGCTTCCATGCATACCTATTGCACATGCGGTCTACATGAAGGAGACTTACGGCAATCTAAAGCAGCTACTGGAGACGATTAACTACAGCAAGTATGGCTGGCAGATATGTTCTGACCTGAAGGTAGTATCTCTGTTGATGGGTTTGCAGCAGGGATATACAAAGTACTGCTGTTTTCTTTGTCTGTGGGACAGCAGAGCAATCGATTTGCACTACATCAAGAAAGACTGGCCTCCGAGAGCATTTTTTAAGCCTGGAGAAACGAATGTACAGCACCCACCATTGGCACAGCCACACAAAATCATCATTCCTCCTATACACATCAAACTCGGTCTTGTCAAAAACTTGGTAAAAGCCATGGATAAGAATGGACCAGCATTCAAGTACCTGCATGACAAATTCCCTCGACTCAGTGAAGCCAAAATTAAAGAGGGCATCTTTGTGGGGCCTCAAATTAGACAGCTCTTCCGAGACCCCAAGTTTGAGGAACTTCTTCAAGGTAAAGAAAAACAGGTTTGGGATGCATTCTATCAAGTGGCAGCAAACTTCCTGGGGAATGACAAGGCAGAAAATTACATGTGTCTGGTTGAGGATATGTTGGCTTTGTTTCATGAATTCGGCTGCAATATGTCCTTAAAGATCCACTTTCTTGATTCTCACTTAGATTTCTTTCCTGATAACTGCGGGCAGGTTAGCGATGAGCACGGCGAACGCTTTCATCAGGACATTGCCACCATGGAGCAACGGTACCAAGGCAAATGGTCTACGTCAATGCTAGCTGACTATTGTTGGACAATTAGTAGAGATGCTCCACAAGTCCACTACAAACGGCAGGCCAAAAGAAGTCGAAAGCCGGTAGCAGACTAATGTTTTCTTACCATGTATTATAATATTGACATAAGTACACTTTTTCTGAAATATGCGTAAATGTTTTCTTACCATGTATTATAATATTGACATAAGTACACTTTTTCTGAAATATGCGTAAATGTTTTCTTACCATGTATTATAATATTGACATGAGTACACTTTTTCTGAAATATGCGTACATATTACAGAAAACCCGTAGCCAATTCAGCTTTTTCTTAGTCATTGTCGTGTTCAACATATTGAATTCATTAAGAAATGACAATTTTCAGCTTGGAAGCATGAACTTTTCGAAAATTTGTTGCCCAGTGTTATCATCAAACGCCAAAAGTACTTGTCACTGAATTAATGTTCTCTCGAAGTTCTTTAACCATTACAATAATTTGGATTTTACGGAATCACAAATGCTTTTTGAGAAACAGATAGCATTTATAGATGTAGGTCACCCTGTGGCACCTCAGTTCAAACAATTTGCAGAATTTATTTTATAGAGTATCATCGCTTTATATATTTATGAAAAATAGATTAAAAGTTAAAATACCAACTGCAAACTTCGTGTAAACTTCAAGCTTACATAAAATTACAAAAAAAAAACATTTTGGACTTTAGCTGCAATTACTAGGATGAATCATGTCAACACGCTTTAATGGTTCCTTTGTTATAGAGAAAACAGTCCTCTCAATTCCCGGAAGTATTTATTATATTTAATTAGGATTCGTAAATAATAATAATATTTGTTTATGAATCAGAATCATATTTTTATTATATTTTTGTTTTAGTTGTGCAAAAAAATATTTATTTTCCCTCAGAAATATATGCTAAGGATATTTGAATGGCTGTTTTTTTATGATCGTCTCTAAATGTTTATTCCGGTAATGTATACAAACATATGCCGGTACGGTACAGTGGACAATTTTCTTTCTGCTATTTCCCATCAATCCGTGCGTATCCTTTAGACTCCGACCGCTCAGTTGTCATGAAGAGCTAACTGATGCGGAAAGTAAAACGTAAAATCTTTCGTCGTACCTTTCGCAATAACAGAAAATATCCGCTTTGACAATATCGGAAATGAATCGGGGCTAAATCGAGAGATGTACTGTTTCCGCGAAAGTCAAATATTTCATCCGTTCGCCGAGCAAAAAGCGAGGGAAAACACGAATTGAAAAACGAGCATTCTAGCAGACAGAACTCCCAGTGAATAGCTTTTTTTTGCTGTAGTTTTTCTAATTGGAATGCCAATATGTGCGAGCATGTGAATGTTACAGTTTGAAAGGAGAAAAGAGGGAAAATCGAGTTTTGTTCCGAATCTTTTGCAAACCGATGCGTGATTTGATGTTCAAATAGGTTTCCGAAAAGAATATATGTAGCTATGCTATCGTGTGTGAGTTTAAAATGTTTCTAAAGCTCTAATTAAAATGATATAGATCAGTGTTATGCATTTGCAAATAATTGGAGACATAGGTAGTGCATCTGATTTCGGATAATACTGCATTTTACCTCATTAGGAAAATTTATTTAACATATAATTCTATAAAACAACCATAATCTTCAATAAACTAATAAAAAACGTTAATATTTGTTACCAACTTATATCGGGTATAGTTTTGTTTCATGTGTATATTACACAATTATAGATTATGAAGAATATTTTATTAGTTTAAATTGTTGGAGCAAGGTTTTTTAAAGTCATTATTAGTTCAACATAATGCAACAAACCCATTTTGATTAGCAATCATTGCCCAAATATCCATATGTGTTGTAATGCATATAGGTATGTAAACAGCCCAAGCAGCATCAAAGTGACGGGAACTGAGACCGGAACTTGGACTCGGTAACTGTTACGTAACTGCTACTAAATATTTGACTTAGCAGTAAAATTTACTCCAATTCAGATCTTATTAGTAGCAGTCACATAACTGTTACTACTAGTAGGTCCTCTATGGTCCCATAACTTCTTAGTCGCTCTTAACGTATTTGGAACCACACGGCTACTAAATAAGATTACTTTAAAGTTATTGGAACTTTAAAGTAGAAAACGATAGTGGCCATAACCATCTTGTATTACTGAAGTGTGACTTTAAAGTTAGCATTCCTTGAAAGTTACGCTCAAAGTTTTTGCTACGTTATCGGAACATGTATTAATTACTACAAAGTTACGGAACTGTTTAGTAATATTTATAGTAATTTCGACGTTCTTACTACTCCGAGATGTTACTTACAGGTAATTTTCACTTTCCGTATAAATTCAGAGCGACTACATAGTTGCAGTTACTTTTAAAAAATTACTACGAGGTAAGTTTCACTTCATCGAGTTTAATAACAAAGGCACTCACCAATAAGTATCGCTCGTGTCTGTGAAATGAAACTGCGTTCGAATTCATGGCGTCTGAAAACAAAATTCGTCGCAACAGAAAGCCTATAGACATTCGTCGATATTTTATCGAACACTGAGGCTTCAGCTGAACGCTCTTAGTTGTAATGGCGACATTTCCTTACATTATGGCCACAGGAAAAATATAACTATTGCAAAAGCATCAGTGTCATCAGTTCAAACGACTAACAGTGGACAAGCCTGTCAAGCAGAACCAGAAGTAAGAGGATGTGAAATTTGTTG
This sequence comes from Amphimallon solstitiale, assembly GCA_963170755.1. Lineage (NCBI taxonomy): Eukaryota > Metazoa > Arthropoda > Insecta > Coleoptera > Scarabaeidae > Amphimallon > Amphimallon solstitiale. Next base: position 62,085,745 of record OY720680.1, read on the forward strand.
AAAATTTTAAAGATAAAATCTACAATTATTAGGGCTATGATGAGTTATTTGTTCCTAAATATGACGTTGATGATGATTATAAAGACGAAATAATAGTATATTCGTCAAAAATTTCATTCTCGCAACAGTTTAGAGAATGGTCTTTAATGCATAGACTAATCGACAGTTTAATCATTGATCTACTGCATATGTTAAAACCGATTAATTGTTTTTCGATCTGTAAGGCATCTTTAAAGTTGTTAATATTCGATAATTTGAAGATGTACGAATAATGTACCCTACTCTCCTCTGGAGCATTGGCGGGATTGCATCTTAAAGTCTCCCTATGTGAATGATTTGAGTTGTGCGGCCAGTACAATACTTTGTCGTTCTCCCATTTCTCCATTCTTTTCTTTCGTAGCCAGAACTTTGAAAAAAGCTATTTATACAATAATTCACTACCACTAACCGCAATCATGTGTTAATTTTAGGTTAAGTTCTACGTGGAACTTTGAAGTGGCACCGGGAACCTTACAGTAGTGTGCTACTTCATGGTAGTCTTAACGAACCTGCACAACTTTAAAGTTACAGGGGTGTGGACCAATTGGTCCCATGTACTACTTTGTAGCAACTATAACTTTAAAGGAAATATTTGTAGTGGCTGCTACTACACGATTACTTTTATCAAGTAGTATGTACTTTAAAGACGCATATTTCAGTAATTACTACTTGTAAGTTCTCTTGCGCAAAATACGCCATATTTATCGAGCAGAATTGCGACGCCATTGCTGTTCATGAACGTTGAATGACGTCACAATACTGATTAAAAATTAATTTTTCTTGAGAGCTGTACTAAAAGTACCAAATCAATGAATATTTGTTGGTTTAGAATGTTCAGGAATAATTTAAAAACAGATACACATGCCTAGATGGACAATTTCGAAATTGTAGTATATTTTTTAAAAAAAAAATTTTTTAAGAAAACGTATATTTTAAGGGCGCGTTGTCATTTTTCTAAGTACCATCATCATATTTGTCAGAAAACTTGTATTCGCATATAACTTTAATACCCAAGAAATCCTTTAAAATGATCAACGCGTGTTTAATATTTCTAATTATTGTGTGTTACTACTCACACCATCAACGTGTAGTATTATATTACATTCTACCATCAGTTTACAAGCCAGCTTCGACAACGGAATGAGATAAGAATATAGTTGAAGCTTTGCTGAAGGTGTGCGACAGAGAGCGACTGAGAGTGTCAGAAACCTAAGAAGTTCCATTACAGTTGCTGCAAGCACCCTGCTACGTCGCTGTTACGTAGCCGTAACGTCCGGGAAACGTCGCGGAAGCAGTTCCAGGGACGTCGCTGGAACGTAGCTACTACCGAATAATTATTCCCCATTTTGGTCCCAGGCACGTAATAGGACCGGAGTCACCACGTTCCGGCGACTGGTGGCGAAAACTTTAAAGTTCTTGTGATGGTCGCCGTTACGTTCCTACGACTAAAAATGTTGCTTGGGAGGTAGCTCGTAGTTTTTTACAAACTTTAAAAAATCACCGTAAATGTCTCTTAGAGGAATCATTGCTAAAAATTCGTCTTTAGCCAACATATTAAAAAATACCATCCGAAAATATAGGCGGTTTATTAAACATACAGCAAAAATTCAAGGACTTATTCCTTGGACTATTCTAAGAATATTTTGTCCTTGGAGGATGTACCATTAGTAACAAGAAATGCAATGTGGTTTATGCACGATGCGCGATGGTGCACCGGCGCATTTCAGCGTGGTTGCTTATGAGTTTTTAACATAAACATACGGATAACACTGGATTGGCCAAGGTGAACCTCACTTATGGCCTGCTCGACTCCCGGACATAAGCCTCGTGGATTTTTTCGTATGGTGCAATCTAAAATCATTAGTTTACACTAGTCCAGTGGAAAATGTGGAAGATTTGAGAAATCGGGGTTGGGTTTATCGCAATAAGAAACGACCCTGGTGTTTTTGCAAAAGTTCAGTAGTCAATGAGAAGAATATTGGATTCTTGCATCCTAGCTGGAGGTAGTCATTTTGAACAGTTCTTGTAGATTACGCAGCTTTATATGTAATTATTGATAATATAATGTTGTTTTCATCGAAAATTTTTTCGCTCTATATCTTCGAAACAAGGCGACTTTTCAAAAATCATCGTAGGACAAAATATACTTAAAATAGTCCAGGGAATAACCCCTTGTATTTTTCCGTATGTTTATTAAACACCCTGTATGTATACATCTCTGCAATATCGTTCGTACCGGGTGACTCATCAAACTGCAGAGAAAAGTATGTATAGGTCTGTGCAATAGACTACCGTACACTTAATATTCGATTATGTAAATATAACTTTTCTTTTAAGTTTGTCATATAGCGTCAATTCAATTTGTCACAGTAAACTGACAGATACAGATATACAATATGCCCGCATATTTGATTTGATAAGTAAGGCGAAATTATAGCGAAAATCGATGATTACTTGTCAATTAGAGCAGTACTATAGCAGTTTGGCATAAATAAATCTACTATGAAACCCTGGGAGGACGAAAGAACATTATATAGAAGAGATGTTCCCAAATATCCACGGCTGCTCTTCCAATAAGAGGAAACCTTTTGATACCGTTAGAAATGCTAAAATTTGCAGAAAATTTTGCTGGCTCACTATCCACAGCTTGTCGAAGAATGCATGAATCGGACTTGAAAAGTTCTATGTCAGTCAGAAAATTGCAATTAACAGAGGAACACAAACAAGCTCGATTACTATTTTCTTTAAATTACGTTTATAGAGAATTGCCTTTTTGGCTAAATGTTATATTCTCTGATCCAATAATGGGTGGAGATTGTGGCTAAACATCTGAAATAAAATGCAAAAGGAAAAATCCCTTACCACAAAAAAATATAAAAACCTATATACGTCTTTCGACAACTAAGATGCCATCTTTAGTAGAAAAACAAAAAGAGTGCTAAACGTAGTATTTTTGGCTAAGGTGTAACCTTAGAAGATATGCTCTTCACCAAATCACAAGTGGGATAACTCTGAGTGTTATCTCATAGATTTTTTATATTTTTTTTGTGGGAAGGGATTTTTCCTTTTGCATTTTATTTCATATTCTCTGATGAAAAAGTTTTTCAGCCTGGGCACAGTGGTCGTATACTTGTGCATAGACTGCGACATGCACGATTTAATGAACAAATCCGATACGAAAGAGTGGACATTTCAGTGTAAATGTATGGGCTCGGTGCAGCTATGAAGGGATAGGAATTTGCTTCAAAATAGACGGGCGGTTAAATGCTGAAAACTATATCCATATTCTTTTATTCATCCTGTGTACACGGCTAATATTGTTAGAACTAGTTAGATTTGCAATCTCTTCGAGCTTGAATTCGCTTCTTTTGCTTCTGCTTACAGTTTTATTACAATATCCTGTAAAGCAGGAGCATTGCCATGATGCTTTTTATAATTTTCCGATTTTCTAAACTTTTGACACTCCCTGTATATATGCGTTTAATTTAAACTTTCGCACAAACTGTCATTGCGTCAGAAGTTAGTTGACGTTTATTCGTTTCTATAAACTTCAAAAATCTATTGAGAGACCTAACTGTCAAATTGAATGTTATTGTTGGCATAAGTAAATGTGGCAATTGGGTGTAATATTTTTTTGGCATTATAATATAAAATACTTGTTATTTTTATTATTACCCTTACATGTGAGTACAATTTATAGTAATATAGAGTGAAAGATGGGAAATATTTTATTAGATATTAGTGCCTCCCGCATAGAACAAATACATATAGAAAAGAACGATACAACAGTAATAATTGTTAGTAACAAAAATACATACCTAATAGGTATCTCATTTCAGTAAAGTATCACACTTGAACCAGCATTTTATCATTTCTTTGCCATTGTGATCTATACTACGACTGCTTATTCGCGCGCATATAATTGTTTGACAGCAGTTACTGAACTTCATAAATCTAGATCCTTTATTCACAAAATCTGGAAAATATCAATCCCATTTGATTCCTTAGGTATCGTTTTCTTGTAATCTGTCAAATAAATGCATATTTCATTCCCAAACTGTTCAAAATTTATTGCCTTTCTGATGTTCACATCCGCCACATTGGCCGATGAAAGTGCACATTTTTGGATTATTATAGATATCCATCTGTGACATTATCAATAATTAATGTTGTTATTTTGAGCGTTTATGAGTAGAAAATAAAACTCGTGTTCAATAGTTCTGTTGTTTTGGGGAAAGTGTCGAATTGACATTGATTGCTCGTTTTGATGGTCATAAGCTGGAAGACAATTTTCGTAGGACTGTCATCGAAAATCAAACTTCAGTTGGATGTTTGAAATTTCTTGTTATTTTAATGGACATCGTACACTTAAAATTAAGTACATACATAAAATTAGCACCTCATTAACTGTTTTTCTTTGATGTACGTTATTTGGCTACGCGCAATTAAAGTTTATATACAGATAAATTAAAAATGTACATATCTTCTCAATATTTTTTTAAGTTTATTTTACGTTCTGTCGTATAAATACTAAATTATTGTTCGATGATTATTAATACCCTTTAGTATATTCTTTAGTGATTTCCTATTTGCTTTTATCGATCTATATATTTGCCTGTCTTTGATATTTCCAGGTTCCAATGAACGAAACCTGCAAACTTTTGAGTCTGTAATTTTTAAATGATATACCAACAACATATTCACCTTATGGCGTTAATTCTTTCCACCTGACTTTACGATAGGGCTCGTGTTGCCCGTCTGCTTTCTAAATGACAATTCTTTACGTTCATGGCCTTCGTCCTGATAATTATGAATCGGGATAAGTGTAACGGTTACACGTATTTTTTTTTGTAATTAGCACTGTTCATCGTTATCAGAAAATTTCGAAACATCAAAGTCATCACAAAAATGAAACTTCTCCGTGCAGCTGTCAAAATCAAACATTCGTTTGAATTCATGACACGTTCTCGCCAATTCGTCAATGCAAATTTTTTTACACCATCCCCCTGCAGGAAAGCTTTAAATGAGTCGTACCTTCGACAGCGAAAGACTTGGCACGTGGACAGTACACTCAATCGTCGCGGCAAAGTCCATCCTTTCGAGTTCTGAGCCTTTTTCGACAAGCTAAACCTCGATGGCGTGACATTTCTTCGTCAAACTGAAACTTTTGCAAGTTTTCCGTACGCCTGTCATACCTGACATTTTTACGATTTTTAACGTGTTTCTCTTGAATTTTTCATCACGAACGCCGTTTGTCCTTGTTTTTTCATAACGCCCGAGTGCCGATTTTTGCACGCTCTTCTTCAGCGGCCTGTATCTTTGCGCACGCTCCACTAAGAAGGAAAATCTCTCCGTCGACCGGAAATTTAAAGTCGCCCGTACGCCCACGCCAAGCGACAGCTTTTAATTCCGCTTATCCAGAGAGGAGTTCTTACCCCCGTGTAACCAATTCGAGTCGATTTTGACGGTTCGGTTAAGCTATTTTGACTCGGGCGATTAGAGTGGGTCACTCGAATGGCTTTTATTATATATAACATGGCTTTCACCGAACCTAAACACTAACGATTACCAGTTATGTGTTCTTCAGAAATTAGACTATCTAGTGATTTTAACAAGATCTACGCATTATATTAAAGCTCTGATGTTAGTTTAACAACAGATGGTTTTTCCACAGGATGTCTGTAATTATTGGAAACAGCGGCAGAGCAGGATTACTTATTATTTAATATACAAAATCGCTTATTGATGTAGTAGTGTTTTCTTTTCCAACGTCCATCGCACAATTTTTTTTTTGGTACATATCTATAGATTTTCTCTCTTTCTCTCTCTTTGCGCGTGTGTGTGATGCCAGTAGCTATCGACTTGGTGTTTATCTTTTCTTTTCCTGATCATTTGAACACTTTGATACTTTGAATGCAAATATACTTGTTGGTAGTATTTTAACTTGGGATTAATATATCCTTCGATGTTCTTCTTTATCCCTGATATAGTTCTCGCTGCTTCTCTTTTATAAAATGATTCATACTCGTATTCCCTATTACAATAATTATTTAATTCTACTACTAAATTTTTCATGACCTCAAATATTTCTCCAAGTTTTATATCTTTACCTTGTTCTTCCTTTTTAAGGACGCTGAATCGCAATTGCATCGAAGTAATACGCACTCTCATGGCGCCATCATTAGGTTAAAATCACACTCCGGATTTAAAAGAAAGAGTATGATATCATTTATATTATTATTATTACATTGTCGCCACCAACGTAAGGCGGTTATCTTTTAATTTTTTGAAGGAATGTAGACTAATTTCCGCGATCTGTCATTTTAGCATATCTGCAATTTATGTATTTATTTATAAAATGACGTAAATATTTGTGTTTTTAGCGTACATGATTAGGTACCTTGTTCCATACTGCTGTACTTATCTAAATGACACGTATTTTACATGAATTCAAATTAATTTCACGAGCCATTAGACTGTGTCTGGCCTCCCACGTCATCATTAATAAAATGGCGTTTAATGAGAAAATTATCCGCAATTGTTTTCATCAGTATTGTCAGGTCGTAATTAAGTTGTTTGCCGACCTATCCAGTGACTGCTTTCAACGCTTTTTTGACTGACACGTTATTATTATCATACATAATTAAGCATGTATGATATTGGGTGGTATCGGGTGGAAAATTACTTAGGTGGGCGCACCGTCGTTTCACTACGCAGCAGTATAGTCGACGGCGACGTTCATATTTACAATCTATCTTCGTTGAGGACATACGGCTGACATGTAATCAATAAAGCACAATAATAGAAGCGTATTCCATTAATAATCCTTTTTGTATGACAGAACAATCTGAGGAAAACACTTTTTGCGCTGGGCGGCGTTCCATTTCGAATGTTGGAATGTTGGATTACACAACACGACACACAACTTATAATAGCAGATTTTTGAGATTTCAAAATTGAAAAAAAAAAAGAAAAGTTTTACGTGCTAATAGTAAACGCAAACTGTGCAGTACTGTTTCAATCTATGTATATTGCCTCATAACTTAAACGTTGCAGTAATAAAACAAATACGAATAACAGGGAAAGAGATTACCTATCTTCTTCTCTTAAAACTTATATCTCAAACATATTAGAAAAATAGTAATACATGAAATTGAAAGGGAAGAGAAATGTATTGAGTGTAGCATATTATATATTACATACAAATGATATGTTTGGGTTGAAAAGAAAAAAAGAAAATAACGACGATGTATTGATATCTAGTTAGCCGTGACCGGTTCTGTGGATAAAGAAAATATTGCGATACCTTAGCAACGAAACATAACCTATTAGAAGTGTCAGTGTAAAGTTTCACGTCAAAAAGTCAAACGAAAGTTGTGCACTAAAATTTGAAAAAAAGAATTTCGACCGAAATTGTGAAAATCGAAAAATTGGACTATCGAGCCATCATCAAATATCTATATTTGGAGGGGTTTAAGAGGTTAGCAAATTTAGGTAGATATGCTAAATACCCTTGGCAATCAATGTCCATCGTATGCGATCGTGAAAAATTGGATTTAATTATTCACGGTTAAATTTACCCCTTTTGAAGCTTGCACAAAACGGGAAAATTTTCCATTGAAGATGAACACCGATCGGGAAGGTCAGTTTCTGTGTTTGTCCCCGAAAATGTTGATGGAGTTCATGACATGATTTTGTTAGACCGTCGAATTGGACTAAAATGAATATCTGAGGCACTGAATATTTCATATGAACACGTCCATCATATAGTTCACGAACACCCTTCTTATTCACCAGATCTGGCTTCGTCCGACTACCACGTCTTTCCTCAACTGAAAAAGTTTAAAAGGTCGTAAATTTTGTGCCAGCGAAGAAGTGATAGAAGTTGTGAAGGTCTGGTTTGCAGAGCAAAATAAAAATTTATTTTTGAAAGGTTTAGAGGCGTTGCAGGTTCGTTGTAATAAATGTATCCAATTAAGAGATGAATATGATGAACAGTAAAATATTTTGACTTTGAATTTTGTTTGCTTCTTTAGTAGGCTAAGAATTTTTCAATACATTCTCGTACGTATATATCATATATTCAGTGAAAGAAAGGAATAGGAAATCCATCAAGACAGAGATTTAAAAAAATGTCTGGACCGGTTTGGCTATTTTTTTAAAATGTTTGTAATAGTCCGAATGAAGTTTTTAGGGAAGGAAAATTTGTCCGGAAAATTAGAAAATTTGGGAAAAGCATCAGTGCTTTTTTTTTCTGTAGGATTTTTCTGTGAACTAAACTCACGATTCGAGGGATAGATATGCGTAATTCTTTTTTGTTTGTTTATTATGGTCCTGGAAGAGTTTTCGGGAAAAAAATCTGGACAATTACAAAGAAAATTCGGACAAACTACAAAAATCATAATTTCTGTATATGCATTCTCGATCATAACTAACGATAGGAACGACATATTTGCTTGATTCTGCTTTTGTTTTGTGTGTTATGCTCTCGGGATGGAAATAACTCAGTTGAATGTTTACAATTGAAAAAGAAATCAGGAAGATCTGAAGAGATCTAGAAAAGCGCATTGCAACCTAAATTGATGCGTCTGCTAGTGATCGTGTAACTTCTGAACGACATGACCGATTGACTCAACGAATTTCATTGCTATGCTAGGATTCGATCTGGGCTCGTATTCATAATATATATTGGTTTAGTGCCAAAGAAGGAAATCGCAAAATCTGTACCTGATATATTTATAAACCGGCATCATTTATATATATACACAATATCTTCCTCCGCGTGGTCAAAAAAATTGTTTTAGTATATGCTGACGTTCGATAGATGGCGTTATTATTTTTTTTTTTTGGTAGAATACTAATCTCGCCACCTACCGGAAAGGGTAGAACTGCGGCTGCCGGGTCAGCTAGTGATAATAAAACTACTTTTACTCTTTTTGTACTGTCACAAACACGTACATTAAAATGAACCATTAAAGAAACAAACAGCAACGACAACAGACCTGCGCAGACACGAATATCCTCACTCCCACTCTCTGGCTATCATGCCTTGCTTCGTCCCAATGTTGCATTTTCGCAACGCTGTATTTCAAAGAATTTCAAAGGAAGCAGTTTCCGAAAGAATTCTTTTTTATCATAAACTGTGAGTTTGAGGTATCTTTGACGTGAAACTGCTTATGGACATTTTAAAAATCGCGAAACATGTTTGGTTTGGGAATTTTATAAGATATATAATATATAATATGAGATTGTATCAAAAAAACACTTATTTTGTTTTCATTCTCTTCTAGAAATGCAAATATCTATGTAGAAAAACTGTATTTTGGGTTTTAGAAATACTAACATTTCCACAAAAGTATTTTTACCTCAAAAAAATTCTCAAGATTATGTCACATTAGGAGGCATGTATATTGTAGTAACATTGAATAAGCTATTAAATGTACAGCACAGCATTAGTTAGTTGTTTTTCCTGTCTTCGCAAATCTTCTATTACTAAATATATATATATAAATATATTGTAAGACTGCCGTATTCAGCAGATAAGTATTATTTAAGACATCATAGTTCTCGGAACAGCAGGATCTAAGGAACTCTAATGATTTGGCACGCATAGATAATCTCTTGGTTGAATTCAGCTTAACTTAACAATTTTCGGAATCCCACATATATATATTTTATCGTAATATAACTTTCACTTTCTCAACTTCTAAGTTTTGCCCGAAGCGAGTTGTAATATTCAACCTAGTTTGGTGTCTTATCGTAAAATATTCTGACATTTACATAGGAAGTGTTATTTTTCAAGTTCCTAGCTTTTCTCATAATGTTGTGCATGAAGGCTGTCTCAGGTAATTTAACTCTCAGTAATCTAGACCTAGACCTATGAGAATCATACAGCATGTGTAAATTTTCATTAGCCATAGGCGATTAATTCATACAGTACGTGGCAACATAGTACTCCTTCTTTCCTTTCCAATGCCAGCACGACCGATGCATGCTCGTAAATACAAGTTAGGGTGGTTAGCAGTAACTATTCGACCACCGGCTTGGGTGTTTGTAATGCGTTCAGAAATAATATTTACGAGTTGCAAGGATTTGTTTTTCTTTTTCCTTTCATTAAATGCAGAGAATTATTAAGCTGCGTTCACGCTGCATGACACAAACAAAAGCGGCGTAATTCTAATAAAATTAAAAATAAGGTAAATAAAAAAAGATTCTGAAAATAATAATAAACTACTAGATCAGGAGATCGCGGCGGCCATTTGATGTTTCCCGTTCCAGTAATAAGACGGCTTTTATTGCAGACTAGATCGCAACGTGTTCGCCGCTAAACATTGAATGTAAAATCTGGTCGGGAGAAGTGGGAAGATCGGAGAAAATCGTTGTGATGTCGATTGTTGCCGGGATTGGTGACGGACAGTAGGGGTGCCACGTTGCCACGTATTACTTGTATACGTATAAATCGCACGTAAACATTGAATCCCTATACCTAATGAAAATTGACACATACGGTATGTTCCCAGTCGAAATGAAAGAATGAATACATGCATGAAGATTAATTAATTAATTAGTTAATTTTCCACCGCTTTCCAAGTTCTACTGTTAAAAGAAGACAACTTTGTATGTCGACATGCGTATTCGTAGCTTGATCAAATGCTTTTATGATTCGTGTTTATTAAATATGTCTACCCATTTCATTTTCTTCAGTGACTTATCCTTTTTATTATAGTCCTCATAATAACGTGGTCTTTATTAATTATTTTTAATTATTAATTTCTATTGTTAATTTAAATTATTAATTATTTTCTCTTCTTTCTTACAGATGCGGTCAGGAAACGAGAGTAATACCAAGACTGCTGCAAATGCGATCCCACTGGTTGAAATCCGAAAAAGAATCGGTACGCTTGGAACAAGCGGGACTCACTAAAACCGTCCTCGATTCTGCCATAGCCGCGTTCGTGTTAGAGATAATCGCCAAACACGGTGAACCGGCGCCCAGGCTGTGCAACAAAGACCCCTTGACGTTAAAAATGGGCTCTTACGTCTTAGATCTCTTTCCTAATGCGAAGTACATATTTATGGTGCGCGACGGCCGTGCCACCGTGCATTCCATCATATCCAGAAAAGTGACAATCACCGGTTTCGATTTGAGTAGTTATAGACAATGCATGAAGAAATGGAACATGGCGATCGAGACAATGAACGAACAGTGTAGAGATTTGGGAAGGGACAAGTGTTTGCGCGTCCCTTACGAACAATTGGTGCTTCATCCGCGTATGTGGATGGAGAAGGTGTTGACATTCCTGAATGTCACCTGGGACGAATCCGTACTTCACCATCAGGATTTTATTAATAATGGAATTGAATTAAGCAAGTAAGTTATTTAGATAGACACTCTATTTTTTTTATAAATGTTTCTCATCATTTACACCGATCTACTAAACAATATTGTTTGAAAATTGTTTTCGTTTTTATATCTGATTTTTATATTTAGTGGTGAGTCCGAAAATTTAATCATTTTTTTGCTTTCTTCTGGTTAGATGGCGCTAATACACACGGGTATTTTACCAGTATTGAAAATTTTTAAGTAAATAATATAGTGTATTGCTATTTAAAATGTACATGTTTATTACATTTTTACAAATAATATTGCACTAGACTTACAGAAAAAAAAAATTAAACTAGTGATTGATGTAAAAACTGTACATAATGGAAGCTGCCACAACGTTGTGATTTTATTATTTATATTCAATTATTACATATTAAAAACGCTTTAGTCGTTTTTATATTTCTTCCGAATGCTGCCTTCTGGCCTGCTTCTTGGTTTACCTAGAGCTTTAAATGCTGCACTCTGATCTGCATTATAGCTCTTTCTCCGCACCTAATCAGCTGTTGCTAATGATCTGTCGATTAAGAATTCGTCCGACTATATAATCCATAACAAACGATTCTGCATGCGATATTGAATAAAGCTGGTAGAAAAACCTCCGGCTCTTACTAGATTGATAATCATTTGTTACCAGAGGGCTTGCAGAAACACCGACATTCACAATGTTAATGTTACTCCGAAGGTCAATCGGTGTCAGGGATTCGTAAATTCGTTAAATAGGTTTCAAAATTAGCTATGACGTTCGGCAAAATGTAATGTGAGTTTGAACAATTTCGAAATGTACGCTTTCTTTCGTAATAGAAATAGAAATTGTAAATGAAATTTAAATAGAAGTCATTAATTAGATGTGACTATCGGAAGGACGCAATTTTAGTTTAAACAGTTTCGCTTTTCGAGTGAAATAGTTTGCAAATAAAATTCTTTGTCGTCAATCACCATTGTTATTTTTTTAATGAAAAGTAAATACGTAGAAGAAAGAAAAGAGTATAATAATTATATAACTTGGAAGGTATCTCCAATTGAACTACATGAAAAGAGCTGAAATAGTATTTTCACTTTTTACATTCACCGCTAATTAAAACTTGATTGATAATCACTTGCACTCGCGATACGTCAAAGTTGTTAGGTTACCTCGTATTATTAGAAGTGATAGCGGCGAATGGGGGGGGGGGGGGTGCGAGACGGATCTTTCATGTCTTGTTCGAATGCTCGGCCATGCACAAGTGGTTGCGGGCGATTAGAGCTTACACATATTGAATACCGAGGAAACGCTTGGAAGCATCTTAGGTGATTTAAAAGAAGAGTAATTAAGGGCACGCTAATGAATGAGCGAACAACACACCCCACTAAAATCAATTTTAAATAGGTAAAGAAAAGAAATCTACACGAGGGCTTTCAAATTCAAATAAGATTTTTTTTACTAAGTAGAGATAGCTTTCAGCCTCGTGACAGTCATATACTACTGGGTCGCAAAATCAGCAAAATAATGGAAAATACAGTTTTAAGAAATTAATCAAAATAACAGATTGTAATCGAGGCCTTGTCGTTTTAAATCCCTATAGGTTAAGAGAATAAACGACATGTCTAAATATCCACTAGTTCGCGTAGCTAAATTAATACTTGTGTTTTACTGTTCAAAGCTAGCCGCAACGTTCTCTTTCAGATAATTTTTTTTCAAAAAAAAGAACACGTTAGTATATAGAAAAATTGACAATCGTAAGCGTCTGAATATATATACCTACGTTCCAAAGTTCAGAAACAATATACATAAAACTAAAATTTTTGATATCAGACACCTAATAACATTGCCCAACAAAAAACTATTTCTTTAATGTTTAAAGTCAAATCTTACTAATTTTGGGTTGAAAAACTCTAACATGACAAAGAAAAAAATGTTATTTGCTGTTGTTTTGTAATATAGGTGGAAGTATTTCGTTTTAAAAAAATTAAGAGATAAACGATACATTTTCGTTATATACCGGGGCTGACATATTTTAATTTCTGATACGAAAGTAGAAAGAGGAAAAGAGCGCGACGAAATAAACTAAAGATAAACATAAGCGAGGCTGCCAAGAAAGTACACTCGGCAAACATTGTGTGAGGATCCCCCGACATCGACACTGCGTTGCTCTCCCACCACTGTTAGCAAGCAGGCATCGCTGCATATCATAAGGTTATCTTCTGCATATGATAGAAGTGCAAACCGAAATTCAACTTTGACGACTATGGTATACCAACAACATTGGAAGCATATTTGACATTCTTTTATTGAGATAGATGAAAGAATACGCGGCAGTTGGTCGGCTTTGAAGAGTTTCATGTGGTGGCTTTATGGAAGCGTTGTTTTTTGACTTGCTTCTTATATCTGAGTTCCGGTGCATCCCTACACAGACACCAGCCATAATTCGCAAGCATTGCTTTATTCCAATGGCCCTGATATTTTTCTTTCATTACAGAAATATCTTGATGGAATATTTTTTCTTGTTCATCACTGACAATTCGGAAACTATTAGGGTTATAGTCTAGGTCTGAGCGGAGAAAATGGATTTTAAGGGACATGTGGCATCCGAGTTGATGGTATTTTTGCAGAAGTACTGTCAGCGATTGATTATAGATTTCATCTCTTTAGATACTAAAAAATCCATGAATGGCTCCCTTTAAGGCTCTCCAAGCTTCCATTTCGTTTCCCTCCAAAATTTGGTCAAAGGCAAGATCCTTTGCAAGTGGTTGAATTAGTAGCCCAGTAAAAATACCGTTCTTAACTTTTGCGTTACTTAATGTAGGAAATTTGTCTCTGAAGTACTGTCCTTCTCAGTTCATTTTTTTGACAAAATTTTTTCATTAAAACAGCTTTATATGAAGGGGTGGTAGAAGATTTTTCACTTGTGATTTGCATATTTGATTGCGTCAAGGAGGACTGCAATGTTTACATAAGCCTCCTGCATGACCAACAGAAATAGAAGGAGGACTGTTGTCGTTGTGAAGTAATGTAGCTTTCAAACTAAGCTTGGAGGAGTTCGTGAATAACCTCCAATCAGTTGGATCATGACTCAAATTCAAATATTTAATCAAGGCATTAACATGTCAGCAAACAAAAGATTGCTTTTCTTCCCAAAAAAAAAAGGAATCACATGATGTCTGTACTGCGAGAGCCTGACATCACGTTGGAGAAGATTCGATTGCTGTAGTTTTTACCTTAGAATGTTGCCTTCTTTTTTTGGACAAATTATAGTCTCGAATGAGATCACTCAATTCCGCTTGGCTCAGTCTGTGAGGTTTATCATCTTTTTCGTCAAATTCAGAGTCATGGGTTCTTCTTCTCTTCAGTCTTCATTTTCTACTTCCAGCTCTTAATTTTGGAGTGACGTACGAACTGGTAGACTACTTGAATGCAGAATAAGTCGAATAGCAGACAGAAGATTAGGGTATTGAACTGTTCCTCTTTCCTTTATTGACAATCCTGCTTTTATATGTGGAGTCCAGCAGAAAAAGCAGAAATATCAGTTATCTTTATAATTTGTAGGCTCCCTTCAAACCATAGGCACAGGAACATAGATCGATTTTTTTAGTTTTCAGCCATTCTCGTAGTATAACTGAACAAAAATTGCAACATGTGTGTGAAGCCCACGACTTACCCTGCTTCCCTATCTTCATACCAAAATAATACTGGTAGGCAGTCTTCCCAAGAGGCGCCAATTACGTTTCTGTTATTATGTTATTTTACCACATATTTAACAAACATTATTCAGCTAATTTACACATTTTCGTGGCATTTTGATTTTACGCTTCAAAAGCACTTGAAAAACAGAATTTCTGCACTAATTATAACACAAACAATATGAAACTTACAGCAAATTAATAATGTTTATAACCTACAGACAGCTGGAGAACGTTGTGTTTTGTCATGTAACAGATGTGACAACTCCAAAAACAAAATTGCCCCAAACCTAACAATGTAGATCGGGAAAAAATGACATGTCATTGTATTTCCAAAGCAACAGGTAATTGGTCATTTTATGGTGATTTTTGAAGTTATCAGGTGGAAATTCATAAGAATAACCTATTTTTGAGTTCGTAACATATTCATTGTTGGGGAGTGAAACTGACTGAATTTATAAATTGAGACTCAAGTGTAATCTGAACACACTCTTATAATTCTTAAGAATGTTTATGTAAAACAGATTTAATCTTTTCATCATCTGCGCAATATCAAATTTCAATCACGAACTATTAATTTCAATATTAACGAATATTTATGTATGCATGTATCATACATTTATTTTCCCGAAAATGTACCGTCGATTGCATATAAATCACGAAATTAATCGTTACAAAACAATCACCTATCAATTCCGTACTGTCATAATCATCACCATCCTGCGCATTCGTAGAGCGACATTTTCGTGATCGTTTAAAATAAATTACGACAGTCGGGAATTCGTGTTATACGTATAATAAATTATAATAAATTCAGGATGACGAAAGTGCGTGATGATAAATCAAGTGAAATTAAAGGTCAATTCATTGTAATTTAAGTAATTAAACGTAGAAAGATTTTGTGACGTAAATATGTAGAGTATGAGGTTACAAAAGGTTAATACTCTAAGGCGTTACTTTTTGTTATTCCATAATGAACTAAATAAAACACTTATTACTTTGTTATATCACATTTACTTTAATATATTAATATCACAAAATAATACGTGTTTTATTTAGTATGAGGTTACATTTGGCGCCCAACTTAGTGAAAATATATACTCTATGTCATTAAAACATTTTACTTAGTAGTTTATTTACAAAGAATGAAAATATACAATAACATATATGAATGCAAATTGTTACTTATGCCTAGATTGGTGGAACTTCATCGATAACATAACCTTGTACATAAAATTACAGAAATAATTTGATGTTTTGGTACAATAATATCAAACATCGTTGACTGTGCCGCACCAGGGATATATCAACTTTACTAGGATTTTAACAAATGGTCGCGTGTAATGACATGAATTTCAAACATTTTGGTCGTAGCCGTTGGAATCTATTAAGAAAACTAGGCGCCGCAAGCCAAATTAGTATTGTAGAATCAAAAATCAGCGCTAATACCATAGCTTCAAGATTAGTGGACGTCTCAAATATGATAAAGTTGAAATCAATAGTATGAAGAAATTATTGCGCATGAAAAGAAAATCTATTAATACAAAAAATGATGTACTTAATGTGCAATGTGTTCTTTGTAACGAGTTGAAATTGAACGCCTAGTTTGCCCAACATATTTTTGATTACAATCTTTACAGTTTATTTCATAAATACCAGATTTTTGAAATACCTCAATTTTATCTTTAGCGTTCCCTGAGAGTGATTTTAATGAATTGCCCGATTTAAACGCGATCTGAAGATCTTGTTCTTTAAAAATGCTGTTCAAATTTCGTGTGGTTGAATGATATGACAAAGAAACAAACTTATTACCACGAGTTTTTTGAGGTAGCAGACATGTGGTATCCTGAATTTGTTTCTTAAATTTATATGTCCTAATAAGCTTAGTTACTATTTCTGAATTGAAATATTTTTAATTAAGCTAAGTTATTTTTCATATCTATCTTTTGTAAGCGGAAAACTTAACAACCGATGGATAAGAAAATTAAAAGAAGCCATCTTTTGCTGTAAACTATGATTTATATTTTCGGAAGATATCTATTTCTAATAATAATAATAATTTCGGATAATACCTAAAATCTCATAATTAAACTATACACAATATTAAGAAGTGCAATTTCATCCTTGACTTTCAAGCATAACTTCAAATATAATTTAATTTTTGCACAACTTAGACTTGGAAATAAGATTCTCGCGTGTTTTTCCAACACAGTTACTAGACAGTAAAAGAGACCGAATAAGATTTATCGCAGACTGACACGATGACATCCCCACCACGAGCATGAGGTTGCAAAATAAAAATAACTGAAATAAATAAACGCTCGGTAACAAAATACAAAAGTGGAAACGTTAAGTCGCAGATGAAACAAAGATAATAAATACGAAACTAATTAAATCCAACGATAAATACGAGACAGTCACAAACCAAGGGAATGAAAAGGGATATTTAATTTAAAGTATATTGGTAACTCGATAAGCTAAATTACAGATGGCACCAAGAGTCACAAAAATAAAAGAGATAGATAATGTTGGAATTTTAAATCAATAAATAAATATTATCACTATACAGGACCAATAAAAAATATAGAACAGCCACAACAGCTGAATAATTAACAAATAAACGATTCCTTTAAGGAAGGCACGTAATGAAAGTAAAAATACATATTCGCGACAAAATGAATTTTAAAACGAAAGAATTGGCAGTTTCACTTGAATTTCTAAAATGAATTTTAGTAGGATAAAGAAAAGGTTTAAACTTGGACCGATTAAATGATGGGTTAGACAGGAAAAATTAAGAAAATCGACATTGCATTAACTCCATTTAAATGCCAACGCAGTAATTACATAAATAGTTTTTCACATAAACAAACAGTTTAAATAAAACCGAAATATAAATTAACCTAGATAACTGGTAATAAATATCTATGTACATTTTACGCCGCAAATAACTGCGAAATATTATGGATGTGGAAGACCATACGGCTGTCTGAGGTCATAAATAATAACGACATATCGTCGAATGAAACCTGCAAATGAACGTTATTTTATGATGTACAGCACATTTTGATGAGCGCCCATAAAGATAAAGTAAATTAATTTCTGTGTGTGTTGTTCCTACGTACATAAATTAGCAATTGCGGGTCAGCTCATATCAGGTGGGTGGATTTTTTTCTTTCTGGACGAAAAATTGCTGTCGTAACATGGGGTGCATGTTACGACAGCACCCCCGTACAATGATAATTCAAACGTGAAATGAATTGTCTTTGGGAGAATTCATGAATATTTTATACCTTCTCGCTTAACGAATATGTTCATTATACTGGATCCTGACAGTGAAATGGGACGTAAGGGATTGAACACACGTTCGTTTTTTTTCAAATATTTGTTAATTATAGATGCATTCGTCATCCTACTTTTTTTTGGGTATATACTTTTTAATGCATTTCAAACACATTTAATACCGCTAAATGTAATGTCTTATCTTGTACTCGAAAAAGTATTTTATGCTTATACTTGCAAACTTGGATTCTGTAAATTTGAACCATTGTCCGTCCATTGATCTGGATGTATTGTTTGATGTCAAGTTAACATTTGCTGATTACTTTACTATGGTTTCTACTACTGCTAGATCCAATTTGGGTGATTTGAAACAGCAGATCTTATCTCAAAATGTGTAAATTATCAATAAGACCCGTAATAACAAAAGGAGCAGCATTCATTAAGAGTATTTGAAAGAAACATACTGAGAAGGATACTGGGTGTAATTAAGACAGGAGCAAATGAAAAAGAAGACCTAATCGGTGATGAACTAGAAGACACAGATAACGAAGGTGGCTTGAGCATGTATGTGGACCAGGACCAGAAAATAACGCAAGAATAGCAGCCGAGTGGAAAAAGAGGAAGGGCTAGACCAAGGAGTAAATTACTGGACGAAGTTTAGAATTACTTAAGATGCTTGGGACTGACAAAGTGGATTTTGAAAATAAGCACATATGGAGGGAAATAGCTGAAAAAGTTAAGGTCTACACACTTGGAGGAGGAGGAGTGAAAGAAAACGGTCTACTTTGAACGACACGTTCTGTATGATGATGTCGATTAAAAATTCTATTAACTAGGTTTACAACGTACATTCGATAACGAACAAAAAGTGCGCCAAGTTTGATACATTTACGTCTATTTGAAAACAAAGTTGTGAATAAAGAGGTAAAATGGGTTGAGAACTACATGCATTTCCCCTTAAATTTTTAATTGCTCGGTGACATGGGTTAGATTATCCAATCATCCAAAAAATTTGCAAAAAAATTATTTTTGTTTATCTTTGTAAGCTCTAAGAGGGAGGGGAAATTTTACATCGCCGAAATAACTGATATGCTACTCTACCGGATGACACAAGTTTTACCGCCACCGTCAAAATGGATCTTAATAAAGAAAAATGTATCAAATATTTTGTAAAGTTAAATTGAAATGTACACTACATACTTAATAAAAAAAACTCCAAATGTTTAAAATGTGTCAGTGGCAGTAAAAAAACAAAATATTAAGAAAGATTTTCTTTTTTGGCATCGACCTTTTTCCCATTATTATAATGCAGATATTTTTTTTAACATTTTTGCTTAAATTTTTGATTTTAATTTAGGTGAATACGTTCCAAACAATATCTGCATCATGAAAAAGGTCGATTCCAAACTTGAAAATTTTTGTCAAGGTTTGTTTTTTTGGCTAACACATTTTAAACATTTTGCAGATATTTTTAAAAATTAAGTACGTAATGCATATTTCAGTCTAATTTTACAAAAAAATTGTTTCTTTTTTCTTTATGAACAAACTCCATTTTTGCGGTGGCGGTAAAACTTGGGTCACCCGGTATATTATATTGTATTACTATATTGCATTGTTTGTCTTATAATTAATTGGAAATAATATTATAATAGACAATAAATAAATAAAAGTGTATACGTTTTCGTCAATAATAATGCTAAAAACCCTCATTTTCACGGATTCAGATATACAGGGTTATTTTTTTAAATCTTGACACAGGCTAACTTTTTTATTTGAAAAGATAGACCTATGGTTCCTCAAGCAAACTTTTGGAAATTAGTCCAAATAAGAAAAATGTGTGGAAAAAATAAACGCATTGTTGCCAAGTTGGGCGCTATTTCAAAAAAACATTTTAAATGGCAACACCGCATTTTTTTAAAAATTTCTAATATATCTTGAGATTCTAGACAAAACAAAGAGGATGCAAGTTTTTGATTAGAGTGACAGTTTACGAGCTAATAGTGCCTAAACTTGAATACATTTTCCAACATTAAAGGAATAACAAGGAGGCTATGTTTGTCCCTGCTGTCATAACATGCCAATAAGTTCTGTGTAATCTTGAATTAAAATGGATCGTATTACACCTCAAGAGAAAATTGAATTATTTTTTTTTGCATGTTGGTGGTTTAAGTTTGCGAAAAGCATGCACTGAATTCCATGTTAGACATCCCAAGAAACCTCGTCCTATTCCAGAATTTTTAAGACAAAATTTGGTTAAGTTGAAAGCTGCAGGAAGTGTGCGTCCAAGGATTCGACAAAGAAGTAAAAATACTGCGGTACAAGAAAATATTCTTTTGGACAGTGTTGAAAATCCAAATCGATCTACAAATAAAATTGCGCAAGCAGTGTGCTGCTCTCAGACTACAGTTTGGACAACCTTAAATTCAAATAAATTCAATCCCTATAAAATTATGAGTGTACCGCAACTTCATGACGCTGATTGTGATCGGCGACTGGAATTTTGCGATTGGTTTTTGGAGAAAAAGCGGCTACAGCCACATTTTCAAAATTATATCATATTTAGCGATGAGGCTTCTTTTTATTTAAACGCTTTGGTAAACCGGCAAAATTACATATAATAATGTATTTTCAGCAAGATGGTGCACCACCCCATTTAAGTTTAGAAGTTAGAGCCTATCTTGATGAGCTGCTACCTGAGCGTTGGATTGGAAGTAGAGGACCAGTAGAGTGGCCACCCAGATCTCCCGATGTCACTCCTTTAGATTTTTTTTTTCTGGGAACTTCTGAAGAATAAAGTTTATGTTAACGCTCCTGTATCAATTGATGAATTAAAACTAGCCATACAACGGGAAATTCAAAACATAACCCCTCAAATGTTACATAATGTTAATAGAAATTTTGTTGAACATATTTCTTGCTGCAGAACCCAACAAGGAAAATAGTTCGAACATTTTTTTAAAAATAAACTTTAGGTAATTAATTTTTGTTACTATTGCTATTCTTTTAATGTTGGAAAGTAAATTAAGGTTAGGTACTATTAGCTCGTAAACCGCCACTCTAATCAAAAACTTGCACTCTTTTTGTTTTGTCTTGAATCTCAAGATGTATTAGAAATTGTTAAAAAAATGCAGGGTTGCCATTCAAGAAAATATGTTTGTCTGAAATAGCACCCAATCTGGCAACAACGTGTTTATTTTTTCCACACATTTTTCTTTTTTGGACTAATTCCTAAAACTTTGCTTCGGGAACCATAAGTCTATCTTTTCAAATAAAAAAGTTAGCCTATGTCAAGATTTAAAAAAATAACCTGTATATATTTTTAATTTCGACCTAGTTAGCAGATCACCATTACAGAATGAATAGCATCGAGTGCAGATCTGATGTATATCCGGGCGCTTTTCAAACTGAACACCTGTTGTTCCGAATTAACGGAGGTCTACATCCCGGGGAATTGCTGTTTACTTTAGCGCCATTTCTCTACTTTATAAACGTAAGCTACGCAAACAGAAAGCGTCAGACTAGGGAGAAAACAATACTGCGGGAATACAAAGAATTTGGTGTACTTACTAGGTCGTCTTGTACTGCTGAAAAATTCATAAATCAACACTCACATTGTTGTAAACGTAAAACGAGTATTTTTCTTATAACCATTTAAAACCTACAAATTAGTAGTGCATATCTATCAACATAATCGCAAAATTACTACTAACAATAATAAATATAATCTATTATATTATGTAGTAGTAATTTTACGATTACGTTGATAGATGCACACTTGTAATTTGTTGCTTTTACATGGTGATAACTAGTGCGAATAATTGCTGAAAGATGACGGTATTAAATGTAAATATGGGGTTATGTTTTATAATGTTTTGACACATTACACATAGCACAACATATCAGTCTCTTTGGACAGCCAGTTTAATCTTGGCGTGTTTATAAGTGAACTTTTCACCAATTTTCAGAGAAACACTAAGATTAAACTGGCTGTCTAATGAGACTGATATGTTGTACTATCTGTAATGTGTCAAAACATTATAAAACATAATCTCATATTTACAATTAGTACCTTTAGTATCTTTCAGCAGTTATTCGTAGTTCGCAGAAAGTATCGTGCAGTCATAAAATATCTTTTAAAACAGCAAAGTTGATAAAGGAAGTCAATAACAATATAATAAAACCTTTGCATATGCATCCGTTTGCTTCTGGGACCTGAACGACTTCAAGAGACGAGCAACCAGTGTCAAAGATGAATACCGCAATGTACAGCCAAAAACTGTAACTATATGTACAATGTGCCCAAAAAGTCCCGCACCATGGTGATTATAAGTACCGCGAGATCAAAAATTATATTGATAAAGGTTTGCAATGGAATGTAAAACATCTGTCTTAAGTTATATCATTAAGTGCCATACTGTTATTAATATTTGCATTATATTAATGACAGTATAACGCTTAATGATATAACTTAAGACAGATGTTCTACATTCCATGGCAAACCTTTATCAATATAAATTTGATCTCGCGGTACAATGCAAGTTAATAACACATTTATTTATAATATATTTCACAAAATTTGTTCAATGTGACTTCCTTGTAAGTCAACACAATTGAAAACGATCTCCGGCGCCGAAGAATGTTTGCCATTAATTCAGGGGTAATTGAACAACACACGGTTGAAATGCGCTCTCTCAAACTGTCTTTGTCTCTAATCTTGACTGTGTTCACTTTGGATTTTACGTAACCCACCTCACACAGCACTATCCATCGGATTTAAGTCCGGAGATCGTGGGGCCCACTCCACTCGTCCTCTACGACCAATTAACTGGGGGAAATTTTCACCTATCCAGTCACAAACTTTTGTACCATAGTGTGCGATGGTTTTCCCAAATGCTGGAACTACAACTCAAGAAGCAGTTCTTTTCCGAACATTGTAAGGTAATTTTCACTGTTAACTGTGTCGTCAAAGAAAAAGGGGCCTATGATCCGGTCTTTCCACAAGCCACACCAAACCGTGATGCGATCAGCTCCTTGCTTCTTACTGGCTATTTACCAGTTACCAGTTACTGACAGACCAATAACGCAGGTTATGTCGGTTAACCTCTCCATTTACATAAAAATTAGCTCCGTCCGAAAACATATCCTTAGACCAGAACGTGGGTCTTTCTCCAACTTCGTCAGAAACCAATGTTGCACATTCCCATACGGCGATCAGGATCGTCTTCTGACAAGTGGTATAACAATTGTAGCTTATACGGATGAAATTTTTTTTTTGCAAAATATCCCATACTGTGCTTCGAGGTACGCCTAGTTCCAAGCTGGTACGCCGGATTGATTTTTTGGGATTTACAATAACCTTTGCCAAAACACCTTCCACATCCGCTTCTGAAGTGCTCGAACGGCCATTTCTTGTAGCATCAGCTTCACTACCTGTAGCTTTGAACTTCGCTAGCAATCTGCCAACCATTGTGTGCGACACTGGCTCTCGTTCAGAATATCTCCTATTAAATTCATCTGCAACTCCTCTGTTAGAGATTCCTTCTTGTCCACAGAGAAGAATAATCTCTACCCGCTCTCCAGTGGTCGACATTTTTCAGCCCTGAAACAATAAGAAAAAAATTAGTGAAAATTAAATTAGTGAAATTTGTGAAATCTCAATGGTGCCAGACTTTTCGGACAGGCTGTATAGTAAACGTCATCGATGTTAACTTTTCAGACAGGTTTCGTTAAATTTAACAGAAGTGCTACCGATTTTTTTGAATCGTTTTAGAACAAAGAATGTAAGGTTGACACATTATCACACGCCAGAAAAACAAGAATAGTCTAAACAATGAAGTCATCGCGACTTTTCTTTAAAGGCAGCACTCGAGTGATCGCAGACAAGATTATAGCATCCATTTTTTGTGATTTTCCTAGAATATACAGATTATGTTCAAATATGCAAAAATATAACCGCAACGTACTATTCTAACCTTCAACTGAAGGTTGTAATTTGTGAAAAACATCCTTGATGGTCGAAGAAAATATTTTTTATCACTATGTCAATGCATCTCTTCATTCGATTCATCTTTTCAGTCTAGCTTTAGCTCCATAAGATTATTATTTTGTTTCAAATCTGACAGAATGTCTGGCTGGGGAAAATTTCAACAAATAAAGACGCGATTTCGACAGTTTTGACGAACATCATTTTATAGTATTCAAAAGCTTCATCGATAGCTCAAATGAATAGAATTAAGAGGAAATTTTATAGAAAACAATGAATATCAAGTCTTTGTTGTTCATTGACAATCGCACTAGTTAAATATGATTTTACGCATATTACGGTTCGCTAAAAGTTTATTTGTCACCTTGAAAAAGATGTTTTAAATATAAAAACCATATATTTTGAAATAGTTTTACATTTATTGTGTTTGTTTCAAACTTATCTAAAAGTCCTAGAGCTTAACTAGTATTTGGAAGACACCAATCATAAGTGTAATGGAATTTGCAAAATTGTTGAAGTCTATAGCAGCAGGTAGGAAGAAGCCACCATATAAAGTGAATAACATTATTTTATTATATCTAAATTGTTCGAAGGTCACTTGAAGAATGTTTGCAGACACTCTTCAACAGGTGTTTTATGCGTATTCTATCGTTGAAGAAACTGACTTTGTGTGCGGAAATGTGCATAGGGTTGCCAATCAATCTGCGAAATCATATTATTTTTCTTCTTTACTGACACTTTAACCTAGACGTTAGTTTACTTTTAATAATAATAATTAATAATATGTCCAAATGTGGATACAATAAAATACGAAAGCGTCAGCCAGAATGAATTATTTGATTTAATAGAAAAAAAACATAAAGCCACAACACTAATGATTCATTTTATTTTCTTATACGTATAGAATTGATAAGGAACAGTAAAAATGTTCGACCTCGGGATTTTTGCAGATGGCTACGTTTTGAAGTCCTTTGATAACGAAGAAGTTGTTATTGCAAACATGTCTGTGTGAGAGCCTTATATATTTTAATGGCGGTCTATGGAATCGTGACATACAATTACTTCTGTTATGACAACGATAGAGGCGAAATCGTTAAATCTACAAATACTGTGGGTATTTTTTAAAGAATTCAAATCTTCTCGAAAGTGAATTTGACAATAATTTTATGAAAAACATTTTCTAAAGTTCTGCCAGAAATAGGTCTTTCACACTTATTGAGATTTAGTCATTAGGCAAATTCCTATACTATAGAAAAGTATTGAAAAGTCGATTTGCAATAATTTTCGTTACACTCTTACGATTTTAGAAATATAGTTCTTTTCAAATATCTCGCTTCACAGACGTACTAAGAATGTATAAGTGTTTAGAATTTAATTTAATTAAACTACACTCTTCAACAGGTGTTTTATTCGTATTCTATCGTTGAAGAAACTGACTTTGTGTGCGGAAATGTGCATAGGGTTGCCAATCAATCTGCGAAATCATATTATTTTTCTTCTTTACTGACACTTTAACCTAGACTTTAGTTTACTTTTAATAATAATAATTAATAATATGTCCAAATGTGGATACAATAAAATACGAAAGCGTCAGCCAGAATGAATTATTTGATTTAATAGAAAAAAAAACATAAAGCCACAACACTAATGATTCATTTTATTTTCTTATACGTATAGAATTGATAAGGAACAGTAAAAATGTTCGACCTCGGGATTTTTGCAGATGGCTACGTTTTGAAGTCCTTTGATAACGAAGAAGTTGTTATTGCAAACATGTCTGTGTGAGAGCCTTATATATTTTAATGGCGGTCTATAGAATCGTGACATACAATTACTTCTGTTATGACAACGATAGAGGCGAAATCGTTAAATCTACAAATACTGTGGGTATTTTTTAAAGAATTCAAATCTTCTCGAAAGTGAATTTGACAATAATTTTATGAAAAACATTTTCTAAAGTTCTGCCAGAAATAGGTCTTTCACACTTATTGAGATTTAGTCATTAGGCAAATTCCTATACTATAGAAAAGTATTGAAAAGTCGATTTGCAATAATTTTCGTTACACTCTTACGATTTTAGAAATATCGTTCTTTTCAAATATCTCGCTTCACAGACGTACTAAGAATGTATAAGTGTTTAGAATTTAATTTAATTAAATTAGCGTTGTAAATTTTTTTTTCATAATTTGTACCGGAAGTAACAGTTTTAGTCTTATGGAAAAGCAGTTTTACTTTCTTATACTTAGTATAAGGAAGTATTGTGATGATGAAAATTTTCGACCTCGAGATTTTTGCAGATGTCCACGTTTTGAAGTCCCCTGATACCAAAAAAGTGGCTTTTAAAAAAATTTCTGTGTGTGACCACGATAGCGGCCAAACCGCTATAGCTATCTATTCCAAATTTTGTATTTAGTAGTATAATCTCCCTCTTGAGAACCGATTAGATTTTCAGCAAAATTGGCAGACCGGAAGTAGTAGTTTACTTCAGTGAAAAAATCGAATTTTGCCAATATTTCGTCAACTACTAAGTTTAAACAAATTTATAAAGAATTCATATATACTTAAAATTAAAATTGAGAATAATTTTATTTAAAAAGTTTTTCGAAATTCCTACCGGAAGTAGGTCTTTTACTCTTATCGAAAATCAGTTTTTTGCGAATATTTCGCAAGTCATGCTTTTTAGACAAGCATGTGACGAGTATAAAAGTATTTAAAACATAATTTTCAATATCTTTTGTATAAAAAAATTTCGAAATTCAGACCGGAAGTACCACTTTTACTCTTATCGAATAGCGATTTTTTGCAAATATGTCGTAAGTTATGCATTCTATATGTATTTATCAAGAATACAAAAGTATTTATAATTGGATTTGCAATATTTTTTGTATATATGAAATTATATGAAAAATGAGGTGTGGTGACCACACCTCATTTTTTTTTGGAAATATCTTGCATCTTACAAGATGATAAAAGTATTAAGAAATTAATTTCAAACAACTTCTATACAGTGTTTGTTTTAACGCGGAACATGAGAATTTACGTGATAAAAGTTTTACCCCAGGTTAACTTTTGTTGTGGTATAAATAATAAATTTATTAATAAATGTCATTTTGAACAATGTAGGATAATTTACTGAATTAATGAAGATGAAAATAATACAAAGAATTGCTCAAGATGGTTGCTTTGAGCAGCTGACCAGTATCCTAACCGATCGTAGACATTTCTTACATTGTTTTGCAATTGTCGCACGGTAGTGGAGTTGCAAGCGTCTGTGATTATTCCCCTTAGTTCTTCCAAGTTCTTAGGTGTCTCTCAGATATTGCCATACACTTTATTTGATTCATGGTCCCACAAAAAAAAATAGAGTTGGGTAAGGTCTGGACTTCTGGCGGGTTAAATGGTCCATATTGCCCAAGCCAACTGTTGAGGAAACTTTGATTCAAAAAGTCGGTGATCAAGCTTGCACTATGAGCTACTGCTCCATCTTGCTAGAATATTATTTCGCCATTAACTCGCAACTCATCCAGGCGGGGGGGGGGCTACTTTCATCTGAAGAAGATCTACATATTTCTGTTGGTTTAAATTCCCGTCGATAAAATATGGTCCCAACATGTTATTCCCACCTAAACATTCACTTTTTGAGGCCACTGTGTGTTAGCCTCTCGAATCTTGTAAAGAGTATGTTGTGTCCAAATTATTTGATTTGGCTTATATACCGTCCGTAAATTTACTTGTCACCTCGCTTGTCATCAAACATAAAATGTTTAAGCTACCTGGATTTCGTCACTCGATTTTGTGCGAATTAATTTCAACTGAAAACGAGAAAAACAATTAAAAAGAACGTCTTCATGTCATTAAGGCAATATACAATTGGTAGAAAAATGTTTGATTAATAAAATGAAATACATATTTCTTTCAAAATTGACCCGCAACAAAAGTTAACATGAGGAGAAATTTTTACCACGCAAATCTCTATGTACCGCGAAAAAGAATTCATAGTATAACAGATTTTCTAAATATGGACAAAAAATAACACTTTTACTCTGGTCGAAAATCAGTTTTTTTGGGAAATATCTTGCAAATCATGCATTCCTCACAGATTTATTAAGATGATAAAAGCATTTAAAACGTAATTTAGAATAATTTTTGTCTAAATTTCTTTTAAAAGATACTGACACCAATTTAGTACTATATACTCATCCCTGGGTTGACTTTATATTCTCTTGTATTAAATCCAATAATCTAGACAGTTTTGTTTATTATTTATAGTGTTTGTAAATCCAATTTATGATATATTAAAAAAATAGACAGAATGGACATATAGCTTTTTGCTTTTGCATCACAAAAATATAACTTATCACATATCAAGTATGAACTTGTCGCATATAGCTTTCTTTTTAATCATTTTTGTCGGGTACGTCTATAACCGTCGTGTTCGCTTGATTTGGCACCTTGCAATATCTGATTCTTTTCTAAATTGAAACAGACAACCAAGACATATAACAACTTTATCCATAGAAAAGATTGAAAGGACTACAATAGAGTTCATAAGAATACTTAAGAAAGATCCTTTGTGGGGCGTTTGAAAACTAGGTTACATTCCACTTGTAATCTTATTAACGAATGCTTTTGTACGCCGTCATTCGTCATATTTATTAGTTGAAATTCATACATATAATAAAATGAAACAATTTTTACTATGAATAATATATATCGAAAGGAGAATTTGAACGAGTGAGATTTTATCGACTGCGCCATATATTTATTATATTACTAGTGTCTGAACTTCGGTCGATGATATATTCCTGAAAGAACGATATACATCGACACAATGCGAAACAAATCACATTTCTGTTTTATGTAACAAAATATAATAAATAAAATCGTTATTACTTTGTGAATTGATTCCATAATAATAAATACATATTGTTGTGAACGTAAATTTTAATAAACAAATTTAATGATGAAAAGCATTAATCTATAGTTTATAGTAAACAATTATAACTAGGGAGCGGAATCGAGCGAGCTAAACTACCACGGAGCCACAACCGTGAAAAGAAATAATGTAAACAACTGCGTGTTGTTTACATTATATCTGAATAGCACTAATTCATAGGGCGAACTGTAACATCTGTTTACTCCAGAGAATCAGAGAAAAAACTGCCATAAAATAAGGAATTTTATGAATAAAATCCTTTCTTCATCGGCGTAGGTACAAGGGTGACGAGTTTTTAAAATTTATTATATTTACCTTATATTTCGCAATATAATATGTATGTTTGAATAACATACGCGTACATTTTTAGTTATCATTTATTTAGATCTAGAACGTTGTTTATGTTACTTTTTCTGAGATAAAAATTAATTGTCAGTGATTCCGAAATTTATTGTAAAGTCTGTAAAATATCGTCACTTAGCTTTGCTAAAACACAGAAATAGTTTTCATGCAGAGAATTTCGATAGTTTACAAAATTTCGTTACATGTTTAAATGACGATGCTCGAAGTATTTCTGAGTGCAAGGAACTAACACAAATCCCAAATATAAAAAATCAGTTGTTATTCCTTCAGGAACACTTTGGAAATTTGCCTAAACTATTGACATATTTTGAAAATCGAATCTCAAATTAAAAAATGAGGTGTGGCTACCACACGACTTTCTTATACGTATGAGCGTTTCAAACTATACTATATTTTTTTTACACAAAAATTATTTAAAATCCTATTCTAAGTACTTCTGTTCTCTTAATAAATCGCTATAGAATGCATACTTAGCAAGATATTCGAAAAAAGGACTACTCCCTAAGAGTAAAAGTGTTACTTCCGGTCCGAATTTTTAAATTTCATATATTCAGAAAATATTGCAAATCTAGCACTAAATACTTTTGTATTCTTGATAAATACATATAGAATGCATAATTTACGACATATTCGCAAAAAATCGCTATTCGATAAGGGTAAAAGTGGTAATTCCGGTCTGAATTTTGAAATTGTTTTTATGCAAAAGATATTGAAAATTACGTTTTAAATACTTTTATACCCGTAACGTACCTGTCTAAAAAGCATGACATGCGAAATATTCGCAAAAAAATGATTTTCGATAGGAGTAAAAGACCTACTTCCGGTAGCAGCTTCGAAAAACTTTTTAAATAAAATTGTTCTCAATTTTAATTTCAAGTACATATGAATTCGTTATAAATTTGTTTAAATTTAGTAGTTGACGAAATATTGGCAAAATTTAATTTTTTCACTGAAGTAAACTACTACTTCCGGTCTACCGATTTTAGTGAAAAACTACTCAGATCTCAAGAGGGAGATTAGACACGTAAATACAAAATTTGGAATTGATATCTACAGCGGTTATCGTGGTCACATAGAGACACATAGACATTTTTTAAAAACATCTTTTTCGGTATCAGGGGACTTCAAAACGTGGACATCTGCAAAAATCTCGAAAAGTCGAAAATTTCACATTACTTCCTTATACTACATATAAGAAAGTAAAAATGGATTAACCACATTAGATGTGGCTATTAATAATTCCAAGTGACTTAGAAGCAGTTTTTAATAGAAATCCAGGTTTAATAACATTGCAGCAATTGTGTATGCTAATGTAGAAGGGACGTTTTCTATCTACAAGGATGTACTTATTTCAAAGAGAACAAGTCTTACAGAAGAGAAAATAAACAAATAGTAGGGTATTTTGTATTTTATAATCACCAGCCACTTGTTATTCAATTATATAAATAAAATTAAAACCTCTTTAAAAATACAACATTTCAATAGCGCGCCCATGGGCGATGAGTCATGACTCGCTCGATTCCGCTCCCTAATTATAACGTAAATGTCATGAATTTAATAATTATATTTTTAAATTTCAAACCTGGTATATTTATATAAATATAATAACTGTGAGACACGCGGTAAACAGGTGCCTGAGCGCATGTACGACCGTTTTTTGAGCTGTATTGTGCATTTTCCTGACGAGATATGAAGAAGCCAAGAACGTGAACAACAGATAGATATTTAATAGCGAAGAATAGCCGACTAAATGTTCTCATATTAAATAGATTTACTTTATTTAAAAGAGATGTAAACCGACCAAATACGCTCCCAAATTTTGACTGATATTGACGTGTCCTTAGAATTGCTACAGTCGTATTTAGTCGTGTTCAGCAGATTGTGGTACTATATACTCAAATCTAGGCAGTTACACGCAATGTGCCCCAGGCCTCTATATTAGGACCGCTACTATTTGTTATGATTTACCTAGTAATGATAAGAACAAACGCTATTATTTGTCAATGGAATGTCGTTCTAACAAAAAAAGTAGTATAGTAGTAACTAGAAGAAATACAAAAAGAAACAAATTCGGAATTCTCACAGTGATATTAAAAAAAGCGAGAAGAAAGATTAACCATACAGGATTTATTAAAGACGGAAATGTAAGACACAGATATACATCGAATATGGAGAGAATATTTTTGCGACATGTTAAGTGATGATAATGTTTGAGAAACAGAAAGCAAAGAATGTGACGCGTATAGAGAAGAAGTAGTACAAGTAATTATCAATCTAAAAGACAATAAAAGCCAGGGTTCAGAAAAATACGCACACTGTATAAAATACTCGTACATAAATGTAAACAAACACAGCTCGAAGCAAGCAACACATATTTTTATTTTCCTTACAATTATGTGCGTCTTTAAAATTCGTACGGCACCGAACACAGACATGTACGTGTACATATTTTTATTTTCATTACAATTATGTGCGTCTTTAAAATTCGTACGGCACCGAACACAGACATGTACGTGTTTTATTTTTATATTTGGTTCCGTACACGGACATGTACTGTACACGTATTGTTCGAACACAGACATGTACGTGTTTTATTTTTATATTTGGTTCCGTACACGGACATGTACTGTACACGTATTGTTCGATTCGAACACACTTAAAGCGTACATGTCGACGTGTACCTATACTTTAAGTTCGTGTACGCGTACGTGTACGCTAAAAATAGATACATGAACGATAGACATGTTCGAGTGTGTTTCCATATTTATTAACAGCATTATGCAGAATGAAAACCAGGCATGAAGTTAGCAAAATTTATGGTTTGCAACGTGTAGTTGCTGTGTATGCCTTTGTTGTTGCTTTAATTGTATTGGATATTTCCATATAAAAAATACCTGCGTGCTACAAAAAGGTCAAGTTTTTCGGGTGAAATGCAGAAATTCCCCTCATTAAATTGCCGCTAATACTAATTGCGGGAATTCCAGGTGGTTCTACCTAAATCAATAACTATCACTAATTCTTAGCGAGGCTTTGAAATTTCAATTCATCACTTTACATTAACAAGATTATTGCAATAATTTTTCAATATGACAACGTATTAGTGAAAATGCAAAAGAAATGAATTTTTTGATATGTATACATAAAAAAAATTACAGCAATTGTTTCAACCAAATTTATTTAAAAGAATTTAAATACATAATTAAATAAATAAGAAATAACCCAAAAAATAAAATAAAATAACAAAACAAAACAAAAATAGTTGACAAAAAAACATATGAATTTCTCTATGCGGCTAAAATTTATCTGTTGTTGTTCACTGTTTTCAGGTGTTTTCTATTTTAAGAGCTGCACAGTCGAGCAAGTCAAAGTTTAATTTTGTTATTAAAATATTAGAAAGAGACTTCTTTGAGAGCTTGGATCTTAACTTGGTTAGTACTGTACATGGCTGTGTTCGGTGCCGTACGAATTTTAAAGACACACATAATTGTAATGAAAATAAAAATATGTGTTGGTTGCTTCGAGCTGTGTTTGTTTACATTTATGTACGAGTATTTTATACAGTGTGCGTATTTTTCTGAACTTTGAATAATGCTGTTAATAAATATGGAAACACACTCGAACATGTCTATCGTTCATGTATCTATTTTTTAGCGTACACGTACGCGTACACGAACTTAAAGTATAGGTACACGTCGACATGTACGCTTTAAGTGTGTTCGAATCGAACAATACGTGTACAGTACATGTCCGTGTACGGAACCAAATATAAAAATAAAACACGTACATGTCTGTGTTCGAACAATACGTGTACAGTACATGTCCGTGTACGGAACCAAATATAAAAATAAAACACGTACATGTCTGTGTTCGGTGCCGTACGAATTTTAAAGACGCACATAATTGTAATGAAAATAAAAATATGTACACGTACATGTCTGTGTTCGGTGCCGTACGAATTTTAAAGACGCACATAATTGTAATGAAAATAAAAATATGTGTTGGTTGATTTTGAACAGAACATTGTGTGTATAATGTGTGTATTTTCTGAACCCTGAAAAAGCCCGTGACACAGCGATATAACTGCAGAGAATCTAAAGTAAGGGGGAGCAGAATTGTGTAATCGATTGTCCTAGAAGAAATAATTAGAGATGGCCCCCTGACTGAACAGAGTAAAGGACATAATATAAAGAGCCATCAAATCACGGCAGCATATGCTCATAGGCATTGTCTTCATAGACATATGAAAGAGTGACATGAAATTTGAGGAGGTCAACTAGCAAAGTCGATGTAAAAATAATAAGAGCAAATTTAAGCGCTCGAACTCTGAAATATGTATTGAGATCAAAGCACGTATCCAGAAAATTCCGGCAAACAGTTCTGCGATCCTGCTACACCTCGATACTGAATAAAGGAACACAAGAAGCTTGGATGAGATAGGAATGGAAAATATTATGAAGCGTTTTAGGTGTCACGAAAGTAGTTGATTGATGTGACAAAAGAACAAAGAAAGAAGTTTATGAAATGTATACTAAATCAACACTAGACACGCATATAATAGCAAAGCGACTGCAGTGGCTGAATCACATTGAAGCAATGGCAGAAGATCGGATACGAAAAGAAACCTTGGATAGTACTTAATTACAAGAGAAAGCAAGGAAGACCAAGGACACGATGGCGAAAAGAGGTTATAGCAGACTTAAGAGAGAAAAATATACGAAACTGGAAATCCTAAGTCAAAAGCAGGGGGGAATGGAAACAAATGACTCTAAATGGCCTCCATTAAGTTTCGTGCACATAATTCTCCAGTACAAATATAATAATGTTGTTATCGTGTACAGATATTTAACAAACGTTTTCATAGGACATACACACGAAGAATTGTTGATAGCAATAACTCTCACAAAGTCATACATACATTGTTATAATACAAACTTCATAGATCAATTAAATGAACTTCTTCATAAACACGCTAAAAATAAAAGAAATAATATACAAATGAAGATTTATTATAAGTTGCATCTGCAAAACTACAACGCAAAATAAAAACCAACGAGAAGCAACAAGGACATTAAATGCGTATCTCTGTTTCTTTGCTGAGCTAATCGAGCGTGGTTGTCTGCGCGGTCGTCTGTCCAGATGAGATGTAGTTCGTAAGAATGAATTTTTTTTTATTCTCTCAAATACACAAACAAGGAGTTAAAATTAAAAACAGGTGACATAAAGGCTGAGAGGAAACTAAAAATTCCAGTTATAATAAGGTAAAGTGGTGAAAAACGCCCCAGTGGGGAAAATGCCCCACTACTTCAAAGTCCAACTTCTGTGACATAGATGGAAGCACTAGTTGTAAAAACTAAAGTAGACAGACACTACTAACGATGTATAAATGTTTCAAGCACATTGAATCTGTTTTCTGCTTTGGAAAAAGTTTTCAAGTGAAAATATAGTTTAGGAAGTCAGCAAACTTTGTGGGTAAGTTCCATTATTTATTAATTTCTCTTCAGCGAAATGTTTTTATCCAAAACCTAACTGTGTTGTGAGTAACTGGTAACATAACCTATCGAATACGCTGTGCATCGCATTGTTGGCGCGTTCTTCTTGTTTGGTGGACAGGTGGGGCCTTTTTCACCAGCATTTTGTAAAAACGCCCCATCAAAACCTAGGGAAATAAGCCCCGCTTTTTCAACATAGTTTTTCTACATTTTAGCATACAAAATGGGGAAAAATACGTGAGGAAAACAACAAGAGCCAACTGGAGCGAAGAAGCTTTGGAAGAGGCGATGAAGATGATATCTACTGGTCGAATGGGCACCAATGAGGCTAGCAGAGTCTATGGAATAGCTTCGCGTACTATCAGAAGGCATTTAACGAAAGCAGATGCAAAAGTACGTTTGGGGCGCTGTCCAGAGTTGGGGTTTCAGCATGAGCAAAGGCTTGTCAAGTACATAAAAGAACTTGAAAAAGTGGGTTTTGCACCCGATGCTGCTGGAGTGAAAAAAATGGCTTTTGAATTTGCCGAGAAACTTGGAATTACCAACAGATTTTCAAGAGAAAAACGATCAGCTGGTGATGATTGGTTTCGAGCATTTCTGCGCCGCAATAAAGATCTTTCAATACGCAAGTCAGAAGGTCTGTCGGTAGCCAGAGCCAAAGGTATGAACAGAAATGATGTAAACAATTATTTTCAATTGTTATTGGAAATTCTGACTACAAATGATTTGCTTCATAAACCTGGAAAAATATTCAACGTCGACGAGACGGGAATTCAAGTCAATAATAAACCAGGAAAGGTGGTGGCAACAAAAGGTGCCAAAGATGTTTATTCGATAACCAGCACCGAAAGAGGTGAAAACATTTCTTTGATTGGTTGTTGCAACGCAGAAGGTTATTTCATGCCACCTGTTTTGATATTCAAGGGAAAAAACAGAAAAGAAGAGTTCTCAGACGGCCTTCCGCCTGGTTCCGACGTATTTATGAACCCTAAGTCGTCGTACATCAATAGTGAATTGTTCCTCAAATGGTTTAAAGATTATTTTTTGCCAAAAAAAGGCGAAGGAAAAGCTGTTCTGATTCTGGACGGACATGCTTCTCATTGTAATACAATCGAATTGTTGGATTTAGCTTCAGAAAACAACGTGGTGTTGTTATGTTTGCCTAGCCACACCACACAGGCACTACAACCACTTGACAGATCATTTTTTGGTCCCCTAAAAACCTACTTTTCCCAGGAGGCTAAAAACTGGATGATACAACACAAAAACAGAAAACTCTCTAGAATAGTGATTTCGTCATTGATTGGCAATGCGTGGGTTAGAGCAGCAACTGTAGCCAATGCAGTCTCTGGCTTTAAGGCTTGTGGAATTTTCCCCTACAATCCGCAAGCTATTCCAGACCATTTTTTCTCCATTTCTGACGCAGCAACAGCGGCGGTAAATAAAGAACATCCACAAACTGGTAGAGACTCACCAGTGGCATCCAGTTCTACAAACCAGATGAACCAGCAAATCTTGTCAACTCCAACCCCTAAGATCACTTCTGAAAATCGAAATAACCAACAAGCCTTATTAAATTCAAGTGCTGATGAGGAGGAAAAAGAAACACCTTCAAAATTTCTTCAAGAAAGTAATCCACTTCCTCTCATCCCATTAGACCCCCCAAAACGAAAACAGCATGCGTTAGAATTAACATCTCCAATAAATCGAGTAAAGAGACGCCTTCTTCAAGAGAAAAAGAAAGTTGGTCCTACGAAATCCGGCGCTAAAGCAAAAGGTGATGCCAAAGCTTCTACATCTGTAGTTGGTCGTAACAAGAAAGAAAGATCAAAGAAAAATGGAAAGAAGAGGAAAGGAAATTACAGCTCCTCTAGTTCCGAAAGTGAACCAGAAATGAGTCCATCTGGCTCTGATGAGCTTTCTGATGAAGCAGAAAACTGTTGCGTTCAATGTGGTGAATATTATTATTCGACCAAGTCTCGTGCTGACTGGATTCAGTGCACAAAATGCACAAAATGGCTCCACGAAACTTGTACGAGCTATGGAGATGTGTGCAATGGATGTGGACCATCCCCAAAAAAGAAAACCAAGCAATTAATTTAATTATTTGCATCGGAGCGTATTTCACATGATTACAGGCGAAAACGCCCCACCTTGACTTAAAAAAAAAATAATAATTTTAGAATATAGATGTTAAGTTTTCTAAAGATTTATTTTTTTACTAGAAGAGTACTTATGTTTTGTTATACTCATGAAATAATATATTAAAATATATTACTATTTTTGAAGTTACAATTTTTTTTCAAAATGTGGGGCATATTTAACCACTTTACCCTATATAGGATGTCTCGAAATTGCACGGCAGTATTGTAGGTATGTGTTCGCTAGCACAAAATAAACGAAAAAGCCCACAGAAACTATTCAAATGATTGTATTACCAAGATATTGTAGGTTGAAGATGTTAATCAAGTAGCCGTGTTAGATGTTGTGAAACAATTGAATATCGTTTATTTATATGACAGATGATTAAAAGCCTGTCAATTAGTATTTGACACTGTTTATGTAAGTTATTCATCTACATTATTAGTTCTGTGCATTTTCGTGTGAGTGAAAATTGTGAGACAGTTTTTTAAATTTTTAATTATTATGGGAGACACCACAAATTTGTTCACTTTTGCAGAACAAATATACGTGCTTTTAACTTATGGCGAGATAAATGGAAATAGCGTGGCTACTGTTCGAAGATACGAAAAATTTCCCAACCGAAGAATACCAAATCGTAAAACGTTTGAAGCCATTAAAGGACGCCTTAGGGAAAGTGGAATGCTGAAACCTTTTCGAATAAATTCCGGTCGACAAAGATTTCGACTAACTGTTAATATTGAAGAAGAAATACTCGATGCTGTACAGTTATATCCTAGTACTAGCACCAGAAGATTGTCACTTCGTTTTGATGTCTCCTCGACCAGTGTATGGCGAACATTGCGCCAACAACAATTGTATCCGTTTCACGTTACGCCTGTGCAAGATTTGTTATAGGCAGAAATTTCTCCCAGTGTTTAATTGCACAATGCACACGAGATTCTAATTTCCTGAACTGTCTGCTGGTTACCGGTGAATCTTGCTTTACAAGAAATGGGATTACAAATTTTCGAAACACCCATACTTGGGCCGCAGAAAACCCTCATAAGACTGTTACTACATCTTACCAACATACCTTTTCATTAAATGTCTAGTGTTGTGGTCTTCTTGACAACAATCTCATCGGCCCCTCCTCCTTTTTGCCACCTAGGCTTTCAGGAATATCTTATTTGCATGAGCTTGCCAATTTGAATGGGTTTTGCAGGACGGTGCTCCAGCTCACTATTCTCTTATTGTCGTTGATTATTTATACACGACATATGGTAACCGATAGGTTGGTCGAAACGGACCAGTTTAATGGCCACCACGATCTAACGGCGTTAGATTTTTTTGTGGTGCTGGATGAAGTCTATGGTTTATTCTTCGTTTATTGACACACAAGAAGAGCTTAGGAAACGGATCGGGGAAGCCGCAGCAACTATCAAGAATCGTCCTGATGCTGTATACAAAGTGCCAAAGAAGCATGGATTCGTCGTGCTGAATACTGCATTCAACAAAACGGTGGCCACTTTCAACTAGACATGAGTAACGCAGCGCTACGTTGAGTTAGTGCGTTGATA
Organism: Amphimallon solstitiale; assembly: GCA_963170755.1. NCBI lineage: Eukaryota > Metazoa > Arthropoda > Insecta > Coleoptera > Scarabaeidae > Amphimallon > Amphimallon solstitiale. Next base: position 62,124,578 of record OY720680.1, read on the forward strand.
CACTGGAATGCGTTACAAGTATTAATACAGCAGTTTCAACGCAATAACGCATCAGCGCAATTCGTAATATACCTAATACAATACACACACTGCAGCTATAGAAATGTCGTGCGTCGGGAACAATTTTCGATTAGTTTAGAATAGGTATGTTGTTTCAATTGACAATGGGTTTCGAATTCGAAACTTAAAACAATTCCAATTCTGATTCATTTTTATTTAAAAATATATTCAAAAGTACTTCAAGATATGAAAACAAATATATCAGGAGCAAGGTTTTAAAATTAAATAACGAAATATGTACGAATAATGCACATAAATAAACATATAAATATCGATATGTATACATAATTAACTGCATTAATTATATTTTCAAACAAAAAGATATTTATTTTAAAAATATTGGTATACATAGGAACTAAAATAAAATTTATAACATTTTTAACACAAATAAATATACAGGATACAAGAATATAAGCGATATTTAAAATGAATGTAAAGAAATGCATATTAGCAATACATTGTCTATTTTAACTTTATTTTTAAAACATACTATATTCAAATGAAGTAAATAAGTTTATCTTAGTTTGGATGATTACTTTCAAAATTACAAATGTATTTTTCAATGTAGACTAATTTTCAAATAAATCTGAATTCTTAAACTTAGAATACTTTTTGTGTGTAGTGTTGCTATTTCTATATGATAGATAAACTACAAATTTGGTTACAAAAACAATTACAATAAATTCTGGTATCTACAGTTTTTTAAAAGCATATAAGTTATATTTATTATTTTATTTGGAAACGATGCCTTTGTAAATTCCGCGACCTTTCTATCCCATAACTCAAGCGCTACGATAAGCCAGTAATCGGACGGAGTCACGGGATGCAAATATTAAATGTATCACATGGCGCTATAGCGCAATTGCGTTAACGCATTGCGTTGATACCTTAATGTGCGCTTGAGTTATTGTATCAGCGCACAGATTTTTAGTGCGTTACCCATGTCTACTTTCAACCGTTCCTTAGAATGTTGTATTGTTAAATAAATATGTTTATGTTCCAATATCTTAGTAATAAATTAATTTGAGACATATGTTTATATGAACTTTTTTGTTTATTTTATGCTAGAGAACACATACCTACAATAGTGCCCTGTAATTCCGAAACACCCGGCATATGTATATAAGTAGTTTTTACATAGATCAGATTATAATATATGAATCGATTATTTATAAATACACCGTGGTTTACCATTCTGTAATTTTACAGCAGAAGCAAAAAACTGTACAATCAACTGGTCATTTGTGTTTGCTAGTATCGCAAATTTATATAACAGATGATAGTATTGATATTAAATTAAGTGTAATTAACACTATTAAGAGTTTCAGATAATCTACAGAAGTACACCACATGATTTGTCTAATATCTTTCATAAACTCTTTTATTTATTTTTTATGATGTTAGGATGTTGATGTAATGTAACACTACCCACTTTGAATATCGTTTAGAGATATCGTTCTTCGAAGTTTAATATCTATTTCAATTTTGAGACCATCATGTACACTACTACATATGTAAAAGTTCCAACGCGGGCTATAGATAACGAGGTTAGAAATACATTTATGCCATACATGCTAATTGTAGTCGACTCTCAACAGCAGAAACCGAGCGATATCTATGTAGCGTGGCGCATAGGTGTTATTAAATTCTGCCTCCTCGAACCGTTTCATTTTGGTCTTTCGTTATTTGCGTGCAATAAACAAAGCGTTCGGGAGAAAACAAGGGAACAAATTTAATTTCAAACTGGGTCCTTTTAAGCTCACTCGATACTAACTAATTGCAACTCCGACCCGTTTTAATTCGCCTCTTTATACACGAAAATTACTGTAATTCCGTGATGAATGTACTCAAAATCAAAGTTTCGCTTGTAGAATGGGAAATTTTGCATAATTAAAGTACCCGTCGACTGACAAATTACTTTGATTCTAATTGCCTATACGTATAATAGGTTTATCAAAGGAAATTCTATGCATAAGATCTTTATAAGGCATCTAATGATAAAGCTGCTAAAGTATTGAATTTTCAAGTATTAAAATCTTACTCTAACCATTACAATTTAAATAGGGAAAGTACTTAGTATTGTTACGTTTTCGGGTTCGCAATAAACAACTCGTGCAATTTATTTATTTAAAGCAGTCTGTATATTCACACACGTAAAATTAATTACAATATAAAAATATAAAACTAATGTATCGCACTTAAACTACTACGATTTAAATTAACACGTATTTATTTCTATTACTAATATTTATGTAACACTATCGTATTTATATCACTTCTATTTATATAACACCGTACCACGCAAGGAACTATTTATTTATTTCTTATATTTATCTTTACTTTGGTCTGTTCCGCGCGACTATTGAATCTCTTCCGGGATTATTTATCCATCGGTGACCCAGCCGCCTTATATACACATACGAAACATCTGGAAGCATTCGCGTAAACTCCATCTTCCTCTCGATGTTTGTGGAACATTCGATAGACATTCTGTCTCGTTACGAAATACAACGCAAATGGATGATTTATTGCTTTATGATGTTTACCACTCGCGCCGAGATGATTTACAACCTCTTTTTATTGTCGCTCGGAAGTGGGCCTTTCTTTTGATGTCGCCCGGATGTCCCGGATTCGTTACAGTGTGATAAGTATGGAGGTATTTTTATGGAGAATTCAGCAACACCGAAATCTAAAGGGGATAAAGCCGGAGATCGCGGGGGCCATTCTATGAATCTTCTTCCCCCAATCCATTGTTGAGGAAATTTTTCATCCAAGTACTGACGAACCGCTAGGGCAAAATATGGCGGAGCTCCGTCCTGTTGGAATATTAGGTAATCTTCTAAGTATCGGTTATCGTTTTCTATTATGTCTATTAACATTGGATCAATAGTGTCTTCAAGTAATTTCAGATAAATGTTCCCATTTAAATTACGTGGTAGAAAAATAGACCAACAATACGATCGCCAAATATTCCGGCCCAAATATTCAATTTTTGAGGGTATTGAGTGTGTACTTCATGAAATGTCTTTGAGTTGCAATCTGACCAGTACCGACAATTATGACGATTGACAGTGCCGTTCATAAAAAAAGAGCATTCATCAGCAAAACAAATATTAAACAAAAAAAATTGGATCTCTAACACGTTCACTCATAATTTCGCAAAATTGTAAACGACGCTCAAAATCGTCTTCATTAATTTCCTGAACCAGATGAGTTTTATAAGGGTGGAATTTGTATTTTTTCATAATTCGACCTTACGCTACTTCGACTTATTCCAGATGATTCCGCAAGCTTTCTAGTCGAGTCATTTTAGCGTTTCACCTCGGAATGAGAGATAATAAGCTGGAAACTCGTATACACCTTCATTTTAGCGTTGTTAAAGTTGTCTCAAAAGTCCCCTAAAATCTCGTGTCTGCGTCGTAAGTTATTCAAGGTCAAAGGTCACAAAAATCGGTTTTTCGCGATTATCTAGGTTTCTATAGCTCCATTGATGTTAATATTTATTATAAAAAGTGTAGAACATAAAATTTGCGACAAATTTAGTTTTGAACATTTTTTCATATACTCAGCCATAAGTACTGTAATGCAAGGTTAACTGTGAATCTCGGTGAATAATAACTAGTATAAAATTATTGAATCATTAAAATATCATTAACAATGGATAATTTGTATTATTTATTATAGTCTATTTTTTAATTCGGAGGAGTAAAATGAAAAGGCGCGTTTACACAATGGAATTTTGGAAAATTACTTTTTGGCGGCAGTTTTAAAACTAGCGACGATTTTATATAAATTGTAGTCAAGTAATTAATTAAAAATTTATTCAAAAAATTAGATAATTTTAATTTGAAATAAAAAGGAATCATCATCGTAAGTGAAATGCTTAAATCAAAAGTTTTAAAGGTGATTTGTATATTTTCAAATTTAAAAAGAAAACACAGATGGTTCTTATTCTTATATGATTATTTACAAGCGAACAAAAATTTAGACAAATATTAATTATAGCATATACATATAAATCATATAATTATTCACAATTTTTTATTATTATATTCAAGTGAACAACAATTTAGACAAATGTTAATTATAGCATATACATATGAAACAGTAACAATTTATAATTATTCACTATCACTTTCCATTTCACTTGAACTATCTTCACCCACTGATATAATAAATGGCTCGATTATATAATCGACCAACCCATCTAACTCACACATTCTTCTTTCTTCATTAATCACATGGCCTACACATTTCTTCCAATTGTCCGTAGTGATATTCTGGATTGCTTTTAGTAAAAGTATCCTCACATCAGCTAATTTAAATGTAGTATTCTTAGTTGCCACCTCATTTTTTATTTGAGCCCACACCAACTCGATTGGGTTTAGTTCGCAGTGATAGGGTGGTAACCTCAAAACAGTTTTGTTACAACTTTTGGCCATCTCATCTGTCACATGTATATTATATTGGTCCTTATTGAGACGAATTAGGTGAAGAAGTTCAGATCGAACCATCTCTTCATTGTACGCAATATTTTTTGAATTCAACCAAGCCTGCATATCGAGTTTTCTAGAATTTGTTGTGGGGATTTTTTTCAATTTTACGACTATGATATGTAGCATTATCCATAACAATAACAGCATTGCCTGGCAGCACTGTTAATATTTTATGAAACCATCTTTCAAACACCTCTGCATTCATTTCTTCATGATAATCGGTTGTCTTTTTTCCTTCGAAAATCAATAAACCATTCTCCACAAATCCAGCCTCAGATCCTATATGAGACGTCTTCCTTTCCCTGCAAGATTACGTAAGCCTGTAGTCAGTCCTTCATTAAATGCCTGTCGTCGACTTCTTATATTGCCATCTACCCAAACTCTTTGTTTGGTATGACCTTCGTTTAGCCATGTTTCATCTAAATAATAAATTGGCCGATTTTGACGACGATAATCTTTAATTGTCATCAAATATCTTCTTCTCCACCTAATTATATCATCACGTTCTATCAAAACACTCTTTCGATTCCTCTTCATATACCTACAATAATATATCATATTTATTCTAACATATCAAAGCATGTAAAATATAAATTTGAGTACTTATATACTCATTTTTTTTTGCATATTTATTAGAACATTGGCGCTGACCTAAAGTTTATCATTTTCATCAATTTGTATAATGTTGAATGGCTCATCTGTGGCAAATCATCACGCTGTTTGATTTCATTCAGCACTTTATCAAGTGTAGGAAGCTCATTTTTATAAAAAAAATTGTGAATTATTTGCCTTATAGAATTCTTGACGGTTTCACTATAATCAGTAATTAAAGAGTGTCTTCCAGAACTTTGCTTGGGTGGGATAACTTGTCCTTTCTGCTTATATTCTTTTATGGTACGATAGACAGTAGACCGTGCCACTCCTAAAAACAAGATAACATAATAATATATACCTAATGATGGTAATGTATTATAACACTAACCTATCATACTCGATATTCTTGCGACAATAGCAGTAATCCTCATTCTGGGGTTATCAGCACGTAATTTTTTGAATATATTTACTATCTTCAGCTTCTCAACAACAGATAGATGTCCTAAGATCACAAATTTTCGCCTTCTCAACGGGGAAATTTGCGATCCAGAAGTGCTTGCTACTTCCTCCATATCCAAGAAAAACGCTATGAAAATGATTTACAACAGAAACGCACTGACAAAATTAACGATGTATACAATAACAGCTGTTGTAACAGTATGGCGGCCGTAGACATGTAAAATTTCCATATTGTAATTCTTCCCGAAAACTAACAAATAGCAAGCCCCCTTTTTAGCGCTTCAATTTAAAAACACTCCTCCGAATTAAAAAATAGACTATTATAGTTAATACAGTGTATTTAATAACATTTTACATATATCTAATATATTCATATAATAATACTTACCTATTTTGTGTAATTAAAAACTCATTAAATGCAATGCTTATTGTATATCTTATTTAAGGCTATACGCCCGGCTTTTCCCATTTCCTAATCGTATTTTTCATGAAAACCTTACCGAATTTACACGCTAATTTAAGAAAAAAATGCCTTTCAATGGATAAATCGTAATTTCTTCGAAATTGTCCAAAGGGCCCTAAATAAAAATAAAAATGTAAGAAATTTCAAAAAACAAGCCTTTATTTAAAATTATGTAACACTCAACAGCAATACATAAATTTTATTTTTTCTTAATTTTTAAAAATAAGGTCACGAAACGGAAAACAAAATTCTGAAATTTGGGCGAAATTCACTGAAATCAAATAGAGTATGTGGTACGCTCGCACATTGTGTCGAGAGCTGGCTCCGCCTACCATGTCGGGCAGTTTCTACGCAGTTTGTAAAATACTTCTGAGATCGGTGTATGTTAAGAAAGTAATCGTTACTCGGACATTATTTTATCGAAACCGTTGATATTTTCTTTACAATATAGTGTACATATACAGTGTCAGCGTCACAATACTTCCTTATACTACGTATCAGAAAGTAAAAGCAATATCTCTTCCCGTCCCTAACGCTATACCTGCTAGAAGCGCATGCTAGGACTCACACGGCTTGCGGGCAGGGAGTATAATAATTATTATATTTGACTCGCAATAATTTGCTTCTGAAACGATCTAGAAATTTATTTCTTGCACAAAAAATAATTTTGGAATGTTGGCTTTATTTTGCTTCACATATATATGGGTAAATTCTGAAAAATAAGATTAGTTACTCGATAGCTGAAAAATATATTACACAAATTGGTGGTCTACTAAAACTTTTTTTTTAATAAAATTTACACACCATAAAGAAAAATCGAAAACACTAGTATCATCCAAATACTTTAGGGTATAACCTTAAAAAAACAGATCCCTAGCTCTCTGCATTGCTGAGATATCACGAGATAAGTATTAATAATTGAAGAAAATGAAAATTTTAAAATTTACACAAAAAAACGATTTTTCGACCTTTTTGCGATTTCGATTTTATTTTCCAACTCAAAATTTGAATCCGGCAGGTGATTTTACATATCCAGCTTCACTTTTTTTGTGTGTTTGAGAAAATATAGATTGTATAATTTAGGGGCGGTTGCTTCCCGACTGCTAAACATGTGTGCCAACCGGCGATTATCTGAGACCATAACGCAGCCATAAATTACAGGCAGATTAGATTAGCTGACAAGTTCTTTTCTCTATCTTTTTCCTCAGCATAAGACAGAGCACGCGGACCCTTAAACATTTGTCTTTTATTATTACAGTTGCACGAAAAACAGTGGTACGCCTCTTTCAAATCGAACTCAGCTTGAAGCGGGCGTCCAGCCTTATTTAATATTAATTTATTGAAAGTAGATTTTAAGTAGAAATAAAAAGAGTAAATTTATCTTTATTTAGCAACTGTATATTTCTTACAATTGAAATTGAAGTGAAGTAAAAATTTACTAATCTTTAATAATTTAAAAAACAAAGTATTAATTTTCTTCTTCTTCTTCTTCATCATCATCGTCGTCATCGTCCGAGCAATTGAAAATTCCTTTACTTGTAACACACATCTTATTAAAATGTGCGCCGTCATTAATATCTGCTATTAAAGATGTGTCCCTTGATATATGTACGACTATATTAAATGTTTTATTAAAAGGCTTTATTTGTTTTAAAATGTGACATTCTGTATCCATTTGTGTAATTTTATTTTTTTTCTGTTTACAGGGTGGAGAGATCGTCCGATCAAGTCATAAAACCCGTTAACCTCGAGGCCCTCTCGAAATGGGTCGGCCACTTTCCGGACGATGTCGTCAAGGACATGGCCGAACTGGCGCCCATGCTGTCGGCGTTGGGCTACGATCCGTACGCAAATCCGCCAAATTACGGTAAACCGGACGCGGTCGTCGCCGACAACACCAGGCACATCCAGCGCGAGAAAGAAGTGTGGGACAAGAAGGCCAAGCAAATGTTCAATTTGCACGTCGACAATAGTGACGGCGACGCCGCGTTAGATAGGGAACCGAGTGACAATCCAACGAACACTACGTGATACGAGTTTATGTTCATGGAGAAAAGAGTGCTGTGTTTTGTGGGGATCAAGTGTTGCGGTGGTCGAAATGATAAAGACGATATGGGTGATCATCGTGAGGACTTTAAAAATATCCGATGTAAAAGTTATTGAAGTCGAATGTTAAAAATTTTGTGGCGAAGTGTTTTTCGCGAAAGACGAACTGTATGGAAGGCTGTTCCTTTAATTTTGATAATTCGTGAAATTGCTTGCTGTAATTTGTGCGATTGTTCTTTTATTTGTTTATCACTTTGTTTGTGTTGTGAACATGATGACTAATTAATCATATTTAATAAAAAGCTCTATCTTTGTTTATGTGACTTTTATTTACCTTACTTCAAAAAAATTTTTTTTTTGTTAAAACTACAAACTATTTTACCTTATATTGATGCTTTAATCGCAAGTCGAAGAAGATTTCTGTTACTAGAAGCCAGTCTCTTACATAGGATTTCTAAGACGTTTGCATTTATCGTATTATATGGGTGATGATGAATCAACTCAGATAGGAAGTTAAAATTTTCTTTTGCATAGAGCAGTAAATAATATGCCAAAATTCCTGACAACGTCATTATTTTTATTTATTAAATATCTTACCTCCCCGTTAAGCTAAATAACCTGCACTTATAATAATTTTCTGCTTTATCAATGATAATTATTTATTTAAATTATGTAAAAAATTAAAAAGTAACATAATTTAAATAAATAAATTAGTGCTAACTGAGAAATTTCTTATAAGAATTTTCAACACAGCAAAACGAATTTTAAAATCGTTTAAAATTTAGTGAATAACCTGCAACTTAAACAACCAAGTTCGTATCAATTTTCAAAATCTCTCGTTACTATAGACCACCTGAAGATTTATAGATTGAAAATGACCTACCACTGTAATAGGGGCATATTTAAAGTACATAATGTTTTTTAGTGCCGGCACATTTATTTCCAGTTCGGAAAACTCTACTTCTTTACCAATAGACAAGTCAACAATTCGGCATACAGTACGAATTCCTGGATTGTGATATTGGAACAGACGTTAAAATACAGTACATGTATTTTAACGTAGTCGAGTTGCAGATGTGGCATTTTTTCACGAAAATATGCTTTCGTACTGGTGCCTTCTCAAACAAACATTTTTGACAGAAGATATCAATTTATCTGCATTCGCGTCGCATCATTTTCTGACTTCCTCTGATACTCGATGAAGAGCATGTGCTAAACATGTAATATGCGTCATACTACTGCATATTTGTACATACATGGTGCTGTATCTTATTATTTGCGCGCTTTCAAACACGAAGTTACGTAATGTGATGTGGATTCTTTATGAGTTATTTCGAGTAAGTAGATATGTGAACATATTGAAGCAGCAGAACACATGTAACTAATAAAAGTAAAATTAAGCCGGCTCGCCATATACAGTGCTTACTATTTAACTAAAATACTTTCAGCGCAAAAGCCCGCTTTCTCTACAGCATCACCTACATTCGCCGCGATAGATGTAATGACTTTTATATACAGGGTCCGGCAACGAAGCGGGGACGGAAGATTACTAGCTTATTTGAATGTTAGTCAAATATTTAGTTATCGGATATACTACTGAAATGTATTAATTTATCAAGTAAAATAATTATTAACACAGAAACTATCAACTTTAGACCCATACAGCATTATATCGATGTAACCAGCTTTCAAGCGCGGATCATTTTATCTATTAATATACAGCCATCAAGCGCACGTTTTAAAAATATTTTATTAATTACTAAATAAACAACAAATGTTGGATTTTGGATAGTGAAAATCCAACATTTGTTGTTTATTTAGTAATTAATACGATGGATCTTCATCATGTAAAGACCGAATCAATTCAAAAATATTTTAGTTTATACAGTCTCTTCCAGATGGAAATGCCAGGCTAAAGTTGTTTTTTTTTAATGGAACACCCTGTATATTAATAGATAAAATGATCCGCGCTTGAAAGCTGGTTACATCGATATAATGCTGTATGGGTCTAAAGTTGATAGTTTCTGTGTTAATAATTATTCTACTTGATAAATTAATACATTTCAGTAGGCTATTCTGCATAAGGAAAAACAAAAGATCCGAAACCAACAGAATAGAATATTTTTTACTAGTATTGAGTTTCGTTGCTACGTGAAATAAATTCTGTAACTTTTTCGCAAAATCGAGGAAATCTCGTAATTTTTAAATGTAACACCCTGTATATCAGTTCATTTTTGAATTGTTTATTAAATTTCATCTCAGAAACATGTAAGACGTTAATACTTTAAATGTGATTATTATTGAGCTACTGCCGTTTTTTGATATGCTTTTGTTAGTTTTTGCAAAAAAGTCAATTTTTTCAAATGGAACACCCTGTATATTATTTCATTTTTGAATTTCCTATTAAATTTCACATCAAAAACATGTGAGACATTAATACTTTAAAAGTGACGATTACTGAGCTTATTATCTCTTTTTGATACAATTTTGTCAGTACTATACTCCATTCAGTCTAAGAATGGAGCATTGGGAAAGATAGGGCTTAAAATAAACGTTTGTGATTGGTTGAAATCGAGTGTGCATTTACACCGGCAAAATAATCGCATTTAGCTCGTTCTGTCAAAAATTTGTTTACTGACAGTTTTGTTCAAAGAGTTTGTCGATTTCCGTATTTTACATAGTTATTTGTTGCTAATATTCTTAAAAAATAGTTCTTCTTAGAACTCGCAAGTGAAATATTCATTTGTTAAGGTATTTTATCACTTTCGTTAACTTTCTTTTCGTACTGACAGTTTTGTTCAAAGAGTTTGTCGATTTTCGTATCTTACATAGTTATTTAATGAATTTCCATTCATTTTAATATAAATACTTCTTCTGCGGTATTTTTAATACATGATCTTCACATTGCAGTTCATTATTTGCTGTGTTTGTATACAAATTCATTATAGCTGCGACAATCTACAACAATAAAATTAGATATTGTAAATAAGATAATAATTGAAATATCTGCTAATGGAAATAGTATCTAAAATTTATTGGATTTTAACATGAAATATTGCCTTTTACACCTTTTACTCACATATTGATAATGATACCTACATTCTTCAATGTTATAAAATGTAAGCGTTCTATTTACATGTAGACACAACGTGTATTCAATATTGTCCTTATATTTTAATATTTTTTGTGTGAGCGATATTCCGTTTTGGAAAACTTATCAAATACTGATTATCTGTTTGCCTTTTCGTGTTTGTTAGTATGGTTATCATTTTAAAAGCAATGTAAGCCTTACTTAAATAAATGTCAATAAACACGTAAAAGTCAAAATATAATGATATCATATACAATGTATATCCCTGCTATCCATCTGACAGTAAACATATGTTTTATTTGTTTTCAAAATACAAAATTCATCGTGTGTAAACTGTGCTCATATTGTAGCGCCATCTACTCCATTCTTAGACTGAATGGAGTATATACTATATTAATTAAACCACAAAGCTGACAAAATTATATTAAAAAGAGACAATAGCTCAGTAATATTCACTTTTAAAGTATTAACGTCTTACATGTTTTTGATGTGAAATGTAATAAGAAATCAAAAGTGAAATAATATACAGGGTGTTCCATTTGAAAAAATTGACTTTTTGCAAAAACTAACAAAAGCATATCAAAAAACGACAGTAGCTCAGTAATAGTCACTTTTAAAGTATTAACGTCTTACATGTTTTTGATATGAAATTTAATAAACAATTCATGATATACAGGGTGTTCCATTTAAAAAAATTGACTTTTATACAAAAACGTGTAATCTAATTTTAATCCAGTTTCCTGCACATGTAGTTAGTAACTGTAAAAAAATAAAACATGCTTCTATTAGGACCTCTTATTGTAAACAATACTGCAAAAAAAATTGTCCATCTAATACGTCGTTTTCGAGAAATGTAATTTTATACAAACATTAAATTTTTCAGAAAAAATGGGAATAAGTCAAAAACTTTACATTTTAGGCCTATACTATCGTATTACTTTTTGACTAAAAATTATACGGGGAATACAAAAATGCAATCATGTATAGAGTATTCCATTCAAAAAACTATAACTATGGTTAGCCACCAAGTTATGGAACAGTCTGTATAATACAAAATATATTTAAAATGTGCTCCTAATGAACAGCTATCACAAGGCAAAAACCGCTTCGAAATATCTTTACTCATAAAGGCATAATCGGCCTTACCCGCTTAGATGACTCACCCTGTATATATCGTAAGTTGTACATATCGTCATTGAAGGTAAGGAGAAAGAAACCAGCTACGTTGCGTTGACAAACTCGAAAAAATTCGTATAATCGGTACATTAGAACATTACATATATAATGTAGAGCTTGTTAGATACTATTGTATTAGTGTATTACTGTTTAATTTCGAAAATTATTTACGTCCGGTCCTGATATGTAAACCTCACTTCCGATTCTTAAAAATAAGAATAAGGACAATAAGGACTTATGCCAAGTTATTAAAGGAGCGCAACGACATCTAGTTTTTAAAAACAGCAACAATGGAAAATCCTATTACTTTATACTTATTTACGTTTTTTTTTTTACTTTCTTATACGTAGAATAAGGAAATGTGACAAATTCTAATTTGACTAATAAGAAATTGTGATGAAAAAAATTTTCGACCTCGAGATTTTTGCAGATGTCCACGTTTTGAACTTCCCTGATACCGAAAAAGTGGTTTCTAAAAAAATGTCTCTCTCTCTCTCTGTGTGTGTGTGTGTGTCTGTGTGTGTGTGTGTGTGACCACGATAGCAGTCAAACGGCTATAGATATCAATTCCAAATTTTGTATTTACGAGTATAATCTCCCTCTTGATATATATATATAGTTTTCCAGTAAAATCAGTTGACCGGAAGTAGGAGTATACTTCAGTGAAAAAATCGAATTTTGCCAATATTTTGTCAATTACTAAGTTTAAACAAATTTATAAACAATTGAAATGTACTGAAAATTAAATTTTAAGAACAATTGTATTACAAAAATTCCTACCGGAGTACATCTTACTCTACTTAATATTTCGCAAGTCATGCTTTCTAGGCAGGTATATTATGAGTATAAAAGTATTTAGAACATGATTATCAATATCTTTTGTATAAAAAAAAATTTTAAATTCGGACCGGAAGTAACACTTACTCTTAGCGAGTAGCACTTTTTATCGAATATCTTGCAAAGTATGCATTCTATAAAGATTTATTAGGAGAATAGAAGTACTTAAAATAGTCTATAATTTGAAAGGCTCATAGGTATAAGAAAGTCGTGTGGTGGTCGCACCTCATTTTTCTTTTGTGGAACAACGATAAATATAAGAAAAGATAAAATTAAAAGTAAAATCACAGGGAGAAAAAGAATAAATTTAACCCACACACACAGGCATTATTTGTATACATTTATTTCTATATTATTATCTTGTTTTGATTATTTCAAGAAAGTAAGAAATAAATAAAAACAAAACTTATTATTAACAATTACCGAATGATAAGTCTATCTGGTAACTAAAGCAACCGTAAAATGTAAAAGAACAAGGGAATTTTTGTTTTCTTTGGCTAACCGTGGTTGTTACAGAATTTGTCACTAAATAAATCGTTGTAATTTATTTCTGTAATGAAGTTTATCAACTGAGGCGGCTCTTCGGACAAATAAAAAGAAAACCGCTAACGATGTAAAACGCGGAAATTCTAATTTGGCTAATAAGAAATTCAAGAGAAACTTCGACCTGTTTTTCCAACGACGAAAAAGGACGTCCAAAAACTTTTTAAGTGGGCACGATTCGCGCAAAGTTCGCTTTTTTCCTACCGCAAATTTAATGTTGACAGCAGTATTTATTATTCGATTATATTTATTCCTTTCTAAACTGTGAAATTTAATTTGGCGAAATTTAATTGAACGAGGAACTAATCCACAGGATCGAAAGTGCAAAATATATCGATAAATCTTTGATCGGACGTGATGTAATTTCTATATTCCTGAAGCTTATTCGTTATCCTTTGCCCCGATTTAATTTATTTTGTAATCCTAAATGTTTTCCAGTCTTTACATTGTAAATTTGTATTTACTGGGATAAGAGAAATAAAGTCGAATTTAAATGTTCTTCATTGATTAAACTTGTCGAAGTAAATGAATGGATATAAATTATAATTATTCAAATGGGATAAAGAAGGATTAAAATACATCATCTTCTCCGAAATTATAGGAAATGGATGAAAATCAACATGAGATATTCAAGCTGCGTTGCTACTACTGTTACACTTGTGTTCATGTACACTTTTGATTATATTGTCGGAAATTTTAGATGAACTGTTGTAAGGTTTTCATTACTCACTTAAAAAATGTATTTCATATAATGTATGTAATATTAATATTTTAAGAATTAAAGTTGAATGAGATTTTCGTTAATTAAAATTAATACAAAGTTTCGACAAGTAACTTACAGTTAAACTCGATGTAAATATCGTCTATAAAGCGTTTAAATTTCACTGTAGATTGAAAATTAACCAAAAAAAATATTTAATGATTCACTGTAAATTTATAATAAGTCAATATTTTCGAGAGACGAAGGAAGAGGATGAACTTGTGTACGGGGATTTGAAGATGGAATTTTGTTTTGTGTGTGTTACATTATGTAACGGTTATGGAATTTTAAAGGATATTAATTCAGGAGCAAATTGGGAATTCAAATTAATTTTAGCGGGACAGGTTTGTTTGCACGTGTGCTTACCATTGTGTAATATTGAGAATTGTAGTGTTCTACTCTCTCTTTTATTGTTTTAACACAAGGAATAAGGAAGGTGGCATTTTAATAATAATAATAATAATAATATTCATTTATTACCCAACAGATAGAACTACTTACAGGGTAAAATATAGAAATTAACAATGATTTATATTACTTCATAATACGATTCAATAATAAAATACAGATAGCAATATCATTAAGAAATAAAATGAATAACAGTGCTGATGTAATAAGCAGGCCGCGGACATGACCGAGCTAAACTACGACGAAGTTACAACGGAGCAAAGAAATAATGTAAACAACACACATTTACTGAATAGCATTATTCACGCATTATTCATATGGTGAACTGCAACATATGTTATTGACTCACATGTTGACGGAAAAATAACACAAAAAAGTCCACTTAAGTCGTAAATATCATATTTTCATCGGCGGAGATATAGGAACGTCAGAGGTTTTTAAAATTTATTGTATTTACCTTATATTTCGCATGATAAATACAGTTATATATGTGTATACCTATTCATACTTACATTAGTTCCGTTTTTTGATTGTTTTGACTGTTAATTACGTACTTCGTAATTTATGTAATAGTTCCTGTTTAATCCCGTTTCATTGAATCGACTTCTCAATAATATACGCATACATTTTTAGTTATCATTTATTTAGATCTAGAACATTGTTTATGTTACTATAATATGGAAGAACGTCGAGAAATGCATTGTGAAACAATGGCGAGTTGGATTGAGGGTCATACTGATTGTATGTCCATTGTCAGTGATTCCGATATTTATTGCAAAGTCTGTAAAATATCGTTACAGAATGCCCAAAAATCGCATATGTAATAGCATCTATAGTTATAAATACAATTGATGGGGAAAGAATTGCTAAAACCATTGCCGAGAAACAACTTGCTTCATTCGGACGACAGGTACAGGGAAAAAGTACTTTTATTTGTTAGTGACAGTGCCGTATATATGTTAAAAACAGGCAGACTATTAAAGGAAACATATCCTTATATGCTGCATATTACTTGTGTAGCACATGCTCTCCACAGAATCTGTGCATATATCAGAGTCTCCTATCCGGAAGTTGATAGACTTGTATCCGCTTTTAAAAAAAGTTTTCCGAAAAGCACCATCGAGAGTGGCCCTTTACAGGGAAAAACTTCCATCTTTGTCACTGCCACCCTCGCCAATAATAACTAGATGGGGAACATGGCTGAAAGCTACTAGTTTTTATGCAGAGAATTTCGATACATGTTTAAATGACGACGCTCGAAGCAGTTCTGAGTACAAGGAACTAACACAAATCCCAAATTTAAAAAATCAGTTGTTATTCCTTCAGGAACACTTTGGAAATTTGCCTAAACTAATCACATATTTTGAAAGTCGAATCTCAAATTAAAAAATGAGGTGTAACCACCACACGACTTTCTTATACGTATGAGCGTTTCAAATCATACAATTTTAAAAATTATTTTATACAAAAATTATTCAAAATCCTATTCCAAGTCTCCTAATAAATCTCTACAGGATACATACTTTATGAGATATTTGCAAAAAAAATGCTACTCTCTATGAGTGAAAGCCGGTCCGAATTTTGAATTTTCATTTATACAAAAAATATTCCAAATCCAATTCTAAATACTTTTATACTCTTCGTAAATTATTCATATAGAATGCGTAATTTACGAAATATCTGCAAAAATCGCTATTCGATAAGAGTAAAAGCGTTACTTCCGGTGCGAATTTTAAAATTTCATTTATACAAAAAATATTTCAAATCCAACTCTAAATACTTTTGTACTCTTGACAAATATATATAGAATGCATAATTTGCAAAAATCGCTATTCGATAAAAGTAAACGTGTTACTTCCGGTCCTAATTTTGAAATTTTTTTTATACTAAAGGTATTGAAAATTATGTTCTAAATACGTTTATATCCGTAACGTACCTGTCTAGAAAGCATGACTTGCGAGATATTCGCAAAAAACTGATTTTCGATAAGAGTAAAAGACCTACTTCCGGTAGGAATTTCAAAAAACTTTTTCAAAACAATTTGTCTCAAATTTAATTTTGAATACATTTGAATTCTTTATAAATTGTTTAAACTTAGTAATTGACGAAATATTTGCAAAATTTGATTTTTTCACTGAAGTAAACTAGTACTTCCGGTCTACCGATTTTACTGAAAAACTAATCAGATCTCAAGAAGAAGATTATATATGTAAATACAAAATTTGGAATAGATATCTACAGCGGTTACAGACACAGACATTTTTTAAAAACCACTTTTTTGGTATCAGGGGACTTCAAAACGTGGACATCTGCAAAAATTTCGAGGTCAAAAATTTTGGTCATCACAATACTTTTTTTTTCCGAAAAGCACCATCGAGAGTGGCCCTTTACAGGGAAAAACTTCCATCTTTGTCACTGCCACCCTCGCCAATAATAACTAGATAGGGAACATGGCTGAAAGCTACTAGTTTTTATGCAGAGAATTTCGATACATGTTTAAATGACGACGCTCGAAGCAGTTCTGAGTACAAGGAACTAACACAAATCCCAAATTTAAAAAATCAGTTGTTATTCCTCCAGGAACACTTTGGAAATTTGCCTAAACTAATCACATATTTTGAAAATCGAATCTCAAATTAAAAAATGAGGTGTAACCACCACACGACTTTCTTATACGTATGAGCGTTTCAAATCATACAATTTTAAAAATTATTTTATACAAAAATTATTCAAAATCCTATTCTAAGTCTTCTAATAAATCTCTACAGGATACATACTTTATGAGATATTTGCAAAAAAAAATGCTACTCCCTATGAGTGTAAGCCGGTCCGAATTTTGAATTTTCATTTATACAAAAAATATTCCAAATCCAATTCTAAATACTTTTATACTCTTCGTAAATTATTCATATAGAATGCGTAATTTACGAAATATCTGCAAAAATCGCTATTCGATAAGAGTAAAAGCGTTACTTCCGGTGCGAATTTTAAAATTTCATTTATACAAAAAATATTTCAAATCCAACTCTAAATACTTTTGTACTCTTGACAAATATATATAGAATGCATAATTTGCAAAAATCGCTATTCGATAAAAGTAAACGTGTTACTTCCGGTCCTAATTTTGAATTTTTTTTTATACTAAAGGTATTGAAAATTATGTTCTAAATACGTTTATACCCGTAACGTACCTGTCTAGAAAGCATGACTTGCGAGTTATTCGCAAAAAACTGATTTTCGATAAGAGTAAAAGACCTACTTCCGGTAGGAATTTCAAAAAACTTTTTCAAAACAATTTGTCTCAAATTTAATTTTGAATACATTTGAATTCTTTATAAATTGTTTAAACTTAGTAATTGACGAAATATTTGCAAAATTTGATTTTTTCACTGAAGTAAACTAGTACTTCCGGTCTACCGATTTTACTGAAAAACTAATCAGATCTCAAGAGGAAGATTATATATGTAAATACAAAATTTGGAATAGATATCTACAGCGGTTACAGACACAGACATTTTTTAAAAACCACTTTTTTGGTATCAGGGGACTTCAAAACGTGGACATCTGCAAAAATTTCGAGGTCAAAAATTTTGGTCATCACAATACTTTTTTTTTCCGAAAAGCACCATCGAGAGTGGCCCTTTACAGGGAAAAACTTCCATCTTTGTCACTGCCACCCTCGCCAATAATAACTAGATGGGGAACATGGCTGAAAGCTACTAGTTTTTATGCAGAGAATTTCGATACATTTTTATATATATTATTGGATATATATTGGATTAACCACATTAGGAAAAAGTTAGACGCAGTTTTTAATAGAAATCCATATTTAATAACATTGCGGCAATTGTGTACGCTAAGTACGCTAAAATAAAAGAATATTTCCAGTACGCACATATAACCAGTTGCGATGTAGAAAGGACGTTTTCTATCTACATGAATGTACTTAATTCAAAGAGAACAAGTCTTACAGAAGAGAAAATCAACAAATAATAAGGTATTTTGTATTTTATAGATCACCAGCCACTTGTTATCCAATTATATAAATAAAATTAAAGCCTCTTTAAAAATACAACATCTCAATAGTGCGCTGCTACCGGATCTTCGTCGCATTAAGATAACGGGCTGAATTCGGAAATGAAACGGAGAGTCGCAATAGGGGTTGTCAAACAGGATAACGCAGGGCCGAGCTAACTCTGTCGCAGACGGCGTGACGGTTCAGGAAAACAAGAACATCTAATAGTAGAGCGTCGGTCGGCAACGACGCTAGCGACGATTGTCCGGGCACCAGGACACTATGCTATCTACAGATAACCTACCTGCGCCTCCTACGAACTACCACTGGCTGTGTCCCTCCAGTGGGTTATCTAATGAACACCCTGTATAGTTGTAGCACCTACTCTTAGGTACGTGCTTGTCACAATAAAATATGATATATGCAAAGGTAAAAGAAATAAAAGAACAGGTAGTTCGAAACGTAACAAAATTTAATCAAGTTGTTGTGTTGAATGGTTATGTGTTTTAAATATAATTAAAATGGTGAAATTAGGTATTACAAAACACAAGCGTTGAATGTAAAGTTAATTTAAACAAAATAAATGAAGCTAGCCAATTGATAAATGAAAAAAACAAAGCGTTAGGTGACAATTACAAAATTTGAAAGGAAAAAAAAACAAGTCTTAAAGATTTAACAAATTCTCTGCGCTTCAGCAGAAGTTGGTCGGTTGCAGAAACGTTTCCTTCACCTCACATTAGGTGTACAAGAGTTTTCAAGGACACGCCACAACGGCAATGTCAATACAAAGCGGTAATTATATATATATAAATTAATAAGCGCATGAAAATTAATACGTCAGTAGAGAGACTTAGTCAAAATTGAGAAAAATTCGCTAAATTAAAAAAAACGTCAGGTTTGCTTACATGAACTAAATTAAATTAATTGAAGGTTATTTATTGGCACAGTCAATAGTTAAAGGTAACATTAGAAAAGAAATTTCATAAAATACAATAAAACAATAAAACCCTGAGCTTCGAGAACCAAAGTTTGCTACTACAGAAATGAATTTATCTAGCTCAGGTAAATTAATTGATCAACGAAAGGCAAAAATTTACAATCTTACAGCAAGAAAAAAAACGTGCAAAATTACTAACAAATTTTAGATTTTTAAATGCAACACATCATATAACACACAATTATTGTATCGGAAGAGAAAACACTAGGTATATTACTAATTAAATAAAATCTACCCAAAAGATAAAGTGATAATTTTAAGAATTTACTTGAATTAGTTTTAATTAAATATTTGCCTCAACATAGGGCTACAGAAATACGGTAGTGACAAAACCAAAATTCTGGTCAATCTGATTATTACATAATTAATGAAATAATAACGGTAATTTAATAAGGATTAAATTGTGACCTCGCAGTTGACTAAGAGGTGCGATAGTTAATAAACCACTCAAAATTCTTGGTCAAAAACTAGGCAAACTGAAGTCTTGCTCACAGACGTAAAGACGTCGAAAATTGGACGTAAAATATATAAAAGGTAAAATTACAACCTTAGCTGGCAAGATGGTTGCCGGAAAGACGCTGCGGAAAACCAAAATGGCGGCGACCCCCTTGTTGGTAAGATTCCACTTAACAGGTGGGCTGGATGTTGGAAAAAACCACTGATGTGGGCGATATCCCCAAAAATAAGACTTCGGAGGGCTTAAATGGCCGTCAAAGGAATCCTAACAGCTTCTGAGGGCTTTAGCGCCCGACATAAGAATCCTATTAAAATTTAGAGAGAAAAAAAAACCAAAGATAAAATCCCGAAAATTTAACACAGAGTTTTGAAAACTTACCCCAAGGTTGAACGATGGAGATTCCACGGTAAACGACTTCAAGTCACCTCAGGGTGCAAAATTTACATCAAAAGAGACCGGCACATGGCCATACGTGAATTTTTTTTTAGATAACGTTACGACGATAAAAATTCACGTCAAAACCCAAAATTAAGGTAGCGATAATTACTGCTTCCTCCAAATTAAGCCGCAAACGCGAAAAATCTCCGCATGGATACTGTACATAAGTACTAAAGGAAGAGAAGCAATTTGCACACACTGTTCTTTTCGCAAGATGTGACCAACAAGTGTCGTCGAAAACCGCGAAAAATCTCCTCGTTCACACCCGCGCAATCGCTACACGCAGCCCTGTCCAAAACATAGAGACACGAAAATACCTCAAGATGGACATCGAAAGCATTCACATAAAATTACAAACACCAGTTTGAGTTTGACCGAAAAGGGGGTTAACACTGCGACTCTTAATTAATCGCAAACAAGAACATGACTTAAGCGAAACGAGAATAAGCGAAAAACCCGACAATAGTACGAAGAAAATTATAACGACGGCAGCACGAGGGAAAATTTTATGCTAAACGTTGGCAATCCCGTGTATAACAGATCTGTACTACATAGCCGATAGGTTTGACAGAAATAAACAAACAATCTTCCACACGTAGTTTCTATTTTATTAGGCGAAAGGACAGAATTTCTGCAGGTAAATAACGAAATACCAAAGCTTTAATATCAAAACGCTGCAAAAGACGGTAGAGAGACCGATCTTAAACTTATGTTACAGAGAAATTACGATCCTAACCCCTACGATGGTTCTGGGGGGGGACGAATTAACAGAAGTTCCTAATACTAGAATATCGAAGATAGAGCAACAAGTGATCGACAACAATTAATAGTATGCCCTACATTCCAAGCATTCCCTTAATTAATACTCCTTACATTTTTTTTTAGACGGACGTCTGCGAAGGAAAAGGAAAATAACAATAATACTCGGGCCTGCTCGAGAACTGTGTTTGGCAATACGCAAAACATGTTAGACAGTTATCACAATAACTTGACTGTCGTCTCAAAACGTTTACAAACCACAATAAATGCATTAGGTAGGGATCGGACGTGATGAATAAGTAGATATTCTTTTAAGAAAACTTACGCAAGGCGTAAAACTAATTGCAACTGCGGAAAATACGAAACTACAGGTAGGTTAGAATAAGCTAGAACTAAGATAATTAAAGTTAGTTACCCAGATATAGAGGCTTTCACAAAAACAGGGTGTAAATACCCGATCTTACACAAAATGTATCTGTTAAATTCGCGGTACTTGATTTAGAGCGGTGAAGGCTCAAAAGTAGGTTCAGTTCCCACGCAAGCATACGGCAGGCAGTCTAGTAACCGGTGCAATAGACAATATACAGGGTACGCTCAAAAAGTCACGATCTTTATACAAAATTCCACGTATTTAGACAAAGGCACCCAATCTTTCGAGAACTATAAACAAAGTAAATTTACAACGTAACAAATTCCCCCCTTTCCAGCGAAAAGAAATTGATCGCAGAGCAATTTCTTGCACCGAGAACATAGGCTGACGGGATAGAGGTAGTGAAAAGGGTCAGCGAGAGCGCTAAAACGGACGTTGTCCACTAACAAACGCACACATCCACACTCAGACACAGCAACACCAACCAGCTTGGCCATAACCACCACGTGGCCCTTCGGCATTCGGCCGGTACGGGAAAGTAACGAAAAATAAAAAAACAAGGGTGTCGAGATTCTGCACAGACGCGCCCCGAGACCTGTCCAGCCGACAGCCCAGCACCATTGGTAGCATCACGGGGGAGAAGGGTATAGACGGGTTAGAATACGGTGTGCCCGGCCGGCGGTGATCCTTACGACGGTCGAAGGCACAGGAATGTGGAGTGGGCACTACCAATAGGCCAAGATGCGGGAAAGGCAACCCCCGAGACGACACTCTGCAGACACGCGACGGTAAGAGAGACCCTTGGGTAAGGCCCTCGGTATCTCGTAACAAACAAAATAAAAGGACAACTAAAAACGGGTTTATTACTACAGATACGGGATACAAAGCGGAATAAGGAAGAGGTAACTAAAGGTAAGGTAAAGCTCAGAATGGTGCAGCTGCCCAGAGGTACAGATATGCCGTTACGACAACCAAACATCCGATGACATCAAATCCCGCTTGCAGAAAGCATACGAGCGTGCTAAGGCGCGCTACGATACTCGTCATAGACGAGATGAATTCTTGGTAAACCAGTTGGTCTGGCGTAAAAATTTCGTCCTTTCAGATGCCGCCAAGTTCTATACCGCCAAATTGGCTGACAAATATGTCGGGCCCTTTCAAATTAGTAAACGTATCTCCACTGACATTTACGAACTCAAAACTTGTGAAGGTAAATTGCTGCCCGGGGCGTGGCATGCAAATTTGCTGAAGCCACAACCGAGTGATGATTAAGATCTATCTTCTCACGTGTCCAACTGCCTGAAATTATCGCTATCACGATTTTGTTTTTTTGTTTTGTTTGTTATTTGTACCTACCGTTACCTTCACGGCCTGTAGTGAGGGCTGAAAGAATTCTCCTACCGTGATCCTGCGTGAAGTAAAAGGCTTCTAAAGGGACTCGGACCTCTATTGTTCCCTATCACCCCGGAACAATCACTTTCCTTCCCTCTCGGACCCTCTCGTTACGACGATAAAAATTCACGTCAAAAACCAAAATTAAGGTAGCGATAATTACTGCTTCCTCCAAATTAAGCCGCAAACGCGAAAAATCTCCACATGGATACTGTACATAAGTACTAAAGGAAGAGAAGCAATTTGCACACACTGTTCTTTTCGCAAGATGTGACCAACAAGTGTCGTCGAAAACCGCGAAAAATCTCCTCGTTCACACCCGCGCAATCGCTACACGCAGCCCTGTCCAAAACATAGAGACACGAAAATACCTCAAGATGGACATCGAAAGCATTCACATAAAATTACAAACACCAGTTTGAGTTTGACCGAAAAGGGGGTTAACACTGCGACTCTTAATTAATCGCAAACAAGAACATGACTTAAGCGAAACGAGAATAAGCGAAAAACCCGACAATAGTACGAAGAAAATTATAACGACGGCAGCACGAGGGAAAATTTTATGCTAAACGTTGGCAATCCCGTGTATAACAGATCTGTACTACATAGCCGATAGGTTTGACAGAAATAAACAAACAATCTTCCACACGTAGTTTCTATTTTATTAGGCGAAAGGACAGAATTTCTGCAGGTAAATAACGAAATACCAAAGCTTTAATATCAAAACGCTGCAAAAGACGGTAGAGAGACCGATCTTAAACTTATGTTACAGAGAAATTACGATCCTAACCCCTACGATGGTTCTGGGGGGGGACGAATTAACAGAAGTTCCTAATA
The DNA here is from genome assembly GCA_963170755.1 of Amphimallon solstitiale. Lineage (NCBI taxonomy): Eukaryota > Metazoa > Arthropoda > Insecta > Coleoptera > Scarabaeidae > Amphimallon > Amphimallon solstitiale. The sequence goes on from OY720680.1 coordinate 62,148,776, forward strand.
CTAGAATATCGAAGATAGAGCAACAAGTGATCGACAACAATTAATAGTATGCCCTACATTCCAAGCATTCCCTTAATTAATACTCCTTACATTTTTTTTTAGACGGACGTCTGCGAAGGAAAAGGAAAATAACAATAATACTCGGGCCTGCTCGAGAACTGTGTTTGGCAATACGCAAAACATGTTAGACAGTTATCACAATAACTTGACTGTCGTCTCAAAACGTTTACAAACCACAATAAATGCATTAGGTAGGGATCGGACGTGATGAATAAGTAGATATTCTTTTAAGAAAACTTACGCAAGGCGTAAAACTAATTGCAACTGCGGAAAATACGAAACTACAGGTAGGTTAGAATAAGCTAGAACTAAGATAATTAAAGTTAGTTACCCAGATATAGAGGCTTTCACAAAAACAGGGTGTAAATGCCCGATCTTACACAAAATGTATCTGTTAAATTCGCGGTACTTGATTTAGAGCGGTGAAGGCTCAAAAGTAGGTTCAGTTCCCACGCAAGCATACGGCAGGCAGTCTAGTAACCGGTGCAATAGACAATATACAGGGTACGCTCAAAAAGTCACGATCTTTATACAAAATTCCACGTATTTAGACAAAGGCACCCAATCTTTCGAGAACTATAAACAAAGTAAATTTACAACGTAACAGCGCCCATGGGCGATGAGTCATGGCTCGCTCGTGTCCGCGGCCTAGTAATAAGGAAAATAACGTTATTATTTCCCCGAGAATGGGTCAGAGCATAATCGGTTGGCATTTACACACATGTGATGGAGCGGGGATTTCAGGAGAACATTTGTTCGAGCTCTAGGGACGTAGAATGTACCCGCTGACCTAGCAGCACACCTGAGAAAGAAGTGCAGGTGACTCAGTGCCATTGCTAACGAGTTTTACAATGAAGCTGCAGCTTGCTTCGTCCCGTCTTTTACTCAAAGAACTGAAACCGCATCTGTTCAGTAGGCGATCATAATCAATGCCGCGTTGTGGATAAGTACATTTGATTTTAAAAGACAGATATTTCAGAAAACGATTCTGAATACGTTCAAGCATGGAGACCAAACCAAGGATGCATACTCTAGTTTGGAACTACAAAGGAGTAAAATAAAATGGATAACGTTTCCAAGGTGTTAAATGCTCTGCAGGAGCGAATAAGGAACCCCAGGGACCTGGAGGCAGAAGCACATAAGCACAGGTGGCTATCAAAAAGTACACCAAGATCTCTGAACTGCAAAAGTCGAGAAACAGCTCCGAGAGACTGCATATGTAGTGTTGGACACATATCCATTATAGGTCACATAGAACAAGCGATTCCGTAGATAAGAGTTCAAGAAGGCAAGAGTTCTTGTGGAAACACCTAAGGATTGTAGTTTAGCAGAAAGCAGAGAGTGATGGATCGTGTCGAACGCCTTAGTAAAATCAGTATAAATGCCGTCCACTTGCTGAAGAGCATCCAAAATTTGTTGTACGTAGTTGACCTTCCAGCAATAAAACCACGTTGGTTGACTGAAATATGTGGTATAATGCAGCTATACAACTTCTCATATATGACGTATTAGAAAACCTTAGCACAGTTTGATATAATGCTGGTAGGTCTGTAGTTACGAATGTTACTACGATCACTCTTTTTAAATACCGGTGTAATTTTCCTTATCTTCCCGTGTTCAGGGAAAGTGGACGTGCGAAGCAATAAGTTAAATAATATGGTGGGTGGAGAATATAGCACTAAAGTACAATCCTGAAGGAAAAAACTGGAGAGACGATCATTGTCATAGTTGACTTCAGCTTCCCAAAACCACGTAATACCTCCTCAACAGTGAAGTAGCCAACATCAAATGAAACAGTATTCACGTCCAAGCCATACTGAGCGATGAGATCGGGCATAGGAGAATTGAAGACATCAGAAAAAATGCCAGGAAAAGCCTGAACAATATCCTGTGGTTGTTCAAGTATGTCGTCATGAAGTGTTAAAGATCCTGGTATTCTGGAAGTAGATCGCTTGCTGTTCACAAAATTCCAGAAAGGCTTTTGATCACAGGCAATGTTAGTTTCAAGTCTAGTCTGAATATAGCTTATACGCCGCTCCAATTTCTGTTTTAACCATACACCGAGGTCTTGAAAATTCATTTCGGAAATATTTAGATCCTCTGCTTTGCCATTTAGTGAAATAATCTTCTTTGAGTTTCAAGTGCTTCTTAATGTCAGAAGTGAACCAAGGCGAAAAAGTACGCTGTGACGATTCAAACTTTGGGACATAGAAGTTACCACTAAAATAGGTCAAGAACGCATCAAAGGCTGACTCGACATTGCTTGTTTGGATAAAACCCAAACACGTATCTCGGAGGATAGTTCAAAAGTCATCCAAAACCGTTTCGAATTACAGCTCTTGTTGTGATCTTTTTTGTGGTTGAGTTTTGGTCTTGCAAGGGTTCTTAATATAACAGGGGATTGCGTAGTAGTCTGATATGTTGATTTTTTCAACATGACGCTCATAAACATCAAACGGGAGGTCAATAACCACATAATCAATTTGTGTGAATAAACCATATTCTCGAAATAAACCAGAAAGTAACATTTTGTGCAGCGTGTTCTGTCCAAAATCAATGTTCAAATCGCCACACAGTAGTATGTGTTCCGAAAACTGGGAAACATAATTCAAAATTTCCGATAGAGTCTCCAAAAGCGCTCTCAAGTCACCACATGGCGAACGATACACATTAAGTATTATACACAGTACTATATTATTTACTTTTACTGTAGTACCACAAAATTCAAATACTCTTTCCATGCAATAATCGGCCAACTTACTTATTTTATTGCATTTTACATCCGTTTTAGCATAAGTATATACTTGTGCCTCCATGAATATAGTGTTCTCTAGCAAAGTAAGCAATCAATTTATACCCCCTCAAGTAAGTCAACAGAATATTTTTGTTTGTGCCCCAAGTCTCGCTGGAGCACAGAATACTAAAACCCTTATTTTCAAGGAAAATGTCAATACCTATCGTCCATTTTATTCATTATACTTTGAGTAGTCAAATGCAGTACATTGAAACATGTGTTCTTTGTTAGCAATGCATTTTATTTCTTGTCTATTTCCCAGACCATTAGTGGCCTCCTAAATATACGAGGTAGTCGCCATAAATTCTCGGCCTGATATACAAAAACAATATAAGAATTTTTATTTTTTAATGTAATCTCCCCTAACTTTTTCCGTCAAAATGTTCTACGACAGCTGCTTGCAATTCACTGTCGTCCTTAAAACTACGTCCCCTAAAGTCTTTTTTAAATTAGAAAACAAAAAAAATCATAAGGAGTCATATCTGGACTATACGGTGGATGTTTCAATTCTTGAAAGCCGCATTCGCGGATGGCAGCTTGTGAAATGGCGGCAGTATGGACGGGAACATTGTCGTGCAATAATCGCTCACCTTTTGTCAATCTTCCACGACGTTTTGCACGAATATTGTCCCTTAATTTATGCTACAAAGACGCATAATATGTGCCATTCACACTTGTATTGCGCTCTTTAAAGTCAATTAGCAAAATGCCCTCATAATCTCAGAATATTGTGGCTATCACCTTTTTCGTTGATTGAACGACTCTCGCCTTTCTGGGACAAAGTTCATCAGGTCGCCGCCATTCCATGGAATCCCTTTTCGATAGAGGATTGTAAAACAGAACCATTGTTTCATCCCCTGTGACAGTAGACTCCAAAATCGGTTTTGGGTCGTCTCCACACATGTTTAAAAACGACTGCGCACATTCGACTCGACGTTCACGTTGGAGACCAGAAAGAAGTCGCGTTACCCATCTAGCACTAATTTTATTCATACCAAAATGGTCATGGAGAATTCGTCGAACACTTGTTTCGGAAATGTTTGTTATCACTGCTAATGCCTTCACTTTCAAACGGCGATCTTCAAGCACTAAATGTTCAATAATTGAAATTTGTTGAGGCGTTATCACTTCAATTGGTCGACCCGACCGATCAGCATCTTCCAGGGATTCTTGTCCCAACGGAAACATTTTGCCCACTTTTTTACAGTTGAATACGAAGGAGATGAACCACCGTAAACGCCGTCTAAACGTTAGTTAATTTGATAAGGTGTATGCCCTTCTTTTGTTAAAATTTAGTGACCGCGCGGTACTCAATTTTCGTTACCTCAGACATTTTCGTGCGCTAGTCACGTTGGTTGGCTGGTTACTAAAAACTACTAGGTTTCGAGCCATCATATTTATAGTGTACACCTCGCGTATGTGCATGCATGACGTGACGAAGTTTGAACACGTTTGAACCTGTATAAACCTGTCAGGCCGATAATTTATGGCGCCTACCTCGTGTATCTCGATTTACACCGTGACATTCGGGGGTTACGTAATCAAATTCTCCGCGAAAAGTTATCTTGGACTTTTCCTCTCGTATAATGACTAATATACTTTCTATTTCAAAAGGTCTTTATTTCACATAGCTTCTTACTTCTCGGATATTCTTTTCCCCATTTTCCGGCGCGAAGGATTCGAAATTTATTGACTTTTTTCTTGTAACAAAGAATTACGCATCACCAAATTTCTCTACAAACGCGTTTTCGATTATGAAAAGAAGGCGAGTACTTCTCGCTTGTGTAACACCGGGAGAAAATGTTAGAAAAGGGAGACCGGATGGAACAGGGTGGGGCAATCCTTCGAACCATAAATTGCCGAGAAACGCGCCCGCTCTTCAGATTAGAAAGATAAATTTCAATTTCGTCGCCCTGCACACAACCCGAGGGCTGCACCCACACGCGCTAAATATTCGCCGCCGACGAGAAGAGGTGGACTACAGTGGGAAATCCCCATAAATAATCTTCGAAATTGAATAATATTCATTGGAAATTATAGCAAATCTGGCGAGAAATCCCGACGATCTCAATCGATTTCTCTGTCAGCACAGTGAAAGATGATGTTATTACAACATATTCCCTTGCATATAAGCTACCCGCAAATAATTTGTACACCGAGAAAATAATTTCTTTATCAGTAAATTAATTATACTAATTTTTAAATATATTCTATATTTGGATATGGCATAAAAATTGTAAATTTCACATTACTAACGTGGACGATCAAATATTTACATGTAAAATTTACACAAAAATGTATGTAAAAATTGATGTAAAAGTTGCCGTAATACATGGTTCAATAAATTCACAATATAATGTAAAATACTTGTAGTGAGAATGTTGGTACTAACTACAGAAAGAAAATTTTATCAGAATTATTCAACAATTGTTGCTGAATTCCACGTGGTTATACGAGTTGTCATCTGTCATAGTTGTCATAACAACAGCAACAACAACTGGATTAAAACTTTCATTTCGTCGTGAGCGCACTGTCCACATGCGACACAATATGAAGAATGACAACTCAGTACATAACAATACACAAAACGCACGTGATAGTTTGTGCACGCATGTATAAATAATAATATACTATATAATAGTTTCAATTCTACTCATACCAACCGATACTTTATACAGAGTACCAATAGTAAACACTTACGGCCGGTTTCATAATCAAGTTAAAGTGACTTTTAATTTAAAAGTTGACTTTAACCCTGAATTTGGGTTTTATAATGTCACTTCAACTTTAAAGTCAACTATAAAATCACTTTAGGCCAAAATCAGGATTTTATAGCTTTAACCAACTTTAATATTTACTTTAACGACAAGTACGGTATAACCTCACATAATATACTTGTGTTGTTGACGATTACCTTGTTAAATTTGGAAACAGATATACTCTGGTATTTATTTCGAATACTATCTAATAAAATGAACCAATATACAAGTGTCCACAAAAAAAGCCCCGGCTTGTAGCACCTTTATTTGAAATCTGATTGTAACAATCGACATACCAAATTAAACGACTTAAAAAGTACTATTAGAGAAATATCAAATTTTATTTTCAGCTACTCGGTTCGTCAAGGACCGATATTCAACTTTTTTATGTTAAATGGCAACCTGCTACTTTTTTCACAGAATTTGATAAAGATTTTTTTTCTGAATTCAATGATGTAACACAATACAGTTTTTTGTTTTATTTCAATTTGTTAAAAAATAAAAAAACATTGTGTTTAAATGTACTATCACTTTCCAATAATCATCTCACTCTTAAAGAGACCGGTACTATAACCATGACAACCATAGTATGAAGTTGTGTCAACCATAATATGTCTAAAATTAAAAGGCTTTGATGGCACCTTACATTAAATAAGAACGTTCTCACATTCAAGGTATTTTCAATAAAACAACCGTTTAATAATACAGTGATCTTTTTAAACTTTTCAATGAAATGAACTTATTTTAACAAAAAATTAATGGAAATGCTCAAACAGGGCACCGTCCCTTTCAAGGCACTGTCGACACCTGGGTATCACATCTAACGTAGCATTCGTTAAAACTTCTCGAGACATGCGTCAATTATTCGATTTCGCAAAACTTTGACTGTATCAAGGGGTGTGGTATAAACAATATCTTGCAAATGGCCCATGAAGAAAATATCCATCGGGGTCAGATCACAAGAACGAGCTGGCCACAAAATAGGTCCGTATGTTCCCATCCAACGATCTCCAAATTCTCTATTCAAAAACTCTCTATTGATTATGACGTTGTGTGGAGTAGCCCCTCTTTTTAAAAAACTAAATTATTTCTTTCATTTAAAATTAAATTGTCAAAAATTTCTAGTAAGTCTTCACATAAAAATTGGTAATACTTTTGCTGGGTAAGATTTCCATCGATGAAGAACCTATTATTCGTTCATCTAATATACGACATCAAACATTAAGTAAAAATCTTCTTTGTGGGGCTTGTTCTACGGAAACATGTGGATTTTCTACATTCCAGTAGCGATGATTGAAGCGATTAAATTTTTTTATTTGTAAATTGACATTCGTCGGATCATAGTATTTTTTTATATTTTTTATACAACGTGCTGGTTCACCTTCTTCTAATGTGTGGATCTTGCGCGGCACAAATGCTTTGTACTTGTGTTTTTTTCAAAACTGAACACACATTTACTCTGGAAACTTGTCGATTTGAAGCAATTTCTTATACAGATGTCCAATGATTCTCCTCAACACACAGTAAAACGTTTATCTCGAAATTTCCGATTTTGTGTTCTAGGTTTTTTAAGGCATCCATACCGTCTCAAATTGATTTTCAATCGAACAAACTGACGGCGATTCGGTACTCGCCTGTCCGGGAAGCGTTCTCCATAGATTCTATAACTTTGCGCACTGTTTTTGTGACACCCAAAGTAAATTTCAAGCATATCCACGAACTCGTTATTTATTATGAAATGATGACAACTGAAACAACTGAAATTGGTTTAACGATAATGACATAAAATTCACATGGTGACAATAATGTCTAAGCACTCTACAGGATGTCCCAGAAATGAAAAGACGGAGTAGCAGAAATCGGAAACCAGATTGTGTAAAAACGTACCCTCAAAATATCAAGTATTTATTCGTGCGCAGACGGCAGAAAAAAATAATAAAGAATTCAATTGGCCTTACGCCGACCCTGGACTAAATATCCACCTGCTTCACTTTGACAATCGGTCCTTTTCAGGACCACCATATTACTTGTGTTAAAAAAAAGGAGGAGGAATAGATACTTCATAATAAATATCAAACCATTAATTACTTTAATTTTACACCTGCTAGAAAAAAATAATTACATTCTTGATATTTTCTGTAATCTAGAAAAACTACGATTTATTGAATATTCTAAAATAATAATAATCAGCTGTTTCCGACTACAAACACATTAAAGAGCAACAACCTTCCTATTTTAAAAATAAAAACTCTTTTATTGTCTGCAATAAAGTGGGTCGCCCATATGGCAAAAAATATGTTTTATATGAATGTGTACCATTTAATGTTTTTTTCCCGTTTTATACAAATAAAAGCGTATTTTTCTCTGAATGCGTGTTCATTTCTATTTACAAATGAGCATTCTTACGTGTATTTATAAACATACATTCTGTGCCAGGTCCGTAATATAATTTTCTTATCTAAAAAACAACATAGAAAATTAAATTTTTAATTTCTTCGTTATTGCGGTATATTTGGGCCTGTTTCTGTTCGGACTTTACATACCTGCTACTCCGTCTTTTTATTTCTAGGACAGCCTGTATTACTAATTTTTGCAATGTTTTTTTATTTTTTAACAACTTGAAATAAAACAAGAAACGGTATTGTGCTACATCATTGAATTCAGAAAAAAAATCTTTATCAAATTCTGTGAAAAAAGTAGCAGGCGGCCATTTAACATAAAAAAGTTGATTATCGTTACTTGATGAACCGAATAGCCAAAAATAAAATTTGATATTCCTCTGATAGTACTTTTTTAGTCGTTTAATTTGACATGTCTATCGTTACAATCAGCTTCAAATAAAGGTGCTACGAGCTGAGGCGTTATTTTGTGGACACCCGGTATATTGCAAACGAGTTCTAGTTCCTCATCAGAAGGTGAGGTTGATGTAGTCATAAGACGACCCACGTAAAGTTTATAGAAATAGGGAGAACGATTTGAATAAATTCAATGACAATGAAGTTTTCAATAGATTCAGACTAACTAAGAATCGAACATTTAATTTCACTTCCTACAAATCGGTAGGTATTATCATAAAGTTATTGTATCACTACTAATAAATGATATATTTTAGTGGAGGATGCATACAGCGCTCACATAGTTATTGTTAACATTAAGGTTTTATGCCACTGGCAGTATGCTTATTGCAGTTGGAGATTTTGTTGGCGTATCCAAGACCTCATCTTGTAGGATAATCAAACGGGTATCCAACGCTATATGCTCATTACTGCCAGATTATGCCTACATGCCTCGTAACAATGTTGAAATGGCAAGGTTAACAGACAAATTTTACATTTTGCAGTTGTTAATAATAATGTAGGGGGGGGGGGGGTAGGAATGAGGCGTTTGTTAATCAATGAACATTTTAATAACTTGTAATATGTACATATAATTTTTTCGTCTTCATACTACTCGTAAGTTATATGAAATTGACATTTCTATCTCACTGGAATACTTCAAAAGGTTGTTTGCGAAACCCATAGCATATAATGATCATACGACTGTATTATTTAGGAGTGCAAGTATAGAAATATATTATTATAGTAAAATTTTGTAAATTATATAATTCTGCTTACTGGTACTCATATTTATTTAATAAAAGTAAATTTAAATGTTTTCATTGCTTTATTTTTGTATACATCTGATAGTCGTATCATACAAATTTTCTTAAACAACTGACAAAAAATTGAAGACAGTAAATTAACTGTTCTCTTAAAGAGTTATTCCCCATATATATAATAAACATTTTTACTTAAGCTTACACATTTATCTGCATTGTAAAGACTGAATTTTTAATTTCTAGGATAAAAACATATGCACTCTATATAAAGTTTTTCTTTTTCCACTTCCTGCACAAACAACAATTCTTCCTCCTTGCTAAAATTTGCACCTCTATACTTCTTTTTTCCCTTTTCTTTGTGGTCACACATTTTGCACAATATATATATGTCAAACATAAAAGGCGGGTAAAACTGTCAGGAAAACCAACATAAAATCGTAAAATTGAAAAATAAATTATAATACAATGCAACCAACATAGAAACATTACAATAGAATTAACTTTAGTTAAAGTGACATCCGCATACCATTATGAAACGCTTTTACTTTAAGTCCACCTTGAAGTCAGCTTTAATTCAAAGTAGACTTTTGTTAAAGGGACTTTGGCACATGTATTTTGAAACCGGGCGCTAAAGTTCTAAAAACTCCATTAAATTCACGTCAATGGCCTTGAGAAATAGGACGTGTTCTATATTTTACTTGTAAAAATTGATGTAAATCTTTTTTGTCACAATAGATGTTCAAATTTGCACTTTGTCAAAAAAGCCATGTATATTACATGTAATTTATGATCGTGTATTGCAACCTTAAAGGATTTATTCAAATTCCTAGAAAAAAGCCATGTTTTAAATACTGATAATAATAATAATAATAAAATTTCTTTGCTTGAACACTGTTGTAGGAATGGTGGGAACATCTACTTTCTTATACGAGGGAGCGTTGGTTGAATGGATGAGTTAGATAGCAGTAAGAGAGTTTTCGTGTCGTAACATTTTCAGTGACTCATTATTAGAATAAATATAAAGTTTTAACACAATCGTGTTGGTAGTCTTTATACTATCATCGAACAAGCAACGTAGTTGCGAAGAAAGCATGAAATATGGAGAAAATCCAGTATTGTTTAATTATCAGTTTTTTGCAAATATCTCTGTATGTATGCATTCTATACAGATTTATTACAAGGTCAAGACTCTAGAATTGAAGCAATTTTTCTATGATATTTCTTAATTTTAACCGAAGGTATCACCTCTACATTTATCTAAAAGTTTTAATGAACGGTATTTTGTTCAAAATTATTTAAAATAAGGGATATCGTGTGGTACAGATACGATATGTAAAATGACATTTAAAAATCTGCTAAAAATTCTCTGTTGACCAAATTTCAACACAGACTCACACATCTAAGCCCAGATTTTTTGAATCTCCAATATTTCATAATAAATCCTCAGTTGATATTTTAAATAAAATTTATTTTATTAATGACTAACTGGCCCGGTAGACGATGATCTGCCCTCCGGCAGGTGGCACAGTGAGTCGTTCACAGTGCCACATAAGGAGTCCAAATTTTGTGATTTTTTAAGCACTAAACCAACATACATTGTGAATATGAGTCATTTTGGTCCATAAATATAGAATTTGTTAATAAGTTGATTACAGCGCCACCTATCGGATGCTAGCATAGCTATGAACAATAGTCTCTACAAAAAACAAATATATGTTGGTTTAGTGAAGCAGAAATAAAAAATGTATTTTTTTTAATTCTATTCTAATTTATTTCGTTACGTGCGCAAATGTCGTTTGACAACTGATGGTCAAATCGTGTATCAAGCCAATCGGTTACATAGTGACGACAAATTGATTGATAAATAGAAATAAATAAAACTGCATTTGTTGGACAGAACACGAAACAAGACAAAAGTAAAAACAAATGCAATTCTATTTTAATTTAGGCAGCAATGCTTTTTTCCAAACTTTTTTAATTGAACCTTTCAATTGAGTTACTTTTATTCCGAGAGCATATCGAACAAAACAAAAAAAGAATCAACAAAATATGTCATTCCTATCATCAGTTATGATCGAGAGTGCATACAAAAATTACGATTTTTGTAGTTCCTCCGAATTTTCCGACTTTTCTTTGTAATTGTCTCGAATCTTTTTCCTGAAAAATTTTCCAGGACCATAACGAAGAAAACAAAAAATTACGCATATGTACGGTTCGAATCGTGAGTTCATACAAAAATCCTATAGAAAAAGATGAGGTGTGGCCACCACACGAAGAAAGTCGTACTTATGAGGGTTTCAAATTATACACAAGTTGTTCTAAATTGTTTTAAATACTTTTATCTTCGTAGAAAAATAAACCTGCAAGTGTGTTACATCAAGTCCAAATTTTAAAAAATATTTTTATACAAGAAATATTAGAAATTCTATTCTAAATACTTCTGTTCTCCTAATAAATCTCCATCGAATGCATACTTTGCGAGATATTTGAAAAAAAGTGCTACTCGCTAAGAGTAGAAGTGTTACTTCCGGTCCAAATTTTGAAATTTCGTTTATACAAAAAATATTCGAAGTCCTGCTCTAAATACTTTTGTACTCTTGACAAATATATATATTTACGACATATTTGCAAAAAATCGCTATTCGATACAAGTAAAAGTGTTACTTTAGGTCCAAATTTTGAAATTTTTTCATACAAAAGGTATTGAAAATTAAGTTCTAAATACTTTTATACTCGTAACGTACCTGTCTAAAAAGCATGACTTGCGAAATATTCGCAGAAAACTGATTTTCGATAAGAGCAAGTCCGGTAGGAATTTCGAAAAACTTTCTTAATAAATTTCTTCTCAAATATAATTTTGAGTACATATGATTTCTTTATAAATTCGTTTAATCTTAGTAGTTGACGAAATATTGGAAGAATCACTGAAGTAAGCTACTACTTCCGGTCTGTCGATTTTTCTGAAAATCTAATCAGATCTCAAGAGGGTGATTATACACGTAAATAAAAAATTTGGAATTGATACCTATAGCGGTTTGACCGCTATCGTGATCACACACACACACACTGACACACGGAGAGACAGAGACAATTTTTAAAAACCACTTTTTCGGTATCAGGGGACTTCAAAACGTGGACATCTGCAAAAATCTCGAGGTCGAAAATGTTCGTCATCACAATACTTCCTTATACTACAAAAAATAAAAGAATAAAAAAAAACCTATATACCTATTTCGGCAACAAAGTTGTCATCTTCAGTAGAAACCTGTAGAAAAACAGAAAAGAGTGTTAAACGTAGTATTTTTGGCTAAGGTGTAAGCTTAGATGATATGGGCTTCACCAAATTATCAGTGGGATAATACTGTGTGGGTATCCTTAATTGAAATTTTTTCAAAAAAGTAATTGCACTAGGCTTTTCAAAATAACTTAAGGTAAAGAGTGTGCTATGACAATGTTTGAAAATTTACTTTTTTTCTTTACCAATATCTCTTATGGACAAATAACAAGGGCGGACCCCAGTCTTAATTTGATTCAAATTGTATATAACAGTAAACAAGACGTTTAATCAGTTACTACTGATGATCTGTGCAGTGAACACGAAATTTACATGTAGTTAAATAAAAAAAAATTTGAGAAAGTGAGGCGTTTCATTGAAACTAATAGTTGCTTAAATTTATACATTTTGAAATCGAGGAAATTTAGATTTTAGTGCAAGGCCAAAACACTGAAACAGTCTTTTATTATTTCAATGTTTTATAAGTAATAAGTGAAAATCGTTTGATATTTAATTCTCACCAAAAAAAGTAAAACTTTTATGTGCCACATGTCAACTCTGTATTCTTTTTATTTCTCGTCAGGCAGCGCCACTTCTCGATGATTCCCAGCCCACACTGAATTTTCGTTAATGATTCATCAATAAAACTTAAACGTGCAGGATAATATCGACTCGGGACAATTCTTCAGCGCTTTCTTTTCGCGCGACCTTTCGAAGGGTCGCAGCATCCGCACCAGGCTCGGAAAATGATTTAATTAGATCTTTTTATAAGGCCGTTTGATAAATGAGTTATAAAAGACAGGAACAAGTTTTACTGAATGATCGATGCCAGATAATAATTATCCTCGAAGAGTTTTCGAAAGGAAAAAGGAATGTATAAAAAAGAGATTTCCGAAGAGGGGAAGGACTTGACAGGGCAGGATGGAAACAGAAAAATGCATATTGATTACTTATAAAATAAGGTTAAGAACCGTGAAGATAAACGAGTTTTATATAAATTTAGGCAAAATCAGAGTGACTTTTAATATCTTCGATTGCGAAATATTTTCTTTGTTGTTGAAATATCTGCATGGATATCTAAAATGTAAACGCAAAATTTATGGCCTTTAAATTATACTTTTAAATGGAAAAATCTAGATTCTTTTAAGAATGTGGTATACAAAATAAATGTTGCCTACGTCTTTAAAGTCACAGGCTTCCATGGTTGTCGCTACGCATTTCTCCTTAGCTTCTGGATTGAAACATTGTTGTTACGAAATTTAAAATTTAGTAAACAATATTACATGTTGATATATAATTTTAAATTAACGTCTCCTTAAAATTATATAATGCAGAAGAATTGTAATGATTGTATTATGTAAATACTATTGTTAAATTTGGCTTTAATAAATTCGAAATTTTTGTATAAATAAGTCTCCGCAAATATATGTATGATTTTCTGTATGTATAAGCTATTTTAAAATAATATCATCAGAGAGGCCTACGTAACTTTAAGCATGGTTCGATCTTTAGACGTATATATTCAAAATGTGACCTATCACGAGTTAATCACGTGACCAGGGCATGCTTTGTCAATAAATTCCAGTTTTAAATTGTTATTTATGCTGTTCTTCTCTGAATAAGCCTAGGTATTTTCAAAGTAAGATGACTTGCAGATCTGTACGTTTACCTCTTCCTACGTTCACTTAATTACTTCTCTGGTGGTGCACACAATCACGAAGAAAATTAACCGTTAATCATGATAGCTATTTCGAATCAAATAGTTATTAATTACCGCATTCCTGATATTATTTCGATTGTGCACACACGAATTAAATAGTTACTAATTAGCAGATTCCTGAGATTATTCTTAATTGTGCATTTACGAATCAAGTTGTAATTTTATTCCGTAACCGATCCGAGAATAGACCGGTTTGTAAAATACACATTTTAATGCGTTGTTTTAATGTACATACAGGCACATGTTTCCACAATAAAATTCCAGGGTATTCCTGTATGAAATCATATGTTAATGTATATCGATAAATGAATAAAATAAAATAGCAAATCAAAATTATGAAACTTAGCTTTTGTGATTAATTGATAGAACTTTGTTTTATGTGTAAATATATTCGTTAGCATATTAAGGATGTTCTTGATTGACTTTGAACAATTTTTATGTGTGTAAATTAACGACCTTATATTGATTTTATTATTTATTTAAGTAGTGTCCTGGATAATCAATAAGATATTAAGTAAAAGCTAATGATTTACCGTAATCCGATTGATCAAACCCGCTGAGTAGTGGACACCTCTCTTCTCTTTTCTTTCATTCACTAAGCACTAATTGAATTAGCAGCAATTAGTTAACACGAGAGTATTGCGGCAGATATACATTTGACACCCAGGAATGGTTAGAATAGGGGTGTCTACACATTAAAACATCCCGCACTTGCATACTTGGCATTGTCATTTAAGTGCATGTAAAGATGCTTGTCCTTAAGGGGCGTGGTCATACAACTTTTTTGTAGGGTAATGTTCCGCTCTGTATTAATTTTGCCTTTATTTTTTGCATTTTCTTTTGTTTCAGAAACTTTATCAACTTGTTCTTCTTAGATTTTTATGAATCCCAGGCATATATTAAGATTACTTTGTTTTTTTTTTTGTGATTCGACAAAATAGATAACATTAATACGACATTTGCTGATTTGCTGTTAATATTTTCTTTTGTATTTACGTCCTTATTTCAGAATAGACTTGAATTTATGAAAGATGATTTAGAGAAGAGATCATCGCTCTAAGCGAGGCAAAGAAAGTTTATCATCCTATAAATGTCCCATACAAGAAAAAATATAATGAATAAAATATTTCGTTCTACCTTCTACGAGTTAGTGTATAAGGTTTATTTCTTCCTATGCTATCGTATTTATATAATATACCTGCACTCGCTCCTCTTACTGGCGAAAATATAGAACCGGATAACTTCGGCAAAGTTTTCGATGTAAAAGTTGGCAAGGTCGTTAGTGACGAAAGAGGGGATATTAGAAGTTGATGTAATAAATACAGGGTGTTATTTTTTTTAGAAAAAATACGAATGTTTTATTCACATAGAGAACTCGTCGAAAAAAATATAAAAGTAATCATTGCAGACACTCCTAAATTAAATGGTTAAAAGATGGAGATTTTCATACGAAACATATTTAAGTTGTTGCTGTTTATTTCCAATACTATTATTAATCCACCAACTACAGATTGACTTTATGTTCATTTTATGGCCAACGATTTTCAAACTCTGTAAATAGTAGATGGAGCAAACGGTTCTTGATGAAACATCGTAACGGGTGGCCAACAAAGAATGGCTGCCGGCTATATCTCAGAATTAGTACTCAGATTGATTTTGGGTAAACATTTTTTAAGTAAAAGTGCCCAAGAGAAAATGCTGGGAATTATTTTTGAGTTTGTAGAACCCCCGCTAGGGTGTGTAATAGTCATGATCAATGTTAAAATTAAGACTTTTTTTCTAGGTATTGAAAATACCTGCATATTATTCCTTACATACTTTTGTCTACATATTTTTTACTATCCAGTAAAATAAAGTGGTGGGGCCAATTCAGATGTTTTTTATTAAATAAAGTACGACTACTCCGGTTTGGCATAACTCATTTTAACAAGCTTATGTCTTATTTAAAAGGGCTTTATTTGCCATAGAAACCGCGTTTTAGTTTTTACAACCTCGAGTTTTGCAGTCGTCGTTAGTTGGTTTTAACTGATTTTTTCCATTCATTTGTGCAAAGTATAATGTTATACGTACACAAGTCAAAAAACAATAATAATAATAAGAATAATTAATGTTAAACATTTAGACATTAACACACATTCAGCTACGGTACATCATTACACGTTAAAAAATGAGGTGTGGCCACCACACGACTTTCTTATACGTATGAAAGTGTTACTTCCGGTCCGAATTTTGAAATTTCATTTATACAAAAAATATTCCAAATCCAACTCTAAATACTTTTGTACTCTTCATAAATATATATAGAATGCATAATTTACGACATATTTGCAAAAAATCGCTATTCGATAAGAGTAAAAGTGGTACTTCCGGTCTGAATTTTGAAATTTTTTTTATACAAAAGATATTTAAAAGTATGTTCTAAATACTTTTATACTCGTAATGTACCTGCCTAGAAAGCATGACTTGCGAGATATTCGCAAAAAACTGATTATCGATAAGAGTAAAAGACCTACTTCCGGTAGGAATTTCGAAAACCTTTATTAAAACAATTTTTCTCAAATTTAATTTTGAGTATATTTGAATTCTTAATAAATTTGTTTAAACTTAGTAATTGACAAAATATTTGCAAAATTCGATTTTTTCACTGAAGTAAACTACTACTTCCGGTCTGCCGATTTTGCTCAAAATCTAATCAGTTCTCAAGAGGGAGATTATATTCGTAAATACAAAATTTGGAATTGATGTCTACAGCGGTTTGACCGCTATCGTGGTCACACACACACAGACAGACACACACACAGACACACAGACACACAGACACACAGACACACAGACACACAGACATTTTTTAAAAACCACTTTTTTGGTATCAGGGGACCTCAAAACGTGGACATCTGCAAAAATCTCGAGGTCGAAAATTTTCATCATCACAATACTTCCTTATACTACGTATAAGAAAGTAAAATTCCTCCATGCTATAAAAAGCCCTACTAAGGAGAAACTCTTTTAATATATTTTTAAAACTTCTTAGAGGTTGAGTCCTCAGATGAGGTGCACTTTGTTAAAAAAATTAACCGAAATGTAAATAAATATCAGGCATTTTCTCAAAAAAGTTAAATACAATGATACGTTTCTTTTTACATGATATAATAAAGTATTAAAGCCTAAACATTTATCCAAATTTGAAATAGGAGATATCGACAAAATAGATAAAAATGCATTAATTTATAAGCAAGTAATAACAAAAAACACACTTGGTATTGTTTCACAAATAAATATAATTAAATACTCGATGTACATTTCGCCTTGCGGCATCGTCAGGAGTTCTCGAGAAACTAAAGTAAAATTTAATATACTGTAACTACCTACTTCTAACAAAAATGTAAATAAAAATGTACAAGAATAGAAAATTATGAAAAGGTCATGGCTTATCTGGAAAGACCGTTTTTACAAGGCTAGGGTTTATTAGCGGAGAATTTATGAGTTCTGTTTGTTCATTAAGAACATTACCTGGTTGTAAAAGTAAACTTTCTTTTATAAAATAACCTTATAATAATAGAACATTCATTTTTTTACTTTTATTTAAACTATACAGTACTTCTAAATTGTCTATTGAAAATTGATGTCCCGTGTCTAAAACATGGTTAGCTACACTTGAATTTTCATAATTTAATTTAACGGCTCGCATGTGTTCTGAGAATCTTAATTTGAAATTTCGCCCTGTTTGACCTATATAAAATTTACTTCAATCACTACAATTAATTCTGTAAATTCCTGAATTGTTTAGTTTATCAGGAATTTACAGAATTAATTGTAGTGATTGTAGTAAATTTTATATAGGTCAAACAGGGCGAAATTTCAAATTAAGATTCTCAGAACACATGCGAGCCGTTAAATTAAATTATGAAAATTCAAGTGTAGCTAACCATGTTTTAGACACGGGACATCAATTTTCAATAGACAATTTAGAAGTACTGTATAGTTTAAATAAAAGTAAAAAAATGAATGTTCTATTATTATAAGGTTATTTTATAAAAGAAAGTTTACTTTTACAACCAGGCAATGTTCTTAATGAACAAACAGAACTCATAAATTCTCCGCTAATAAACCCTAGCCTTGTAAAAACGGTCTTTCCAGATAAGCCATGACCTTTTCATAATTTTCTATTTTTGTACATTTTTATTTACATTTTTGTTAGAAGTAGGTAGTTACAGTATATTAAATTTTACTTTAGTTTCTCGAGAACTCCTGACGATGCCGCAAGGCGAAATGTACATCGAGTATTTAATTATATTTATTTGTGAAACAATACCAAGTGTGTTTTTTGTTATTACTTGCTTATATTTCGACATGTTTCACCAAGAGATTTCCATCACTTCATTTAATTAAATGCATTAATTCTTATGTTTTGCTGGCAAGTTTCTTTTTTAAAAATAATCGAAGTTTTGGATATTTAGATATATCCACATCATGTTTAATTGCAAGGGTTGATTTCAACATTGCCCACAGATATAAAGATTTCGTCTTTGAACAAAGCTTTAAGGGGTATGCCATAATAAGATTTCAGAAAAAGAATCCGTTTTTTCTTAATACGAAAATCCATAAAGCGATTGTAGGCATATTCATATTTTTTTTGATTTTGCTGGCAGCAAATTAAATGACCTGTAATATGCGTGTATAAGAGCTTCTAAAGCACTTGATCCATTTAAAAGCACTCCGCTATTGCGTCGTGCTCTTAAACGTGGCGGGCGTGTCCCAGAAATAAAAAGACGGAGTAGCAGGTATGTAAAGTCTGAACAGAAACAGGCCCAAATATACCGCAATAACGAAGAAATTAAAAATTTAATTTTCTATGTTGTTTTTTAGAAAAAAAATACATTACGGACCTGGCAGAGAATGTATGTTTATATGTAAATACACATAAGAATGCTCATTTGTAAATAGAAACGAACTCGCATTCATAGAAAAATACGCTTTTATTTGTATAAAACGGGAAAAAAACATTAAATCGTACTCATTCATAATAAAACATATTTTTTGCCCGATGCGGGGCGACCCACTTTATTGCAGACAATACAAGATTGTTTTTATTTTTAAAATAGGAAGGTTGTTGCTCTTTAATGTGTTTGTAGTCGGAAACAGCTGATTATTATTATTTTAGAATATTCAATAAATCCTAGTTTTTCTACCAGGTGTAAAATTAAAGTAATTAATGGTTTGATATTTATTATGAAGTATGTATTCCTCCTCTTTTTTTTAACAAAAGTAATATGTCGTTCCTGAAAAGGACCGATTGTGAAAGTGAAACAGGTGGATATTTAGTCCAGGGTCGGCGTAAGGCCAATTGAATTCTTTATTATTTTTTTTCTGCCGTCTGCGCACGAATAAAGACTTGATATTTTGAGGGTACGTTTTTATACAATCTAGCGTCCGATTTCGGCAACTCCGTCTTTTTATTTCTGGGACACCCTGTATACTATTTACTATGTAATTGTACATACAATCAATTTTCTCGTTCTTTCTGATATTTCTTTCCAAACTTTTAGAGTTTTGAAAAAAAATCGAAAACTTCTACTGCTTGTAAATTTTTGTAAAAACCTACCCCGTGATGTGGTAAAAAATAGGAAACATTATTGTCCTCCTCATTGTCCTTGGACATGTGACTTAGAGCTTCATAATCGTGCATGAATCTGCAATAATTCTCTATCAATTGTCGGTTGTTCTGTAACCTTCGCTCAAGCGAATAGAAACGCTTGAGAGCTCCAGTCTTGGAATCACCTAATTCCTCAACTGAATGCTTAAACGGAATCGAAACCGTGAATCTCCCTTCCGAATCCCGCTGAAAATTGTCTAGAAAATGTGTTTCGCATTTGTGCTCTTCCTCTGACCATGGCTTACTTGACGGACATTCTTCAATCTCCCAGAATCTGGCCAGTTGCTCCGGAACATCCAAATTTGTATTGAAATGGCAATTTGTCTTGACTTAATCAGACACGTCTCCAGTAGAGCCCGCAATGATCCAACCCAATCTTGTTTTCTCAAATATAGGTCTATTCGGACCCAGACTGATGCGCCCCACTTGTAATAATCTCCAAAACACACCTGCACCCAGCAAAATGTCAACCGGACCAGAAGTGTTTAAGTCTGGATCTGCCAGCTGAATATTAGATGGAATATCACAAGAAGATATGTTAAATGCGATCTGTGGCAAGAGACCACTTATTTCTGGCACAACGAGGCAATCAATATCGAATCTGTATTGACCGTATTGTGAATTACATTTAACATTGCACCTTCCCTTGATACTAGTCGTACAATTGGTAATTCCGCTGACAAACATTTTTATTGGGATTACTTTCAATTTCAATCTCCTGACGAGAGATTCTGTGATAAAATTACTTTGCGAACCCGAATCCAACAAAACCCTTGCCTTGATATTATTTTGTTCACCGTGTATATTTATCACAGCAGTAGACAAAAGAACTTGATTCGTCACAGCAGTGTTCGTCAAAGTAACCGCGTTCGAATTACTAGCCTGTTCATCGTCTAAAAAACTGTATTTTCCGTCCGTGTGCAATAATGTATTATGTTTGCCCGCCTACAGCTACTAGATTTACACTGCTTGGCCACGTGGCCAGGCCGCAAACAATTTTGACACAATTTCAACTCTTTGACCTTATTGACTTTGCTATTAACAGACAAAGAGCCGAAATCCTCGCATTGATAGATCGTATGTGCACCCTTGCAATTGTAACACGCGATATTGCTGGAATAAAATGACTTATTCCTGCATCTATTGACATCCCGTGATATCCCAGAATCCTTATTTAACTGATTATCTGTACCGATATTGTTCAATACAGTCGCCCTTTCCAACAAAAAATCTTTTAATTCGTGTAAACTTGGGAATTCCCCTGTGAATTTTTTAGATTCCCACTCGCGTTGCGACAATGGATCACGTTTATTAATTACCAAGTGAATTATGATAACGTCCCAACTATCTACAGGCAAACCTAGCGCCTCCAAAGACCGCAAATGTTGAGTAATCGTATCGACCATGGTGCGTAATTGCTGCGATGATTCCCTTTTAATTGTTGGTAAATCAAACAGTCCGCGAAAATGATTTTTTGCTGGGAGTTTTTTGTTGTATCGATCGCACAACAAATTCCACGCCGTATCGTAATTGTCCGCCGTTCCTGGCATTGAACTAATAATTTTAGCAACATCACCCTCAAGAGATGCTCTTAAATAAAAGAATATTTGCGGTTTACTTAATTGTGACTCGTGAATTACGCTTTCAAATACATCGCGAAATTCCAACCACTCTGTATATTTGCCCCTGAATTTTGGTAATTGCATTACCGGCAATTTCAACAATGTTGAATTAAAATTACTGGGAGTATTTTCTTGTGTATTGTTATTACCCAAACTTGCTACTGATTCGTCTTTGCCTAACCTTTCTTTAATTTCATCTATTAATACCTGTGCATTTGCCATAACAGAGAAATAATTTGACTGAAATAATTGCGTTTCGTCGTCATCTGTATCGGTTGCTATTTCTAAATTATCTATATCATCTTGTACAAGAGAGAATTCCTTGTATAAACCAGATATTTTATTTAGTCTTATTTCTATTTCTGAGAGTAAAGTTTTATTTATGGTAACATCTGCTTTAGTTTTTTCTTGTATGAATTTTGCGAAATTAGTGACCCGCTTTTTTATCCCGCCTCTCTTACGTCGTAGCTTGGTTATTTCGTCGTTTTGTGACATTTTTTAATTGAATATTGAATACTTGTGTGTCAGACAAAACAATAATGAAATATATTAAGGCTATACGCCCGGCCTCGAAATCGTTTTTCCCATTTCCTAATCGTATTTTTCATGAAAACCTTACCGAATTTACACGCTAATTTAAGAAAAAAATGCCTTTCAATGGATAAATCGTAATTTCTTCGAAATTGTCCAAAGGGCCCTAAATAAAAATAAAAATGTAAGAAATTTCAAAAAACAAGCCTTTATTTAAAATTATGTAACACTCAACAGCAATACATAAATTTTATTTTTTCTTAATTTTTAAAAATAAGGTCACGAAACGGAAAACAAAATTTTGAAATTTGGGCGAAATTCACTGAAATCAAATAGAGTATGTGGTACGCTCGCACATTGTGTCGAGAGGTAGCTCCGCCTACCATTTCGGGCAGTTTCTACGCAGTTTGTAAAATACTTCTGAGATCGGTGTATGTTAAGAAAGTAATCGTTACTCGGACATTATTTTATCGAAACCGTTGATATTTTCTTTACAATATAGTGTACATATACAGTGTCAGCGTCACAATACGTCCTTATACTACGTATCAGAAAGTAAAAGCAATATCTCTTCCCGTCCCTAACGCTATACCTGCTAGAAGCGCATGCTAGGACTCACACGGCTTGCGGGCAGGGAGTATAATTATTTTATTTGACTCGCAATAATTTGCTTCTGAAACGATCTAGAAATTTATTTCTTGCACAAAAAATAATTTTGGAATGTTGGCTTTATTTTGTTTCACATATATATGGGTAAATTCTGAAAAATAAGATTAGTTACTCGATAGCTGAAAAATATCTTACACAAATTGGTGGTCTACTAAAACTTTTTTTTTTTTATAAAATTTACACACCATAAAGAAAAATCGAAAACACTAGTATCATCTAAATACTTTAGGGTATAACCTTAAAAAAAACAGATCCCTAGCTCTCTGCATTGCTGAGATATCACGAGATAAGTATTAATAATTGAAGAAAATGAAAATTTTAAAATTTACACAAAAAACGATTTTTCGACCTTTTTGCGATTTCGATTTTATTTTCCAACTCAAAATTTAAATCCGGCAGGTGATTTTACATATCCAGCTTCACTTTTTTTGTGTGTTTGAGAAAATATAGATTGTATAATTTAGGGGCGGTTGCTTCCCGATTGCCAAACATGTGGGCCAACCGGCGATTATCTGAGACCATAACGCAGCCATAAATTACAGGCAGATTAGATTAGGTGACAAGTTCTTTTCTCTATCTTTTTCCTCAGCATAAGACAGAGCACGCGGACCCTTAAACATTTGTCTTTTATTTACATTTGCACGAAAAGCAGTGGTACGCCCATTTCAAATCGAACTCAGCTTGAAGCGGGCGTCCAGCCTTAAGGAGGTAAATGGATAACTCACCGCGTTCCGATCTTCACATCTGAATGTAATTCGCTCGTTTCTTGTGCGTTGTTTACTTGTTTTTTGCGTAGATGTAATTCAACGCTGTCGCTGCTATCGGGCTCGAGATAGGACCAATATGTTGTTTGTGCTTGGCGTAGGTTGATTTAAAAACTAGTAATTGACAATAACTTGTTTATTGATACATATTTATTGTAACATACTTGTGAACAAAATATTCATTCACCCTGATTCTTTCTAGCGTCTGTCTATATATCAGGTCTAGCGAAACACGATACTCTTGTAACTTGTATTGCACACACACGCTACCCCCTTCTCTTATATCTCTCATGCCAACTTCCCAACACAAAATAAACTATTCCCATCAATAACAATATTTTTTAGTGATTTTGTCTAAGCTTTCCTTGTGTTTTACAAATTTTTGATTTCAAGTTTTAGTAATTAATTATATTATCGTATTTCTATATTGACCCTGTATTAGCTCGTTCTTTTCCTATTTACACCTTTCTACTTTAATATATTCCACATTATTGTTTTCGGTGAAAGATGTTACACTTACGTATTCTTCATAAAATTATTATTTGTTTCTGACAATTTACTAGATAGATTGATGTGTTTAAAGACGGTAGATAATTGCTTTAAAGACATATTAATGAGTTTATTTTTTAGAATAGACGAGTTCTAAGAAAATAAATGAAAAGGAATTACGTATGTTGCACATAGTTGCTTTATGGAAGTGAATGATTGAATTGTAAAGCTGTCAACGCATATTCAGCAACTATTTACGTGGTATTCTAAATATCGTTACTGCATGACAGGGGGTGTTGAATTTAAGTGATTTATTTCGGATGTACGACATTAAATTGTTTCTCACAACGCCTGTCGATAAATATTTAATTCTAGCCAAACAAGAAATATGAATGTTTTTTTGCCTGGTCTAAAATAGAATATCGGTGTTTTCTTTTTTAAATAATCGAATAACTGGTATGTAAAAAAGTAAAATTATGCAGTAGAAGTGAATTTCTCGTTGTCTACTATCAAATATGTATAACAATGAATAAAGACTCTTGAATTTTGAATTCTACCATGATTCTTATGAATTTCCGGTAGTTTGGCATACAGTTTGCACTTCGCATATCCTTATAGACTGTCCAGGAAACAATTTATAATCGTTACTGTACCCAAGTTTGTAGTAATATTCAAATATTTTGTTACGTTCTTCTTCTGAAAATGTATTGCATTGATTCAAAGACAGTTTGGCTGCACACGGAATTTGTTTAATATGTGTTTACATCTACTGTATCACCTTTGATGATACTCTTTTTTTGAGCATCTATGTGCTTTTCTTTGATGCTCCTTGCTTATATTTTTTGTAAAAAAAATTAACTTTTTCTTCGATTTCACTGTGACTGTGCTGTAGTTTTTCCGTAATTCACTATGCTATTTGTCGTCTTATTACATTTTTGTGTTGCCTTCATTTCTCCTCTATGTTTCTTTGCTCACTATCTATCTAGTATCCAAATCCTCATTTCAGACAAGTAGTTTATCTTCTTTCATTTCTTTCTCTTAGAATCTGTGTCCTCCAATCGTCCAGAAGATTTATAATACTCTGCCAGGCTTGAACCTGCTATCGTCTTTCTTGTACTCTAACATTAGTCGTTATTGGAGTGTGTCCTTCCTCCTGGCCGGAAACCGAAAATCGGCGTCACTGCTTTATTCAATCTCCAAACGCTACCAACCAAACTCGACGACGGCTGCACTATCCTGAACCCTAAAAATCGTTTAAAAACTTGTAAATATCCGAAATATCTATGCTCTACGTTCACTGTTATAGATTTAGGCAATTTTTGAATCATGGCATACTGCGGCAACGACCTTGGTCAAGTGATCCATAGTAGTAAGTGGTAAATTATGTTCGGCGATGAAAGCAGATAGACGTATTTCTCCTATAACGTACATAAAAAAATAAAAACTAAAATTATATTTAAATAAAGTAATTACCCTTTTTAACTTCTTCCTATAATATAGAAGGAGCAGCAGTTACAAACGCTTCTAATGTGGGTTGTTTCGAAATTGCTTTTAGTTTTGTTTGATGAGTAGCTGAATTATTATGCTTCATGAGAGCATCCTTTGCCACTAATTATATTTATATTTTTGTCGCATGAACTGCATTTTGCGTATTGAAACTCCTTTTCACTTTTTTTTTAACCAGCCTTTAAAAGCATCTATCGTTTCCCACTCTTTTTTATAAGTGTGGTTGTATTTCCTTTTTTAGTAAGGCCGGAGCTACTACCTTCATTGCTACTATCACTATCACTCATTTTTGTTAGTTAATTAATAAGAAAGCACGACTAGATTTCTACATTCAATCTACTAAAATAAAATGAGGGAATAGGAAGTTGTACGTATATATAGTGTTTGCTGGGTGATTTCCCTATATAAATATATTTAGGTGAATACCCTTATTTTGAAGGGAATTCAATAAATAATATCGAATAGGAAGTTAAACGTATATATATAGTTTTGACTGGTGGTTTTCCTATAAAATCATCGGTGAATACCCTCATATTGAAGTGAATTTAATGAATGACAATTGCTATCTATCTTTTTTTATTTCCTTTTCTTTCTTTATTATTAGTTTTAGGTAAATAAATTATTTCTTAGAGTAAGACAAGGAAAATGAGAAACAGTTTTTCGTTAAAAATACTAATATTAGTAGAAATATAGTAACACCCAATGTAACTGCCTATCTGTTTATAGGTAGCTAACATCCGTCAGATTGGTTATTCTAATTTATTTATTTGTTCTGCAGATTAGCCAATTAAGAATTGAAATATTTCGGAAGAATTCCATAGCATTTCGGTAGATCAGTAGATTATATCTAAATTCGGTAGATCTACCGAAAAATCGGTAGGGTTACCATCACTGCTCGTAATTTATAGGATGTTAGATGAGCACAACCCAAGCACATGGATTGGTCGCGGCGGTCCTATCTTATGGCCTGCGAGATCCCCCGATGATATTCCTCAAGACTGTTTGGGGTTTCATTAAGGAAACAGTTTAAGTAACGCCTTCTCAAGACGCTGACGAAGTAAAAACAGAATTAAAGCGGAAGTATTGGAAATTACACCAGAAAGACGTGAACAAGTAGTACAGACGATACCTCGTAGATTGCAACTATGCTTAGAGACAGATGGTTTTCAATTCCAACAATTACGTAGGTAATAGTGTCACTGATTTACTGTCAGATAAATACCCAAACAAAGAGGTAATCCTGTTATAATTAGACATTTTTCTATATGTATTATTTTGATAATAAATAAATAATTACGAAAATAATAGCGGTATCTACAATTACAATTAGTATGCGGCTACAGTGTTGCCAAATGTATGTTTCTTTCAAATGGTTCCTGAACGCATACTAAGCATGACATGACATTTTAACAATAACATTTTTTGTTTAGAACCGAACGAAGAATGCCGCTGCGTGTAGCTTTTGCGACATTTTTTACACACACTGTATAGCGGGGCCAATTTTTAGAGACTCGCCAATGTGATGAAATGCAGAATAAAGTATAGCGGTAAAATATAAATCAGTTAATCCCGCAAACACGGCTGTCAAAATCACGACTCTGCAAATTGTATTTGTGCTTTTGCATACTATTAACGTACTCTAGATAATTGTAGATAGTTTTGCACGTCCGGAACAAAAACAAACGAGAAAAATAATCGTCGCGCCCTTCAATGTTGCTGGCGATGAATGCGCGAGTTTGAATTTTATCCTTTGGCCGAGAACACAAACTGCATATTTATTTCGATTATGTCATTTCCATTACACTAATATTCAACGCACGCAATGACTTTGACGGGGTGCCAAATAAGTTCCGGATTTTGTACTGTAAAATGTCATTAGCCATCGACTGGTACATTCAAAAAATATAAAAAGTACGGCCTGATCGTTATTCATGTCTGGGGGAAACGGATTTTTTTCTCGGAGTTTGGACGTGGCGTTTTCGATTTGTTTGCGTTCCTTTTTTTCCCTAATTTTAATTACGTCAGGATCATATTGGAGTTGATATTGTTCCTCCTCCACAAACACGGGATGTGAATGTTGATTAAAAATTGATATTAAAAATAATAGGGGCTACTATAAAATCTGCATACATTTAAAAGAAAATGAATGGGGGCAAAAAAATTGAATTTTAAATGAACCTATTCCGATGTGGTTGTTTAGTTAATCTTCAATCAAAAATAAGCCTGAAAATATTAGTATTTAATCAGTAGCAATCAATTATAGCCACAATTCATGCACAACTGGTTATTTCTTTTTCAGTCAGATTTTGTGTGATGTACTAAAACTGTTTAAATTGCGCTTTATTTTTAATTACTTTTTTTTTGCTAATAATAATATTTTCACCGTCATTATATTTCTCTAGAATTCATTTTAGCATTTTAGTAGAGTAGTTAATTTTTTACTATTTATTAATTATTCAGTTTGCCGTCGCTTCCGACGAAATATGTATTGTTATGTTTATTTTGTTCCTGAATTTTCGTAAAAACTAGTCTTTTAATGTATTCAATGGTCAATAAATCGTTTATGTATAAATTAGTTTGCTCAACTTTGTAATTATATAATTTTTTAATTATGTCATTTTTTATTAGAATTATAGCACCTAAGAATATTATGGATGATTTTGTTTCCACCCTTGGTACTTCTTATAATCCTCCTAACTTTACAGTTCGGTCATAAAAGTTTTTTTCAGTTTCCCTCTTCTGCTGTTCATTATATTTCCGAGGAGTCTTATTGAAATTATTGCCAAATTCATTCTCAAGTTTCACTGCCGGTGATGATTTTGTCCCAGGTTTTTTTTAAACTTGCGATCTTATCTTGCAAGGCCGTTCTGCTTCATAATTATTCTAGCAATGAAATCATCAATTTTTCCGGTTCAATGGGAAAGTATCAAAATTATTCTCCTTTTCAAAAAGGATGATCTCTAATTATCGACCCACTGCCATTTTGTTGTGCATTTAGGGCCGAACTCTAGAGTTAATAGGAATATAAGAAGTGAAAGCAAAGGCATTCACAATATTCTAAGGTTTATCCATTCGTGTATCATTATAAATCATTCTGCTAGAGGTATGAACGAACGAACATATCTTGTTTGAATGATCTTTAAGAACAGATTCTGTATGGGTAACATAATTCTTGTACGTCCATGATATTTGAGGTTTAGTTAATCTTCGAAGCCTTTTAAATTCATCAAGAAATATTTTACTATTAGTCGACCGCCATTTTGCGTCGATAGTAATTATTCGTCTTTAAATTCTCCCTTATAGTTTTAATAAACCATGGTGGATACCGTAAACTAGATAAAAAAAATTAGAACTGATGAATCCAAGGCACTGTCGCTCCTATTTTAGAACCAATCGAGAGCCAAATTCACATCGGTGTGAGCATCCAATGATGACAATCAATTTTGGATAACATGTTTATTAGTGTGACATTATTTATTTTATTAAAGTTGTATCGAAAATCTTCACAAAGAGGAAAAACACTTAATAAGAGTTAATTCAGTATAAATAAGATATAATATGCAACAAAGTAATTCTTGGAGAATAAGCTCTCACACTATTAAATCACTCAAGTATACATACACGATTTAATTCGTATATGAATAAATGTATGAATGCAAACAACTGGCATTGCAAACAACAACGTACAGGCAGCTGTTTCGATCTTACATAGATCTCATCAGTGTTCGAGCGTGCTGTTCATAATGCCTTGCAAACTTAGACTACCTGCATATATAGTCGAGTTACGTACCAAATGGCTATGTAATGTTGAACCTCCGTAGTACAACTACTAATCGGGAAACTATATATATATATACGTGCATTCAATAAATACGCCTAAAGGGGGCGTACCTATAACAATAGAATGCAACGAAGTACTTCTTGGAGAATAAGCTCTCACACTATTAAATCACTCTAGTATACATAGTGTAGATGTGCATTCATAGATTTATTGCAAGGCATTATGAACAGCACGCTCGTACACTGATGAGATCTATGTAAGATACAGCTGTCTGTACGTTATTGTTTGCAATGCCAGCTTGGTGTAGATGTGCATTCATATATTTATTCATATACGAATTAATTCGTGTTTGTATACCTGAGTGATAAATAGATATACTCGGATGATACGAATCTTCAGCGCCAATGGAATATCATCATTCAGGATCTCCAGAGGAAATGTTGTTTGGGTCAGAAATACATCCAAAATCTGACTGCTCATTTCGAAACCAATTATTTTGAAATCACCAATTTCTAAATTGGTAAGTGGTTTGGTTAGTAATAACATTTTGGATTCAACTCAGTTTGGCTTTGTTTCGGGCAAATCCACCAAGAATGCAATTTAAAACATCTTTAATTACATTTATAATAATATAGTGAATAAGAATATGATGGTTGGAATACTCTTTGATTTGACTAAAGTTTTCGATGTCATATGCAACGACATTATTTTTGACAAGTTAAGTCTTACGGTGTCAGTGGTGTGGCGTTAGGTGGATATATTAAAGTCGTATCTATCCGCAAGGTTTTATGTTATTTCGCAGAGGGACACTACGGCTCTGTGTTCGAGGGTAATGACTAGGGAGCGGAATCGAGCGAGCTAAACTACCACGGAGCCACAACCGTGAAAAGAAATAATGTAAACAACTGCGTGTTGTTTACATTATATCTGAATAGCACTAATTCATAGGGCGAACTGCAACATCTGAATCAGAGAAAAAACTGCCATAAAATAAGGAATTTTATGAATAAAATCCTTTCTTCATCGGCGTAGGTACAAGGGTGACGAGTTTTTAAAATTTATTATATTTACCTTATATTTCGCAATATAATATGTATGTTTCAATAACATACGCGTACATTTTTAGTTATCATTTATTTAGATCTAGAACGTTGTTTATGTTACTTTTTCTGAGATAAAAATTAATTGTCAGTGATTCCGAAATTTATTGCAAAGTCTGTAAAATATCGTCACTTAGCTTTGCTAAAACATACACAGAAATAGCTTTCATGCAGAGAATTTCGATAGTTTACAAAATTTCGTTACATGTTTAAATGACGATGCTCGAAGTATTTCTGAGTGCAAGGAACTAACACAAATCCCAAATTTAAAAAATCAGTTGTTATTCCTTCAGGAACACTTTGGAAATTTGCCTAAACTAATGACATATTTTGAAAATCGAATCTCAAATTAAAAAATGAGGTGTGGCCACCACACGACTTTCTTATACGTATGAGCGTTTCAAACTATACTATATTTTTTTTACACAAAAATTATTCAAAATCCTATTCTAAGTACCTCTGTTCTCTTAATAAATCGCTATAGAATGCATACTTAGCAAGATATTCGAAAAAAGGACTACTCCCTAAGAGTAAACGTGTTACTTCCGGTCCGAATTTTGAAATTTCATATATTCAAAAAATATTGCAAATCTAGCACTAAATACTTTTGTATTCTTGATAAATACATATAGAATGCATAATTTACGACATATTCGCAAAATATCGCTATTCGATAAGAGTAAAAGTGGTAATTCCGGTCTGAATTTTGAAATTGTTTTTATGCAAAAGATATTGAAAATTACGTTTTAAATAGTTTTATACCCGTAACGTACCTGTCTAAAAAGCATGACATGCGAAATATTCGCAAAAAACTGATTTTCGATAGGAGTAAAAGACCTACTTCCGGAAGCAGCTTCGAAAAACTTTTTAAATAAAATTGTTCTCAATTTTAATTTCAAGTACATATGAATTCTTTATAAATTTGTTTAAATTTAGTAGTTGACGAAATATTGGCAACATTTTATTTTTTCACTGAAGTAAACTGCTACTTCCGGTCTATCGATTTTACTGAAAAACTACTCAGATCTCAAGAGGGAGATTAGACACGTAAATACAAAATTTGGAATTGATATCTACAGCGGTTATCGTGGTCACATAGAGACACACAGACATTTTTTAAAAACATCTTTTTCGGTATCAGGGAACTTCAAAACGTGGACATCTGCAAAAATCTCGAAGTCGAAAATTTCACATTACTTCCTTATACTACGTATAAAAAAGTAAAAATGGATTAACCACATTAGATGTGGCTATTAATAATTCCAAGTGACTTAGACGCAGTTTTTAATAGAAATCCAGGTTTAATAACATTGCGGCAATTGTGTATGCTAAATACGCTGAAATAAAAGAATATTTCCATTACGTAAATATAACCAGTTGCGATGTAGAAAAGACGTTTTCTATCTACAAGGATGTACTTAATTCAAAGAGAACAAGTCTTACAGAAGAGAAAATAAACAAATAGTAGGGTATTTTGTATTTTATAATCACCAGCCACTTGTTATTCAATTATATAAATAAAATTAAAACCTCTTTAAAAATACAACATTTCAATAGCGCGCCCATGGGCGATGAGTCATGACTCGCTCGATTCCGCTCCCTAGTAATGACTGAAGGCGTGCAGAGATATACAGTGGTGTGCCCCAGGGCTCAATTCTTGGCCCTACCTTGTTTCTGATATATATAAATGATATACAACCTTCTTTGTCGGATTGTATTACCTCACAGCATGGTGATGATACTACATGTTTGGCGTCAACTCTGATGTTATCTGAGTTATTGCTTAGAATGAGTAGTATCATCAGGGATATGTTAACGTATTGCTCCAATAATCCGCTAGTAATAAATAGTAATAAAAATAGTGTTGTGAAATTCACGAAAAGTAATAATTCTAACTTCAATGTGTAATAAAGTCTAACAATAAATCAACATCAAGTCCCCTCACTGTAATTTTATGGTCGTAGCGTGTGACTATTGCCTGTTGTGGGAAAGGCATTGCGCTGAACTGGCCAAAAACTTAGTACATCGTGTATTCCGTCAGTGTCTTGAAGGGAAGCATGATAAAGTTTTCATTGAAATCTTTTTAATACACCTACATATGTGCAATTGAGACTGCGTTATGAGCTGATTTTCGGGAAGGCTTTGTCCACTTTGGGAAGATTTTTAAGTTCCAGAAATGAAGAAGTTGATCATTGTAGACTGATTTTTCAAAAGTTGAAAATATTGACTTTGCCTGGCTTGTACATATACAGGTTTGGTCTGTTTCTATCTTGCATGCGGGCTAAAAGTACATGTATTAAAACGAACGTTGTTGCCAATATTTATACACAAATGGGCAAGTACTCTTCGAGAAAATTAGTGTGGACGGCTAGACGACAGGTCCAGGCGATCATTAGGATCATAAGATTCCAATATTGAACATTTGCGTAGCTGTATAGTATATCACTATTACGGAATATATTCATATTTTCTTATCAATTTTCAAACAAGAGTACTGGTAAAAATTAAAGTACGTTGTTTATCACATCTGCTACGGCAAATCTCTAATCTAGATCTCATCGTTACACACGTGTAACTGAAGGTACTTTCCGGCTCTCGTATGTATATTTGTAGGTAGGTACGGTTTGGCAACTATTTTCGTGTAATGTACGGGAAGCCGCATGCAAAATAATCGTAGGCCAAACGTGTATGAGCCTGTTTTAATTCTCATCGAGAATGACACCCCCTTTACCAGCAACGGCAGAATTTACTATAACATGAGAACTCAACAATGCAATGATTTCTCTGTTACAGTTCACTCTGGGGCTTTCTTTGAGCGGGGGCTACAATAAATGGCTATACGAATTCAATCAATTACCTCAGGGTCTCTAGAAATTTCAAGTTCTAACAAGTCACGATTTAAAAAGCTGATTGGTGGAAACAGCCCTCTATAGAATTAGAAACTGCTTAAATACGCACATGACTGTTCTTTATGTCTGTTTGTCTTAAGTATCAATAATTGTAAATGTTGTTCTTTACCATATAAAATTTTCTTGTTACTTCCATAATTGCTGCATCTATATTATATGGATGTATGAACTGATACTGTTAATGTTTACACCGTTGAATTTTCTGGCAATAAAACCTTATTATTATTACTAATTATTATTATTATTATTATTTTATTATTATTATTATTATTATATTTGAACGTCTCCAACACACTCAAACATGCCATATCAAGAGAGAAAATGTTATATTTACATGCACTTGGATGATTATGTGAATTGTTCTTTCCCTTAATTAAATTCGTCTTTCAATAGTCGTTTAATAGTTACACCACAAATCAAATGAAATTAATATAAACCACTTTCAATTTTAATTATCTCCATTTAACATCTCGTAAAACACGCAATCTTTAGGTTTTCCTTTTTTTAATTCGATTTCTCGGTGTATCTCTTACAACACCCATTCAACGAGATTGAGTGCTAACTGCTAACGAACAGCAGACTACAGTTCACTACATTTGTCGCCACCCTTCAGAATAAATAACAATGCTCAAATTAGCAATTTAAATGCAAATTAATAGTAATCAACGGTGAATTTTGTTTCGAATGAAACGGAACGAAATACAAACGGGAAACAAATATTACTCTACAACTGAGGATAATGGTGGCGTTGCAACGGCGATAAATTAGTTTTATATTTGTTCGATTTTATCTGGTCTCCCGTACATTGTCAAATGTAGCGCGCATAGTTGTGTTGCAATTATGAGAATTAAATTAATAAAATTCACCTATGAATGGAACTGCGCTTTTCATAAATGGAAACTGGACCAATCGCACTAGAAAAATCATGTTAATAATGTTAAAATCAGTAATAGAACGTTTTCCTGTGAATAAAAATTACTAGAACTAATAACATCATAAAGTAAGCAAATACATATTGTTTGTTTATTACTATAGCCTGATAAATAACACATGTTTCATCGAAGAAGAAGAAGAACTTGTTCTACCTGAATAGCCAAAAAATAGGGTGGTTTGTTGATGTTTTTTGGCCTGAAAAAATTTCTAATTATTAATATATGAGGGATGTTCTCTTTCCGCTGAGCTTATCTAGTAGGCGATGATATTTTGCAACAAATTTTGTATGATAATTTCAATCAGTTGTTTTACAAGTTTAGTTATACTGACAGATGTCAATATACCTGATTCTTTGTAAGTTATATTAGTTTGAAGTACTCCTTTCGCCAGTAAATCATGGAACTCAACAAGGAACATTATCGAGCGGTGATTTTTTACAATTTTAAACGTGGCTTAAGTCGTAAAAAATGTTTTGAGGAAATCAGTCGAGTATTTGGTGACAAGTCGTGTTGCTTGGCTACCTTAAAGCGGTGGTACAGTGAATTTCAACGCGGGCGACTTTCTTTAAATAACAGTTTTCGCGCTCCTAAGCCAAAAATGGCAGTTACAGAAAAAAATATGGCTCTTGTTATTCGGAACATGATTGTAGAAGACCGGCATACTACTGTCAGAAGCATTCAAGCAACTTTAATGATTGGTGTGAAAGCAATTAACATTATTTTACACAAACATTTGAAGGCCCTTAAGCTTTATTCTCGGTGGATTCCCCACAACTTGACTTCAATTCAAAAAGAAGACTGTCTGAAATGGTGCAGATCTGCACTAGATCTCTTTAACCGTGGATCGTCTCATTTGACGTACATCATCATCACAGGTGGTGAAACATGCTATGACCTCGAAACAAAGCAACACTCGACAGTTTGGGTCTTTGAGAAAAAGTCGGCTTCAAGAAAGTTATTCGTGAAAAAAGTCGAAACCAGAAGATGGTCGCCACATTTTTTTGCAATTACTGGGAATTTTTCCACTGTAGCACTGGAGGATAGACGTTAATTCAGAATGGTACACTACAGTTTGTTTGCCTCAGCTACTCCAAAATGTTCGCGAAAAACATCCAAGAGAAAGGATCATCTTGCATCAAGATAACGCCAGAGCCCACAATGGCGCTCGAACAACTGAGTATTTGAATGCCTGAAACACAGAAGTCATTTACCAAACCTAGCACCTCATTACTTCTTCTTATTTCCGCGGGTAAAGGAACGTTTTACATGGGCTGAAGAAGCGGCTGATGCCTTTAAAAATGAAATAAACAAACTACGCCCAGAAGATTGGAGAAAATGTTTTCAAGATTGGTTTTCACAAATCCAAAAATGCATTAACTGTAGAGGAGAATACTTCAAAAAATTATAAATAAATAATTTTTTGTAAATAAATTGTGTTTTACTTTACCAGGCTCAGCGGAAGAGAACGGCCCTCGTATATATAAAAGGTATGTATAATTATTTATATGTCAATTTGTCTATATTATATTAGCGAAAGAAATCAACAGGTGAAGATTTATTTTCAGCCGCTTATGTCTGTCTTATTATTTTCTTATCTTTACCTGAGTCGTTCAGAGTTGGTTATGGTGCTTTTAGATAGCTATACAAAAAGTCAACAATGATAATAAATACTTGGAAAATATCCAAAAGATAATAAACACCATATACAAACACAAACGAATTAAAAATTCGTACATGCATGCATGAAATGGATGCACACTCTGCCCTAGAGTCGGCATTACAGCAACCAACGCAGACATACTGTTTCAGTCTACTATGACTTCGTCAGATGTGGCCCGCTACAAAATTGCTTTTCATCATTGCCTGAACATAGCAGAAGGTGCCGTTTCATTGGAGACTACGTAGCCAACGGATTTTGTCATCCAACGCATCTAAAGGTATAACTACCTTCAATTTTACTACAGCATATCCATAGAAGTCATTTATATAAACATTTGAAAATCACAAATTTATAGTTTGAGACACAATTATCTGATGCATAAGTTGGACTATTAATTTGTAAATCAAAACATAATTCTTTATTGCTTACTTTAATGAAAATCATTTTGAATACATGCGTAAAGTTAAACATACACAGTCTAATAATTTAAAACACATTAATGGTGTTTGCTAATATTTTAAAATGTCAACCCAACCCTAACGTAAGATTATTTATACATTACTGTATGCTGAAAGCAATGTAATTTCTCAACATTGTTATGAGATCACACTGTTATTGTTTATGACCTAAATTGTCTTCTTCCTTAAAAGACATAACTTTATTATTTTTTCATTATATTTTTCCAAAATAGTAATTACAGTAAAACCTCTCTTGACGGACACCTTATATAAATAACAGGCACTTTTTTAAGAACTTTTTGAACATATAAGAAAAGTAACCCAAAACGACCTCCTAATAACAGGTACTCTCAATAATGGACACGGGCAGCAAAACTGTCCCCAGTTAGCATAATTCTTATGAAATTTATCTGTTTATAACTGGCACAATGAGCAAAAACTACTGCTCGATAAATTAAATTTGCGTGAATTGTCGGTAATGACACTAGATGTGTATGTATATCCCAACACATGTATACGTTTTGTGTATAAATGTATATTTGTAAATAGTATTTACCTCTTGACGTTAGTTCTAGCATCTAACTATTTAACACTTTTCATATTCATTTTTAATATTTTATATAATTCTTATCTTTTATCACGCTCATCACAAAATTGTAAATTTAAGAAATGGGACAAAACTTGAAAATCTAATCAGTTTAACACGAGTTACCTAGTTGAGAACTAAGATGGCACCTATTAAGAGAAAGTTTCGTACTATAGAAGAAAAAGTAGAAATTATTAAGTGGGATGGAAAGAATTTAGTACTCGTCAACTCGCAGGCAAATTTTTCATTGGAATTGAGATTTTCTAATTAAAAATTTGTCTGTATCCACCGAAATTATAAAGAAAAAAGGGGAAATTCTAAAAAAAAATATGTGAAAATGGGGACAGAAGACGAAGAAAGAATGTTTCGAAATGCAAGTGATGTATTGGATCAGATTGTATTCATCTGGTTCTTCAAAGTAAGAAATAAAAATATACCATACTCTGGAGTACTTTTAAAAAAGAAAGCTGTAGAAGTTGCAAAACAATTAGAACTTGTCAGTTTTAAAGAGCCAAATGGATGGTTGGACAAGTTTGTAAAAGATGGCAAATAATTTTAAAATCCATTTGTGGGGAAGCAAGTCAAGTAAACGAAAAAGATGTTCTTTAAAACAAAAACTTTTGTTTAAAAAAAGGTAAAGTGCAAAAGCGCCAAAAGATCGTCTCAAAATTCTATTTTGTGCAAGTATGACTGGAGAAAATGAATATTTTCTCCAGTCATTTAGATAATGCCACGTCGCACTCACAAATTTCTTTAAACAGGGGATAATAAAAGCGTTCAAATCCTACTACAGAAAATATGTTGTCCAAGGGCTCTGGTATTCCATAGAATATTTGCAAAATACAGCCGAGCTGGAAAAATCTATCAATATAGTGAGTGCTTTGACTTGATATCAACAAAGTGGAAAAATGTCAAGACAAAAAAAATAACTGTTTTTTAAAAGCAGGATTTGAACAAATTGAAAGCGAAAGTTTGTCTCTGGAATGCGATAGTGAAGACCAAAGTGCCATTATCGGAACTAATTTTAAAAAATTCAAACATTTTCTTTTCGGATTATGTAGAAACTGACAAGGATCTTTGCACGGAAAGTTCGGAAATATCCATGGAAAAAAAAATGTACAGAAGAGTTTCTCAAAGAATCTAAAAGTGACGAAAGTTGTAGTGATAATGAAGAAATAATACGTACGGAAGAAATTGACACTAAAGACGCTTATAGAAAATTATAAGATTTGCCAATTTTTTTTATACTTCGGAAGATATAATATAAAGGAACAAAAATGTGATCGATGTTGTATCTCACATTGAAAAAGTAATTGTAGAGAAAATGGTTTCTACCAGAAAACAAACAACTGAAACATTTTTCAAACCGTTGCAATAATACCTACACATTATTCTATTTTCTATAATAATGATAATACATAAAAAAAAAATGCCGAAATATTTTTTTTATTACATGCGTTCTTAGTATATTAAAAAAATACGATATTGAAGTGTAGACTTCCTATTAACAGGCAAACAGGCCCCCCCCCATAACGGACAGTCTCAAATTCCCCACAGTTGCACGTTGTTGAGAGGTTGCACTGTAGTTGTTTGTGTAAAGTGTTAGGTTAACTTTAACATATCGGATTTATGAATTATTTACTAAATCTTATTATATTTTTTAAAATCGTTGGGGTACTTTGAAATGGAAGATTTTGCAACATTATTATTATAAGGAAAAAATATTAATATAAACATAACACCATATATCACTGGGATACTACGTGATAAAAGATTGTTTAAGATTAACAAAACAAATAAAATTCTGGTAGTTTTCTGTATTGAAAATCATTTTTGTATACAGTGTGTCAATAAAGTAAGGAACAC
Organism: Amphimallon solstitiale; assembly: GCA_963170755.1. NCBI lineage: Eukaryota > Metazoa > Arthropoda > Insecta > Coleoptera > Scarabaeidae > Amphimallon > Amphimallon solstitiale. The sequence goes on from OY720680.1 coordinate 62,187,507, forward strand.
CCTATATATCAGCTCTAAAACATGTCTCTAGCAAAAACGCTCAAACACGTATTTTTTTATTTTTGAAGGCGCATTTTCTTAGATTAATTTGAAGTATACAGGGTTTTAAAAAATGAAGATATGACGTTATCATGTGTTTTTTTAAATGGAATACCCTGTATATTTTTAAGAAAATCAAAAGAGCTTGTCATGAAGATTTCAACGATATATGAGTTGTTGGGGATATCTTTAATATTTACTTGTAGAAATTGAAAAAACACTTTTGGTGGAACTACATGATAATTTTTGGTAATTTTAATCTTTGAACGTTGTCATGACAGAATTGTCAGTATGGAAGGTGACGTCTTATCTAATTAGACAGTGACTAACCACCGTTGGTTTGTTTGTCCTTGCTTGTTTTATAATTGCCATTTCTTTTGATAGAAATGGGTCTAAGTGAGAGAGAACGGATTGAGATTCTTATGATGATTGGTTATGGTGACCGAAGAAGGAGTACAGTGGAAGTTTGCGAACTATTTAATGCAGCGCATCCTAATCGGCAACCAATAACTCGCTCAGCTGTAAGTAAAATACTTCTAAAGTATGAGGAGTACGGAAATGTTAGGGATCTACCTAAAACTGGGCGACCAAAAGTGGATGTTGAAACTAAGTTAAATGTTCTTTTGACAGTGCAAGATAATCCGAATTGTGCTACTCGTCAAGCAGCTTTAAACTTTAATTGCAGCCATGAGACTGTTAGAAAAATTTGGCATAAGCAGAAATATCATCCTTATAAAGTGCATCTTGTCCATGAATTGTCGGAAGATGATTTTGATCGCCGTTTGGAGTTTTCAGAAAACTTGCAAATACTTTGTGAACGTGATGAAATGTTTGCTAGAAACATTTTATTTTCAGATGAGGCAACTTTTTCTTTAAACGGAACAGTTAACCGACAAAATTTTAGATACTGGACAGAACATAATCCTCACTGGATGCAGGAAGCTCGAAGTCAACACCCTCAGAAGGTGAACGTCTGGGCTCGAAGACTAAAAAATAGGATTTTAGGACCTTTCTTTTTTGATGGAAATTTAAATGGGGATATCTATTTGGATTTTTTACAGTTAGAGCTTCTTCCTGCGCTTGTGGAACTTTATCCTGATCCAAATACCCCTGACAGTCCTAGTAATGAAATGTGGTTCCAACAAGATGGGGCACCTCATCATTATTCTCAACCTGTGCGTGACTACCTAAATTTTATTTTTAATAACCGATGGATTGGCAGACGTGGGGTTGTTAAGTGACCAGCTCGCTCCCCTGACTTAACACCACTAGATTTCTTCCTGTGGGGTTACCTAAAAAGCAAAGTTTATGTAAATAGACCTCAAAATATTAATGATTTAAAAGAAAGCATACGCCAAGAGATCCGAAGAATCACGCCAGATGTAATCAGCAATGTTCAGAATGAGTTTATTTCTCGCCTAGGCTACTGTCAGATTGTGAACGGGCAGCAATTTGAACATTTACTTAAGTAATTTTTTGTTTTAGATTTAAAAATAAACAAGTTAAACTCTATTGTAATTATTTTCTGACGTTGTTCTACCAAAAGTGTTTTTTCAATTTCTACAAGTAAATATTAAAGATATCCCCAACAACTCATATATCGTTGAAATCTTCATGAGAAGCTCTTTTGATTTTCTTAAAAATATACAGGGTATTCTATTTAAAACAACACATGATAACGTCATATCTTCTTTTTTGATAACCCTGTATACTTCAATTTAATCTAAGAAAATGCGCCTTCAAAAATAAAAAAAATACGTGTCTTAGCGTTTTTGCTAGAGATATGTTTTAAAGCTGATATTTAGGGTGTTCCTTACTTTATTGACACACTGTATATACAAAGAATAAAAGAAGACCACGATCGTCTGTAATTAAAATCCAATATTTGTTTTCGACAGTATTCATTAAGGGCGGTGGCTTTTAGTATTTGTTCTCGTAAATGTAATAGACACTGACCACAGGAATACGTAGTTTTCGATTAATTATAGAACAGAGTGGTATTTCCGCCGTTCCTATCGGAAATGTCTCTCATTTAAAAGGAATTCCTTGGAAATGTGGATACGCTTGTTAGTCCATTTTCGTAGTGGAAATTTTCACTAGGATAGTGAAGGCGGAATTCAAAATAAAACTAAACGATCAGGGAAATAAAATCCCGCCCAAAGCTCATTACACGGCATTACTTGCTACTTCAGATGTCAAATGTTGGAATTTTATATATCTCCTATTAAATACAAACGACCTTTTCTAATCTAATAATTATAACAATACTTTGTCACAAACATGATATAGACTTTATCAGTAAATTGCATTATTTCTAAAAGAAATTAAATTAAAAGGAAAATATAACATTAAAGTCTTTTTCATACGATTAACATAAAATTGGAGTCATATTCTTCGTCATCTTCAGAATTTTCTTGAGTTTCGTCAAATAATCTATCTTATTTTTTTATCTCAAGTATTAGCTTTGTACATCGAGAGTCATTAGTAGCCTCTTCTTCGATTGCTCTTTTGTGTTTTAAATAAAAGAAAAAACAATTAGTGGAAGATTCATGGTTGCTTGTGAACTTAATTTTTTTAAACGACGCACCCTATATATTTTTGGATTTTCTAGAACAGCTTTAAATTGTCTATTCAACTATTATCTTTTTTGAAAATTGGGCTAATAGTTTTTGAGTTATTAATTTTTTTTGAAAATATTTGACCAAAACACGTGTTCAGAAAAAAATCATTTCCACATTGTTATGAAAAGTAAAAACATTTTGGTGGTGCTTGTAGCCAAGAAAATTCTGCATCATTTGGTATGACTTGCACTCGACAAAACCTCAAAAAACTTTGTTTTTTCAAAGCCTACTTCCCGAAATGATCACATAGCAAAAACTTATTTTTTTTAAATAGAACACCCGGTATTTTATTGTAGCATTTTGTTCCTTTCTTTCTTCTCTTTCATTTTTGTTAACAATATCCTATACCTATCTTTTGTAATATCTGAGATAATCACTATAGGAGCAATTAGCGGTCAAATAAAGAACTACGAGCGCTGTTGTTCTATGCACCCAAATATTCGTTCAACCAATGGCAGGCTGGAATGGGGCCCGACTTCCCTAGTTAACTGTCAAACAAAGTAAAGGTTAAATCCAAGTATCCCAAAAGTAATAATTTTACAGAATGAAGGGCATCGCATTTCATTTTTTTAATTCCGGAATGTCCAGTTGCAGTATTTAATTTTTTACACTGTTGGTTATCAACGAAATAAAATAAAGGTTATGTTTACTGACATATTTGAAGATGCCGTCTCACTAAAAGGTGCATGAAACAAAGCACAAAGCTGCTTTGTTTCATGCAATTTGCCAATTATTTCATTGTTGAAGCTCTTCATGAGAGATGGCTGTAGTTTTTCAAAATAACAAATTGATGTCCTAAAAATTTGATAAAAAAAAATGAGCAAAAAAATAACGCAATTTAAATAACCTAAAACTATTGATCAGCGTAACAACAATCAAATGTAAGAAAAACAAATTTCATTAAAGAATATGTTCAACATAACCACAACTTTGTGCAATGGACGTGAGTATTATGTTTTCCAAAGAAGTACAAATATTACTAACTATTCCTCCCCACATACTTAATGACCAACGATTTTGAGAGTTTGCAGATGTGATAAAGAATCAAAAGAATTTTTTATGTAATATTCATTTTTACATATTATATTTGTTATTGAATTTGATAGAAATTTAGCTAAATTATATAATGGGCTTTGAATACATGATATACAATAGGTCGTAAAGGATTATTCACTTTTATGTAATTTAGGTAATCCATATATTTTTGGTGGTAAAGAATTATTAATTTTCAATGATTTTGCCATATTTGGTGAAATGTATGAATTACATTCCCAAGATTTAATGAGATCATTATTTTCTTTCTGTAACTTTTTTGTTGGATTGCTTGTCAATGATGTGTAAATGTTTTTGTCGTTAAGCATATCGTTAATTTTATCATTATAATACTTTCTATTCATTATTACTGTTTTATTACTTTTATCTGATTTAATGGCAATGAGGTGTTTGTTGTTTTGGAGAAATGCTTTACGTCCTTTAATGTTTTTAGTTAGCTTTATTTGTTTGGCTGTATCTCTATATTTGGAATTATTTTTAAAATTTGTAATGGTATTGTTTATTTTACTTCTAATTGTCATTTTTTCAGTTTCAGGTAAAGTATCTATTTTTGTTTCTATATTAAAAATTATATTTTCAACAGGAATTTTGTTGTTTGATTGATAATTAATAGCAAAATTAGGACCTAAGCTTAAAACATTAGCTACATTATTAGTAAATGACCGAGCAGAAATTAATAATTTGGCAATAGCATATAATTGAATAATTTCATATAATGCATTGAGTCTGCTACATTTACGTATTCTGGGTCGTCTAGGATACACCAATGTTATTTATTCTGTACCATATATTTGCCGCCAATATATTTGTCAAAAAAATATTTGTCAAATATATGAAAAAGATAATATCTATATTATCGAAACGTTTTAATTTCTTATTTTTGTTTTTTGAGTTCATTTTATAGCCGCTAAACCACGAAAGAAAACTGTTATATGTATATGTGAAATACAGAGTGATTTATATAGTCATTATTAACCTCTCTGAAAATATGTTTATTTTTCCCCAATAATTTATGAAGACCAGGCAACAATACGACGACGGAGTCTAGAAATATTTAAGTGAATAAGCTTGATTTGGATTCTACCCCATATCCGACTTGGTCTTAATCGAAAACTACATATTTTTATTGTCGTATACAACGAGAACCGTCAGAAATAAAATATTGGATTTTAATTACCGGAGATTGTCGTCATTTTTTGTTCTTCTCGCTGCCTACATTACGCAGTTTATTATTTGTCGTCATCGTGGAGTTTATTTTAAATCGATCCTGTGGCGGGAAGTCCCGGAACATATCAGGACAGGAAAAAGGTCGCGATTGATTGATGACGGTTAATTTGAAGTTCGAGACGCGAGAAATATTTGAGGATGACAAAAACTTTTGACGAAATACATGTCCTGAGAGAGACGGATAGAGAGAAACAGGCCGGAAATAACGATATAAAAGTGGGACAAAAAACTGTATAATGACTTTATTAAATGAACCGCAAAGGGGATCCAGTTTCCATTGAACGTAAAAGTTTAAATGGACTTTTTAACGCTTGTGTGTTTGTTTTTCTTCTTTTTGTCCTTTTTTTCGGAACAAATATTCTCGTAAAAAGAAATGGATCGTTCGCTTAACAAATTTGTTTGTTTGTCGTTATGGGAATACAAACAAATTATATGATTATGTGCGAAATAGAATGGAAATAACGTATTTTGTTTTTGCACCAAAACCATTTTCTTTTATATATGTGTGTAGGTATGTTGTAAAGTTAATATACATTTTACTTGCAGGTTGTAGTGTGATAAGAATTATCGAGTGGACTAAAAAAGGAATTTCTTAACGCAATACTGTATATAAATATATATATTAATAATAAACTACATGACAGGTACAAGAAAAGAAACATATATAAATTATATTACAAAAGTGGAAATATATTTAGAAGGGCCATAACTGCAGGGGCCCCTCTAAAACACTGCACCATTTGGTCTAGGATGTAGGAAAAAAAACCTGCAGAATAAAAAACCTACATCACAGTGCCACAAAACTAAAGGTCTTTAGTTGTTAAGATCCAAGCAACAGCTTCTGAGTTAAATTATGTAAATCCGTGTATCCAAATTCAAACTTAGCTAGAAAACATTTTTCAACAATATGTATAACTGTTTCAATCTCAGCTCCGCAATCACAAACTGGACCCGCGATCATATTCCACTTGAAAAACATATTATTCTCCTCTTGAAACCAGTCAATCCACTGATGCTGCATGAGTTTCATTTGTCTTTGGATATACCTTCGATATTAAGTTGACAAATCTTAACAACTATTTAATTTTCCTATTAAAACGTCATTATAAATTGTTAACACATATCAAAATGAAAATATAAATGTCATGACATATTTTATAATTAGATTAATTTGTAATTATTAGGTAGCTTATCGAATACAGACCAAACGAAATGATTCTAGCAAATTGTAGATAGGAAAATATTTTTGGGTTACGTTAGTAAGAAAATAGTTTATTACATACCGAGGCGTTAGATTATGTAGTTAACTGTTACGCGAAGCGTCGAGGTTAACTTTCTTTCGAGACAGGAATGAAACTTGACAAATATATGTGTGAAACTTATGTAAATTAGATTCATTTATTTATAGTATTTTTAAAAAGTATGGTTTGTGTTGGGAACATTTAATTTAATTAGTTAATGTAATAAGACACTGATCATTTTATTTTATTGTAATTTAGTTGTTCATATTTAGATCTAATATGAAATTATATGAGACATCTGAGTGTTCTCTTGCGTTAGTAGTGATAGGCTATGTGTTTGTGTAATTTTAAGGAGGTAGTCAAGTATACAGGGTGGTAATACGCCCTAAATAATTCGATTTGTTCCATTAAACATTTGTATACCATATGTGAAGTGGATGAGATTTCTTGTGCTAATTATTAATTAACAGTCTTGTAAGAGTCAACCCTCGTCGTACGTTTCTTATATTGTTACCTCGTAATCATTAGATTTTCAAATTTTTATTGTCGTAATTATTTACTTTATATATAAATTTTACCTATAACTTTTTAGTTAATGAGATTTATTAGTTGTAATTAATTATATTTTTTAATAATTTCTTAATGGAAACATGTTTTTCCTGGAAACTCATGATACTTTTGTGATTGGTGCTTATAATAGAGCTTATTATAATTAATTTGACCTACAGCGACTTCTATACTACTTTTAACCTTCTGATTAAGCAGATTTAAACTTTTTTCTGTCATAAATAATTACTCTAAAACATTTTAAAGATTGATTTTGATATGGTCAATGCGATAACAATTTTGAACAGCTTTAAGCAAGTTTGTAATTAATCACTGTTCTAATTATACCATTGTCAGAAAATCATTTCACGCTAATTTTACGTGAAAAAAACATATGCAACTTTGTGCTGAATTTACACTTAAACAACTTTAACGTATAAGGATCTTGAGAAAAGTATCGAAAAAATATCGAAATCAAAATTTGCTTATTAACGTAATTTTGACGTTGTCAAATTGTCCTGCTTATTTCAACCCTATTACTACTACCTTATTAATTTTCGTTGCATTTTGGATGTTCAACTTCTTAGTTGTATTTTCCGTTGATTAGTTCTTTAGTGTTTGTGCTAATTTTCAAGTTTTGCTGCCTTGTGTAGGTGTTTTTTTCTTAATTTATTTTAAAATGTTTTCAAACGACGAATATGCAGACGTGCATTGCTGGGGGCATGCGGAAGCAATGTTGCTGCGGCCACTAAACTCTATCACGAAAGATATTGTCTGAGAACACATCTTAGTAGTAATGTACTTAGACGTTTAGACTGAAGAATAAGAGAAGCAGGAAGCGTATCACCAACAGATGCCTTTTATCGGTAAAGAGGTCGTCCAAAAACTACAAGGACCCCTTAAGTAGAGGACGCCGTTTTAAATTTATTAGCAAACAATCCAACAATATCAACACGTAAACTCGGTAATATACTACAGATATCACACAGTTCAGTTGGCCGAATTATTAGGGATGAGCGGTTTCATCCTTATCATTACAGAAAAGTTCAAGCTTTATTACCTGAAGATTTTCCACGTCGCGTCGTGAGAATTTTTGTAACTGGTTTTTAGAACAATTACAAAGAAATCCTGAATTTTGCAGAAATACATTGTGGATGGGTGAAGCTAATTTTTCACGAGATGGATTTTACAGTAAGCGAAATTCACATATATATGCTTTTGAAAATGCTCAGGTATTTTGACCAGCTAGCCACCAGCATAGGTTTAGCGTAAATGTCTGGACAGGTATTATCTGGAATCGGTTAATTGGGCCAGTCATTATTTCTAACAGGCTGGCCAAGGACAACTTTTTAGAATTATTGGCAAATGGTTTTCAAAATATGGTAGATGAACTTTCATTAGCGGTAAACAGTAATATGTTCATCATGTGGCTCCTCCGGTGAGAGACTGGTTCAATGAGCAATTTGCCGAAAGGTGGATAGGAAGAGGTGGACCATTCCGTTAGCCAGCTTGATTTCTCGATCTCACCCCTTGGTGTTCTGTACACAATTGGTGTACAGAACACCAGTTTAAAATGATGCAGATTTAACTAACCAGATATTTGAAGCATCACGTTCAATAGATGAAGAAATGCTAGAAAGAATGCAGAGGAATATAATCAGAAGAGCGGAAATTTACAGAGATCAGGACATAATTTTGAACATTTATTATAAATTCATCTCATTGACTCTTTTGACATTTATCGTATTTGTTATTGACATTAAAGTTTTTAATTTATTATTCTCTCTTATTCGCATGTATATAGGCAACTCTAGTACTTTATCCATTATTAGGATAAATGAAACGTGTTGCCAAATTTTTCTTTACAAAAAAGCCAATATTTTAAATATTTTTTCCGTGTTCCTTTATCGGTATTTCAAACCGTAGCGTGGAGTTGTTCTGCGAATTTTGGGACACGTTGTATAGCCAGATTCGATTTAAAGATTCAGTCCACAGCGCCGTGTAATCCGCATAGGTAGCAACAATTGTTTTGTCGGGCTTTGGTCTAAAGTACCTTAATTACCTTCCGGTTAAGACGATCTTATTTGGAACCTATTTCTTTAGAATTAGAAAGGTAGCGTCCTCTATTTTGTCAATCACTTGTTAGTAAAATTCACTGGACTAATTGCTACTCAGACAGACCTTGACCGTCACAGTATTAAGAGTTGTTTCGTCAATTGATTTTTAGCGTGGTGGTGCTATCCTACTACCCCATCATAATTTATTAAAGAGGAGTGTAGCAAGGTGTTCGCCAGTAAATTAACCGAAAGATGCAAGAATAGTAGTAGTAAGTAAGTGATCTTGACAAAGCCGTATTTATTTAGTTTTTTGTGATTAAATTGACTTTGCACCCTACTTATGTATTAAGGATATTACTCTATTACTTAAAGCAATTTCATTAGGTTGAAATTCGCAGTTAATCAGATAAGGGCCACCTCATTAAATTAACAATGTTCTTATTAAGGGATTAATTACAATCAATAGATTGATTACTCGAATCCCTCTCCAGTGTCAGTAACTTCAGCTGTGTTCCGGAGAGGTGCCGGGACGATACGGGACAGAAACACGGACATTAGGAGACAAATGTGTCTTCAGTTGTGCTACTCGCCTTGGTGAAAGAGAGAAAGGCTGTGCATGGTGGGTTGCTTAACGAGCGACGACTTCAGAAATAAACCGTTCGTCCTTGAATAAATTTCGTCACGCGCTATTTTCTCCAGACGACGACGGACGGGGGCAATGTTAATGTGAAAAAATTCAATTTTCATCGGGCGAAGAGATAAATAGTTGCAGGAGGAAATTCGATTACGCGCTGTACGTCTACAGCACGTCCGCCGTGAGCGACATATTTTGTACATTTTTTTGAAGATAAACGTCAGTTGACTTGTCAATTCTGTTTATCGCCGTCGTTAAATTGATGATATCTCGACTGATGCACTCAATAATCTGGAAAAAATATTTGTTGGTGATGTTTGAATTTCACGTGGAAGCAATTTTAGCCATTTATGGGAGTAAAAAGAACAGTAATCTCATGGACATCACACTGTAAAAAATGAGGGTAATTTCCCCCCGTAAATCCCTCGAAAAAGAGTTTGTTAATTTTAGCTCTAAGTTGGGTATTTACTCCCATTACGAAGTAAATTTACTCCAAGAAAAGTAGTATTCCCGAATGCATGGAGTATCCCTATCTATAGCAAGGAAAACTGTCTGCAAAAATTAATATTATTTACTGATAAGTGAAAATATGTGGTATTTAAATATACAAGCGATTCGTCTATTTCACTTTATCTAACGTAGTATGTACATACATTATAACTGATCTTACTCATTGAACTGAATTACATATATCGGAGGCACAAATCATAGCAAACGTTTTTTGTGCGACTAAAGAATTTGAAGTGGTATAGGTACTAATATTTTTATATCACTGGAACATATAATAAATATACTTAATTGTGTGGAATATGAGTGAAGAATTGCAAGTAAACCATACCTATTACGCATGCTCTCAAAACAGTCGCGTTACGCATACTATAATCTATTGTATGATGCTCTTGCATGTTTTGTTAACTGTGCTTGTATTGCTGATTTCTACGATTGGTGAGTATTAATAATAATGTTTATATGAAAATCTTTTTTATTAAGAAAGTGTAGATTAGTATACGAATTACTATGTTCTGCAATGAGAAGATCAAAACAACAGTACCTGCTTTGTTCATGTGTGTACGTTACAAGATATGTTTGGAGGGTTAAGTACATACACTATTTTATTAGCGAATGTACAGGTGTTTAATATTTTTGATAGTATTTCGAAGCATCGATGTTCCTAACGTATATATAGAAAAGTCCATTGTTGATATAAAGCTGGTTTCAAAAGAAAATATATTTATTCTATGTGTGCTTTTACGTTATAAATTTAGCAGCCATGTTAAGATATCCATATCTATTTCAAATAATTGTGCATTTTCTCTAAATAACACAAGAAAATAACTGCTAATTAATAGTTTGATTTACATACTTATTTGTTGTAGAAATAAGATGGATAATATTTTCTTGCAATGTATGTAATTTCACGGTTGATCTTTACAATAATTTTTTAGCTCATTTATACGGTTTATTAGGGATGGAAAAATAATTGAGTACCTATCAATTACGTAACAAAAGAGGATTATTTCAAAGTGCTACTAGTTTTAAAACACATTTTTATCGATATCGTTTTTATAAAATTAAGCGCGATGTAAGTTCTTGTGATAATTTATCAATCAATGATATGATAATATTACAGTTACGAATAAGGACGAGCAAAATACCTAAAATCATTACTGAACAGAAAAGGGAGACCGTCCAACAACTGCAACACTGCACCAAGTAAAATAAAAAATAAAAAAGAATGCAAAAGTCGGTTGTCACAATTGGCAACCACCACTAGAAAATAACGAAGACACTGACAATGATCAGGAGAAACTAAGACATGTTAACATCGATGTTTTTGATAAATCCGTTATAAAATTGTTAGAAAAAACTTATGCAAAGCAAAGAGACTTTCTCAACACGAATTATCCTGCTGTATGTCAAATTAAAGAACAGTGGTCAATTTTATTGAGTCAGTCAGGAACTTATTGGCACTATGAAAAACTCATGAACCACAAAGCAATGATAAGCAAAGCTTCTAAAATTTTAGAATTTGGAAAAAAAAAAGAAATACATCTATTCCTACTGATGAAGACGGAGTTTTACGATGTGTAATTATAGTTAATGCAGATATTTTGGAGAGAATGTTAAGCTCATTATTTGTAAAATCTGCAGTAAGTGAAGATAACCAGTGATAAACACAAGAAATTGGTACCCATTTTTTTTAAAATACTCAATTTTCATTACAAATGTCATGTACATTCTTTATATATTTTAAAAGTTGCTAATTTGCTATCACCCATCACCTCTTATAGACCTTTGTTCCCGTAAATTTGCTTTGCTAACCCTTAAGACGCTATAAAATGCCGAACAATATTTAAGGTTGAATTACTTCCAGGACGAAAAGCAACTTATAGATAATAGTTCACCATACAATTTATGTAGGAATGATAAAATACAAATATGTAGGTGATAGTGAATTATTTATATTTCTGTTTTCAGATGACAACGAAAATATTCATCGTTATGTCATAAAAATGGAACAGCAGCACCTGAACCAAAGGACCCCATATTTAAGAGAGGCATTAAATCAATTATTTGCTATATATTTTATGTTAACCTGGAATATCCAAAAGACATATCACACACAATGTTATTTTTTCAATATTATTGTATGAAAATAAATTCTGTTTCAGGCACTAAAAACAAAAAGAAAACACAAGCAAAAGTAGTAAATTTACTGAATTATTTAAGAGATAATGTTTAATGTAAATATGTATAACAAGAAATAAAACGATCTTGAATGAAGTTGATTGTGTTCCTCTACTTATAGTTTTAAAGATTAAAAAAAAACGTACTTCAGTCAGAATTGGGCAACATGTAAATTATGTAACACTCACCAAATTATATAATTATAGTGTAAATGACGCACTGCAATAAGAGCTGTACGTAACTGATGCAACTAAAAGGTCAATCTTATTCTTTCAGATTTTTGTGGCAATTTAAGAGTTTCGTGGAATTATCTATATATATATAATGCCCAACTCTGGCCGCAGTGAAATTTTACCATTTGACATATAATCTATTTATTAATCACTGACTTTTCTAGTGTTTATCATCGATTTCTAACGTATTTGCCAATTATTACTAAAGTATTGTAATTCGTTTTGAAGGAAATGTATCACCATTTCGGAAAAATATTGTCATATCCTACACAGTACCGACATCAAGTATGAAAGCTGAGCATACCGGCCACCTTTCGTTAATTGCTCACGACGTCAATAGAGTGAATAGTAGAATAACGAATGTCAATTAATTCTATGCAGTATAATTATATATTCGGAGTTCTTATAAAAACTTTATGCGCGGTTGATTTAAAATAATTTCCAGTAGAAACTGTAAACTTCTATTCACTTATGCTTGCATTCAGGACAATGAAAAGAGTGTGCAATGTCTGTTTGTAAGTGTATTACATATCACTACTTACAGTGAATGCATACAGTATAAGCGAACTGCAAAACAGGGTAATTTTATTACTAGAATCGGATGCAACTTTATTACTACTAGTATGTGGATAAAATTACTACAGCAGGGCAGATTTTACTTTCTGTAGTTAAAATTCCCTATAAAATTAGAAGGTTAAATTGCGAGAAGTAAATTTACCCCTTAATGGTAAAATTAAGCATTAAATTTCACCTCCGCGCAACAAAATTGCCTTTGCATGGTAACTTTCCCATGTATTTTTACTATACCACTTGCAATTCTCCCTTCTTACTTTGGAATTTTACACATGGATGGTAAAATCACTCAGCTCAGGAAATTTACCCGGATATCGGAGGTAGAAAAGTTGCATCCGATTATCAGAGTAAAATTCCCCATAAATTTTTTACAGTGCAGTAATATATTATAAAGGGTGCGGCAAAAATAACTAAGCGATTTAGTTCATTTATAATTATGACAAATAATACAATATTTTGTAAATAGTTAATACATATCCACTTTTAATAAACGGTTTAGGTAAATTATTATATATTATTTGAAAATTATATTATTTAAATGATTTTCGTGATTATCACGACAAGATTCAGCTCTTTTAACCACATTTAGCATAACTGTATCCAAAACCTCAGTTGTTATCTCTGCAATTGTTTGGCGAATATACCTTTTCAAATGTTCCAGCGTTTTTGGCCTGCCTTTGTAAAGATTGTCCTTTAGATAGCCCCACAGAAAACAATCTGGGGCAGTCAAGTTCGGCGACCTTGGTGGACAGTCAATATAGCCACCACGTGAAATAAGACGTCCCGGAAACATCGGCTGTAAAAGGTTGATGGTTTCTCGACGTGTACGGGATGTGGCACCATCCTGTTGAAACCACATGTTCCTCAGATTTCGTTCTTCCAACTGTGGTCGTAGAAAATTACGTAACATTTCACGGTATCCTTCGGCATTAATAGTAACAGCATTACCTGCATCATCTTCAAAGAAAAACGGTTCTAAAATGCCAGCGCTATAAACACCACACCATGCGGTGACTTTAAGGGAGTGTAAGGGCTTTTCATGAATTATTCCAGGATTTTCTGTACCCCAAAACCTGTTGATTTGTTTATTGACGTGTCCACATAAGTGAACATGTGACTCATCGCTCATGATATTTTTTGTGTGGAAACCATTAATTTCGTTATTTAAGTTTATAAAGTTGTTGCTCCATGGTAGACGTTTTTCATAATCTGTAATGAGTGTTGACTGCATTATTTTAATTTTATAGGGATATAAGTAAAGATCTTGTTTCATAATTCGACATAGAGATCGATCACTAAGTTGTAACTGCTGAGAACGGCACCGTGAGGATGTTTGTAGGCACGCTTCTCCCACTGAACAAGTAATGGAAAATTTTGATATTACATTGCGAATGGTGTTTGAATTTGGAGCAGGACGATTACGATATTTTGTTCGAAATTTTCTTTGCACGCACACAACACTTGAATTATTTTCATAATACCACTGAAGTAGTTCTATTCGCTCTTGGTTCCTGTAACGCTACATAATGAATGCCTAAGGTGTAACCTGTATAACTGTGACAATACGACTGACGTTTTATGCAGAGTTCAGTGATTTCTACGATTTAAAATCGCTTAGTTATTTTTGCAGTACCCTTTATATTAGTTTTTATTTAATAATAATAATAATAATAATAATAATAATAATAATAATAATAATAATAATAATAATAATAATAATAATAATAATAATAATAATAATAATAATAATAATAATAATAATAATAATAATAATAATAATAATAATAATAATAATAATAATAATAATAATAATAATAATAATAATAATAATAATAATAATAATAATAATAATAATAATAATAATAATAATAATAATAATAATAATAATAATAATAATAAATGCCTTTATTGCAGTAAAAATAAACAGAAGCAAGTTGTATTAACCAAAAATAATAATAACAAATATAAACTAAACTGTCTATGATGCAGTAAGAGCAGGGACGGCGCTAGCATATTTGGCACCCTCTGCAAAGGCTAGCATTGGGCCTTTTTCCCACCTGTAGTAGTAATATTATTATCTAGTGATCAGAGAAGTAATACATAAAACTATTAATAAAAGGTTTAGTAATAATAATAAAAATAATGTTTTATTGTGTACCAGGAAGATCACTGTAATTTACAATAAATAGATGTGCGAATTAAGAATAGTGAAATACACTAAAACACACATAAAACATTTAAGAGGAGCATTTACCCATCGAAAACAATGGCCGCCGTAAGGCGTCGCCGTTTTGTGTTTTTTAAATTTATTTTGTAATTTGAGAATCTCAAATTTGGGTTAGAGATGCAGAAGGCATAAATTTATAATGTCAAGTTCAGTTTTTGTATTAATTTATTTTCTTAAAAAAGTTATGTGTTTTGGAAATAACCACAAAAATGCATAAATTTGATTAACATCTACTAACTAAGGCCTATACACAAAAGAAAGAAACAACCTCTACGCACCAGCTGCACATTTGATGAACAATATAAAAAAAATCAAATTTATGTAATTATATTTGAAGATAAAAAATTTAAAATAGCAAACATTTTCAAACACATTTCAGACAAATGTTTTTCGAAGCGATTCCATCGTCTATCCCCACTTTACGGTATCTCTACCAGGCCTAGTGAAGACGCAAATCTATCGGTATCGATCGGCTATTGCAAACTTGAATCCGAACGACGTGTCTTTTTTTCAGCGGAAAAATTATTACGTTATGCAAAATGGAAATAATACCGTTATCTGCGTTTATGAATTTGCTTTCAAACAAAAAAAGAATCAATCGGTTTGGTGTTTGCTTTTGTTTAAGAACACGTTTGAAAAGCATTTTGGTCAATTTTTTACAATAAAAATGTTCAGTGTCGACCAAAAATGCTCTAAATAGCCACTTCATGTAGAGAATTATATAAATGTGTACATCTGTTTAAACTGGTCCTGCGCTAATTTTTTTTCCCTTCAGAACGATCTACATTGCGACAGAATAAAACTGAGCCGCTCTGATAGAAACCCGAACATCGTCTAGCTCCACCTACTCGCACCCCCTTGCGTCTATCCTCCCGCAAGTAATACAAGTTGCATAAGTTCCGATTCACCCGGATACAGTTGGTAAATGCCCCTCTTAAGCTTAAATTCTAAGATAATATCATTAAAATATTGCATTACGGCACATTGATGTAGTGGGCTCCTCAGCAAGATATTTAGTCAGCATTCCGAAATAAAAAAGGTTAGTTGACTTCTGGAAGAAAGCAGTGGCACATTTAAATTATTTAATCCCAAAAGAAAGAGGTAGTCAATCATATTATGCACTAAATCATGTAAAAAGTTAGCACTACCAGTCTCATAACGTGTATTTAGTAGAAAGAAATTATTTCACCAAATAACACAGTATGGTCAGTATTTTAGTAGGGATAAACTCCACTGGTCCTAAAGCTCAAAAAATCGTCTTTGTATGCCCTTCGTTTTCATTTTATAGCAGATATAATTGGCCACACCAGTGCACTGGTGTGGCTGCATTGGCAAAATGCCTACAATTTCTGAGAATCAAACCCAGTGTAGCAGAGGAAGAAGTGCATACATTAGTAATATGTATGCCGAAGGATAAATGTCGATCATAGAGCACTCACAAATCGTTTACCTCTTGCACGCAGACTAATACGTGTCTCCCAATGGTATAGTCGATGTCAATCAGTTCCATCCATGTAGAATAATCATAAGATGTCATCTATTGACATGTTATAATGTAGTGCCACACCATTATGTTCACACCATATGCAGATTGTATCTCAATCATACTGTAGACGTACAGCTTCAGAGAGAGTATCAATAGGATGATAGAATTTCAAGTCGTCAGCATACGCCAACCCCATCCTAAAAAAAAACGATTTCAAGAGGTAGTTAATAAATAATATAAAAAGCAGATATCCCAAATTAAAGCCCTGTTGAACACCTGACGTGGCAGCAAATTTAGCAGAATTGAAGCCATTATAGTAACCATAATTTATCCAATGAAGTGATCCGATGTAAAATAAGTTGCAATAACAAGATCCAAGGAAAAATTTGCAGAAATCTTTTTCATATTTTAACGTGCACCGTGGCTTGCTAGCGCTACGACACCTCACATTGTGACACTCTTATATTTGGTACGTTCGCTTATCAAACGTCTATCTTACATTGAACAACTACGCGCCTGAAAGATACACAGCCCTATCTACACGTTTTAAAACTCAAAGCGAAACAGGCAAATCCGGAGGGCTTGACGTCTAAATACCCTAGTCCAGCGATTCTCAAACTTTTTTAACCACGGAGCATTTTTTGAACCATAAGTTTCCTGTGGAGCCCTAAGTTTATATATATATTAGGGCAGTAGGCAAATAGATATGATATGAAGACTCATTTTTATAATCTATACATTTTATTCTATATATTTTTTTATAATAAAAATCATACAAACGTAGGTACGTTATATGAATATGTATCTACAAATAAAAAATAACACAAAGATAGAGTGTATATTAGTTGTTACCATTTAATGGGAGGTATGTAGTTGCTTTTTATTTTCGACCAACTGTTTAATGTGAGGCTTGGTAGAAGAGAGTTGTCAGGTTCAGCAGCCAGTCTATTATGGTATTTCGTTTTTGTAGCTGCATATGTCGAGAATCCTGTTTCACAGAAGTATGTTGTTGGGAACGGAAGAAGAACAGTCAGAGCTTGTGTGGCAAGTTGTGGATATTCATCACGAACCCTGCACCAAAAATTATCAAGTGACATTGTTTTGAACAGTGATTCCATGCTTGAATCTGATGTCATTTCTAAAAAGGATACATAGATTTCGTTTGACATATTTTCTGGCTTCTGCAAATTTGGTACAAAAGGATTCTGAACCCATGAATTCATTTTCAGTTCTATATTCTGCTCTTCCGGAAAATACCTCTCAAAAGATGCGTGCATATCATTAAGACATTGGATCACTTCTTCAAATATTTCATATGATAATTGTGCTGTCTCACCAACGAACTCATTCAGTGTTGAAAAGCTTTCTAGTTCTCTGTTGCCAACACAAACAATCCAAAACTGTATTTTTTTGAATGCAGTTATTTTGTTATTAGAATTGAATACTCTAGTCTGTTTTCCTTGTAAAGATAGATTTAATTCATTAATTTTTCCAAATATATCTGTAAAAAAAGCTAGTCTGGACAATCAAGTCACATCACTCAAACAGTCTTTTAATTTAAAAGAAATATCAGTTATAAAAGCTTGTAATTCTGTTCTTAGTTCGAGATAACCATCTAACTTCTGTGTGGAGTAGTAGTGTTTTATGTCTGCTTCCATAATCTTCACACAATATTGAAAACAATCGGGACTGAAGAGGGCGTGATTTGACGTAATTGATTATTTTTACTACTTAATCAAGAACCATTTTTAGATTTGGTGGCATCTTCTTTACGGCAAGTGCTTGTCTATGTAGGATACAATGGCTAGAACTACATTTTGGCGCTTTACTTTTTATTAGTAATACCGCTCCAGCTGTTTTACCAGTCATTGCCTTGGCCCCATCTGTACAAATATCGATACAATTGTTCCAATCGAGATTGTGTGTTTCAAAAAAAGTGTCAATCGTCTTAAAAATTTCTTCTCCGGTGGTGTTAGTCGGCAGCGATGCGCACATAAGCAAGTCTTCTTCGATTGAATGTATATATGGATATCGTACAATTATCAGCAATATGACCAGTCCAGCAACATCAGTCGACTCATCCATTTGCAGAACGAATTTGTTATGTTTAAGGCGACCAACTAGCTTTTGTTTGTTATAGCCTGCGAGGTCGTTAATTCGACGCGAAACAGTGTCGTTCGAAAGCGGCACTGTAGAAAGACGCTTTACAGATTTTTAATAGGATGCCTCCGTGGCTTTTTCATTCACAGTCTGGGTCGCATATGTCATAGTTTCTTGACTTCTTAATAATTGCTCTTTCTTACGTATAAAAAATTCTTTATTCTTGTCTTTGCAATCAGGCTGTATAGTTTCTAAATGTTGGCGCATATTAGCGGGTACCATGGAACCATTTGGTAAAGCTTGCTACATAATATGTAGAGAGGCGACCTGTTAGAATCAACAAATCCGAGATTGATGTAAGATTCGTCATATCTTCTTTTTCTCGCCTTTAATGAGTCCTTAGATTTAGATATCTTACTGCTTGAAATCGCCATATTACCTTGAATCTCATCTTCTTGATCGTAACTCTTTGAGGTT
The DNA here is from genome assembly GCA_963170755.1 of Amphimallon solstitiale. NCBI lineage: Eukaryota > Metazoa > Arthropoda > Insecta > Coleoptera > Scarabaeidae > Amphimallon > Amphimallon solstitiale. The sequence continues at coordinate 62,206,709 of OY720680.1, forward strand.
GACGCAGCATTTTCCGGGCAAACCATCTTCGAACTTTCTAAACTAGATCTTGTTGAAACACCTTTAATCCACCGCTCCATTCTATCTTTTAAAATCAACAGTTTAATTTTACAATATAAAAAACAGAATAATATCACCACAAGATATTTTACAACCGTTAATAAGAAACACAAATTAAATATACTGTCGCCCGAGAGCGGTGCGTGGATTGAAGATCCTTCGAGGCGGTTCTAGGTTTTTCTGGACGAGAGTGATGAAGGGAGGGACACGTAGTGGAATGTTCGCAACGTGTCTAGATGAGTCAGCGCACAGAAAGAGTGAGAGCGTCAACATGTCACTTGTGATAAAGTAGTGACGAGTATCGAATCACCACATACCTAATCGTACAAACTAAACTCCTTTGTTTATAGTTTTTGATCGTAGCATTATTGTATATTTATTATGCTGCTTGCCGCCTCATTTTCTGCTATTACGTATTGACAAAATAATAAATTCTATAAAATCAACATTGATAAAAAAAATGTTCTCAGTGTGTGACAAGACTTGATGTGCTTTATTCTTTATGTTAATATTATTTTGGCGGAGCCCCTCGTCGAGCTTCGCGGAGCCCCAGGGTTCCGCGGAGCACACTTTGAGTAACGCTGCGGCCCTAGTCCTTCTCGGTTATCATCCGTAATCACCAGATATGTCATTGTGTGGTTTAATTGCTTTCTTTTAAACAATGCTTAGTAGAGAGTAAGAAAGAAAAACAGAACTGACATCTATAGCTAGTTTACCAGTATCACTCAGCGGAGTTTTCTTTTACGGTAAGTCGATTAGTTTTTACTTCTATTGTTCTATTCGCGATCTCTTTCTCTACAACATTAAAATTAAGAAAACATTTAGTTCAATTACACCAAACACATGAAATATATGAAAGTCTCAAAGATCTTGAAACGTTTATTATTTATGCATTCGTCATTTATGAAACACTTGTCACTTTTTTCATAAGGACATGTAATGGTGTAATCGAATACATAACAATATAATTTCTTCTACGTTCGCATAAAAACTTATATTATCTATGCATATATGAACATTACAATAAAAGATACGTCATTTAAATTGAACTATTATCGGCTTGGTTAAATGTAGAGCATTCAATTACCACTCGGCCGGTAAATGCACAGCCAAACAAGTAATCAGGTAATTGCGGGATTAATAACTACTCGACTGGTGAATGCATGGCTGAAGCAATAATTAGCTGAACATGCGAACAAGTATGACTAAATTCAATTTAAATCAGCCAACTACAATATATACAGTGTTACGTTTTATATATTCGGAAAATTATATATATTTGCAGAAGTATATTCGTATAAAGGCGAAATTAACAATAGAATTCAATACTAATTTCGACATTTTTATACATGGCTCAACGAAAAAGTTCGTTACAGTACCTAATACTTCAGTTAAAATTATCCTAGTTGTTAATTGTTTATCCATTAGTCAGAAATTCTTCAGTTCCATTTTGTTGTTTTTTCTGTTAGTGTTTGTTCTCACCCATCTTTGACACTTTTAAGCTGCTAAAATTCACTAAACAGTTTCATAGCATTTGCACCATATGCGGCTTGCAACAATTGTAATGTTTCGGTAGTGCATTTGTTGATTTTAATACAAAATGTAATATTAACACGCAACACAAAATTTCTATCACGCATTGTTACTCCAAAGCGCACCGCAATTATATATTACCTTCGCTGTAGTTAATTAACAACTGTGTTTATGAGCTTTAAATTTGCACACGTATTAGTTGAAACATGTTGAAAATCGAATGCTTATGTAATTTCGATACTACGCTGCCATTTCGGGAATTAGATTGTAGTAGCTAACTATATAATAAACTGTTTGCATTCAATTTAATAGTTGAAAAAAATATTAATTTAATTTATATTGTAATTGCATTGTAAATTATCAAGCAAGCTATCAATGCATGTGTGCTTAAACGAAACGTATCAAATAGAAAATTATATACAAACAAACTCTTGTATATGTAGGTATTTCATGTTCTAATATTCACAAAGTATGAAAGCTCACCCACAAGCATATCTCAAGTCCTTAAATATTAACAAACATACAGAAATGCTCTCTGTAAAGCCGCAAACGTATATTGTAAACGCATTAATATGCAAGCCATTGAGTTTCATTTATCATTTCCTCGAGAATAATACATTATACACTTGTCCTTATAATAGTCAGTGCTTATGTTTAAATATAGTTCTTGCCTTTCCCTAAATTCTAACGAATGCAGCTATTGAGTCTAGCATTCATGTAGATCGATAAGAAGGCCCCGATTTGTCATGGACAGCATTTAATGTCACCACAAAAATAATACTGCCTTATGTATCAATTGGTATCAAGTGGTAAGACAAAGAAAAAATATAATGCAGAATTGAGTAAATCGAACATGAAATATATAGTTTATATAAAATCGTTTTTTTCTATCTGCCCTACTTTTTTGGATCAGTGTTTTTAACTCCATCTTGTTCAGTTATAAATCACATATACAAGGATTTAGTCCTGTGTATTTGCCCTGTTGTTAGTCCGCCACCCAGATAGTTCCAGAAATATCCACCAGGTATAGTAAGTATTGTTTGTCCTGTAACTGAAGTTACCTTCAACTTTTTAATTAGAGTTGAGGTAAGTTAATTGAGTTCTTACCGTGCGGGGTAGATTGAAGTTGGCCTCGCGTAATATATTTTTGTTTAGGAAAAATTTGTTACAAAGTTAACCTACAAGGACCGGATTGTAAATTGTTGTTTTTATGTTATTGGATAGAAATAAAATAAGTTCAACTGAATAAATAAGATACGTAAACTTAGTTTCAAAAATTATTTAATAATATCACTACAATATTGTTTCGCCAAACTTTGGCTTCATCAGGTGATGAGAAACTGAATATACAAAATTATTACAACATAATATATAGTGTCACAACAGTATGGGATATGAGTGGGGGTATTTTATAAACTATAGCATTGTAACAACGGGGAATAATTGAATTGAGTCTGATCGTTAAAGCACGACCTAATTTATTATATCTATTAATTTCTAAGGTTTCTAATAAATTAAGTTTCTGTCCTTTATCTTGAATATGTAAAACTTTGAAATCTCTATTGAATTCGTCTTCTTCATCTATACAATGCGTTGCGAAGGTAGAGTCCGTTTTGTTACCCATATAACTTTTTTCATGTTCCCCGGTCCTTTGTTCAAAAGTACGGCCTGTTTGACCCACATATACCTTATCACACTCACAAGTCAACATATAGACCCCCGATTTCAACCTTTTATCCGCTTTATCTTTATCATTTCTAATATATTTTTGAACTGAATTATTAGTTTTAAATGCTATTGACTCGTTCTTAACGTTTTTAATTAGTTTACCTATTTTTATTGATGTATGTCCTTTAAAGGTGAAAGCATTATATTTGTTATCTGACTTTTCTTGTACTTTTGGATAAATTAACGATCAAGCCTGCTTTTTTCGTTTTCGTGCAAGAATATTGTCTACTAAATTTACTGTATAGCCATTATTGTTAGCTATCGTGTAGATTCTATTTAGTTCTAATTCAAAGTTAGTTTTATTCATCGGTACATTAATTAATCTGTGTATCATTGACTCATACGCTGATAACTTGTGTGACCAGGGGTGAAAAGAACTTTTATGTATAGTAGTATCTGTGTGCGTAGGTTTGTGAAAAATTGCAAATTCATGCCTGCCTTTATTATTCGAAATCGTTAAATCTAAGAAATTAATGGATTTATCCTTTTCTATTTCTGTTGTAAATTTTATATTAGGGTGTATGGTGTTAATGTGGTCTTGAAACGCTTTTAACTGCCTAACTGTACCTTTAAAGCAGATTAATATGTCATCAACATAACGGTACCAATAAACACAATTGTTAAATAAGGGGTGCTTACTTATTTGTGTTTCGATGTAGTTCATAAATATTTCTGCCATTAGCGGACTTAAGGGATTTCCCATTGCTAAACCTGTCGTTTGTGTGTAGAACTGTTGTTTATATTGACAGTAATTCTGTCTTACACAGATGTTTAATAAATGTAAAATCTCGGTTTTGGTAATCGGGTTAACGTGTCTTAAGTCCAGCATTGAAGATATTAATTCTATTACCTCTGTAGGGGGTACATTGCCCCGTGTAGTAACCTTTGTAAACAATTAATTCATATTATACTCGAACATACAAAATTTAAATCGGAGTGGTCCATACAAAATTCACAAGAACTTATTAAGAAAATATCGAGTTTAGATATTCCCCATAACAGTAAATTTGTTTCGTTTGATGTTACAAACCTATTCACCAATGTACCCCCTACAGAGGTAATAGAATTAATATCTTCAATGCTGGACTTAAGACACGTCAAACCGCTGTAGATATAAATTTCAAATTTTGTATTTACGAGTATAATCTTCCTCTTGAGGTCTGATTAGATTTTCAGTAAAATCGACCAACCGGAAGTAGACGTTTACTTCGGTGAAAAAATCGAATTTTGCCAATACCTCGTCAACTACTAAGTTTAATCAAATTTATAAAGAATCCATATGTACTTAAAATTAATTTGAGAAAAATTTTATTATTAAAGTTTTTTGAAATTCCTACCGGAAGTGGGTCTTTTACTCTTATCGAAGATCAGTTTTTTTGCAAATATTTCGCAAGTCATGCTTTTTAGAGGGATACATTACGAGTATAAAAGTATTTATAACTTAATTTTCAATATCTTTTATATAAAAAAAGATTTCAAAATTCGGACCGGAAGTAACACGTTTACTCTTACCGTATAGCGATTTTATGCAAATGAATCGGTTATTTCTTAAACACCCTAAGTCATTTTTTATAGGTTCTTAGGAAACAAAAAAAACGTTTTATTCCTAGAAACACAAAACAAGTTTTTGTTTACTTTATTTCAAATGATTATTTAACATGTTTTAGACATAATGTAGTAACAATATTTTATATTAATTAAAATTATAATATTAAAAAAAATATTCAAAAATTCTGACTTAGGTTGTTTCTGCAACAAACGCAAAATTTGTAATACAAGTTATACCTTTTTAAGAACTTTACTCACTATTCCCTTTTTGCAGCTTTATTTTTCCGTTCCTTTGTTTTACTGAAGTTGATAACAGCTTCATAGAAAGGTTTGTCGTCTTCATTGACCCATTGCAGCAATGTTTTAAGATGTTCCAGTTTAGTGCTCAAGATAGGAATGCTTCCTTCGTAAGCACAGGATTTTGGAAAACACAGCAATCTATTTTTCGTATTCCTAGCATGCATTAAGGGAAACGTATGCCACAAACAACCATTGATTAGTTCAGAAGTTTTTACATATCCAGGATTTGAAGATAAGTGTATGAAGTGGTGAAATTTCGATATGGCAAATGTTACCTTTGCATCTCTAGAAACCTTCGCCGATTCCTCGGAAGTAGTGTCCCTTTTATAATAGGCTGTCCACCAATTTTTGAAATCTAAAATTTCATCTCCCTTAACTTCCTTGACCGTAAAATTATTTTGCGAGCTTGCTTTGACGTTAATTTCTGTGTAGCTGTGTTCCGGAGGTTTCTTTTGGCAACGCCGAAGTCCCTGTTGCAAGGAAGGAACGAATGGCCTCTTATAGGGTAAAATTGTTGCACTTTCTTAAAACGGTTTGTTTCTTCTAAAGCCATACATAATCGAATAATGCAGTGAGTTTTATTCTGACCAGGGCAGTTATCAGAAAACAATCGCAGTTCTTCAACTTGTTTAAGCAAATAGTTCTCAATGTAATCCATTAGGAACGACGCTTCCTTATTGGGACCCTTTGCTCCAACATTTTCGGTGTATGTGTAGAAATAAGCCTTATTGGTTTTTAAATCGTGTATACAAAACACAGACACGCTTAATTGGGTTAAATAGAACAAATCCTGTACAGGAATTAATGGGAGCTGTAGGTTTTGCATGAAATCGAATGCTATTGCTCCAAGTTTTTCGTTGCTTTTACATTCTTCAGTAGCAGTCCGAAGTGCTGTGTAAAATTTTTTTGCACGGCGCTAATGGGCTATCTTTTCAGCTACTGCAGCTTTTTTTGCAGATTCTCCTAAAGATGTACTTTTTATTTTCAAAGTTAGTACCTCGCATTTATTGCAAGTGTCAACTTGTGGCCGTCCAAAGTGAAGATTAAAATTTTCATGGAAAAATTTTAAATAATAATGGTATGTTACTTTTAAATCAGGATATGTACCACAAAACATCTCGTGCATTATTTTTACGTTCAGCTTGGCATCCAAATACTGATAGTCTGACCCTGAATAGTGTGCCTGCTTTACAGGATATAAAGAAATGTGACTTTTAACTAAATTTATAATATCAGCTGTAATGGCATTTCCTTTAGGATACTTTCCTCTTTTATCGGAAGGCGTTTTATTGTTTAATAGCAGTTTTTTAATTCTTTTTAGTCTCCCAATACTTACACCATGTAAGTTTGCAAAAGTAAACTGACAAACTTTAATCTTTTTGTTACAAAGATTCACAAAATAGCCATACGATCTACTACGCTCTTTTCCTTCTAAGTTGCGCTTACGTATCTGCTTTATATTTCGAAATTCAATCAAACATTAAAGATAAATATCCTGTTCATCTTTTGTTTTCATGGAATGAAATCTTTGAAAAATTTCCTTTTTAGTATGTAGATCTATTTTAGTTCCACATTTCATAGGACACCCACATTAGAAAACATACAATAAATAAAACGTTAGTACTATTTAATTACCTGAGAACATACTTGCAATTCGTTAGATTTAAAGTTTTCGCAGGTACAGTTTTCCCTCTGTAATTTTTATACTCTGCTCCTTTGACTCGAGAATCCCGGATCAGGTTTCTTTTGTATAATCCGTCATTACGAACACCTTTCTTCCGTTTTTTGGAGAGATTCCGCACAATCGACCATCATAATGTAATAATTTATTATATCTTTAGCAACAATCTCACAGATAATAATCGAAATGCACTGACAAATGCACTCAAAAGTTCACGATTATTAGAGGTTATGAATCAGCTGTTACTAAGAAGCGCTTATTCATGTAGTGCGAAAACACCATAAGTCAATGACTTGAGTTGTTTAAGCATTAAATGGAAAATTTCGTTTACATGTTTCTAAGGTAAGGAATATAGTACTTAGATTGTATAAGCACCAAACGATAGGAAACAGCCGCTTTCATATTAATCGTGTATTAACTTAAAAAGGCCGAAAAATGACTTAGGGTGTTTAAGAAATAACCGATTCAAATATGTCATAAATTAAGCATTCAGTATATATTTAACAAGAGTACAAAAGTATTTAGAGCGAGATTTGCAATGTTTTTTGTATAAATGAAATTTCTAAATTCGAACCGGAAGTACCAGTTTTACTCTTATCGAATAGCGATTTTTGCAAATATTTCGTAAATTATGCATTCTATATATATTTTTCAAGAGTATAAAAGTATTTAGAGTTGGATTTGGAATGTTTTTTGTATAAACGAAAATTCAAAATTCGGACCGGAAGTAATACTTTTACTCTTAGCGATTAGCATTTTTTTGCAAATATCTCACAAAGTATGTATCCTATAGAGATTTATTAAGAGACTGGAAGTACTTAGAATAGAATTTTGAATAATATTTGCATAAAGTAATTTTCAAAATTGTATTATTTGAAACTCTCATACGTATAAGAAAGTCGTGTGGTTACCACACCTCATTTTTTAAATAAAGTTCGATAAAATATTTTCTTAGTTTCATATTATTTATGGAGTATAAAATGGTTATAATTAATAATTTACATTTACAACTGGAAAACCTACCGTAAAATTCGATTGGTGAAACTTTAATTTCGATTCCTGCAAGCGTGTCGATGTAATTTTACACAATTTAATTCGCAGGGCGTTCTCGAGAGTTTCCGCTTCGCAAAATTCGTAACGCATATCGTGCATCCCTACTCTTCATCATTCTACATCAAAAAAAAAAAAAAAGAAAATGAAAATTTTCACAATTACTGCGCGAACACTTTTGCGCCTTTCGGAAAAAACTAACGAAAGTATTTCAATTTAATTTTTAACAGGGCATCACCTCAACTCGTTACATCGTTACATCCATACCGCGGAAACGGCGGGGGGGGGGGGTCCACCACCCTCCCGCCCATCACGTCATTTTCGACCCATCATCCACCCTTTTGCTCTCACCTTCTCTCTCCCTCTCCATCTCTCTCTTCGTCTGGCCGATTTAATAGCCCGGGCCCCGCAGTGTAATTAAAGGTTAAAATTGCCTCTGTTAGAATTAATTAGATTCCACGACTCATGAGCGTGATTATTAGACTAAAATGCAATAATTATATTCATCATTGACGGGAAGCCGAGTGATGGAAATCGCTTGCCGAAACGTCGGCGTCGGGAGGAAGGCATTAATGCAGCGTAACGCTGAATTCTCCACTTTCATTATGTCTGAATTATACAGTTTCGAGTTCGCGATGTCTGACTGCAAAGCGCTGATTGATAATGCGAACGTTGCACTTCAATTCTGTACTTACGCTGAAATTCACAGCCGTACTTTGATATCTGTAGACAATAGATAATGTGTTCTTTTAGTTCTTAAATGACATGACATAATGTCAGTAATAATAATAGATTAATCCCTATTGTTGCATAATTAATCTAGACTTATCATTAATTGAGGACCATTTACTAAAACTCGTACTTATTATTATTTATAATTACTTTCTGGAGGAATTAAGAAATATTTTCTGCAGACTATTGTAAAGACGAGCAATTATTGAGTAGAAAAAAATTTTTGAAAAAAAATTTAGTGAAATTTTGTATTTAGATTAGGTATACATATATTTTCAAAAGAAAAAATGAAAACCTTTGGACAAGTGCGGTTTTCAAAAATATAAAATGAAGTGTGGCCACCACACAACTTTCTTATACATATGAGCGTTTCAAATCATACAATTTTAAAAATTATTTTATACAAAAATTATTCAAAATCCTATTCTAAGTACTTCCGGTCTCTTAATAAATTTCTAGAGGATACATACTTTATGAGATATTTGCATAAAAATGCTACTCGCTAAGAGTAAAAGTCCTACTTCCGGTCAGAATTTTGAATTTTCATTTATACAAAAAAATTTTCAAATCCAACTCTAAATACTTTTGTACTCTTGACAAATATATATAGAATGCATAATTTACGAAATATTTGCAAAAATCGCTATTCCGTAAGAGTAAAAGTGTTACTTCCGGTCTGAATTTTGAAATTTCACTTATACAAAAAATATTTCAAATCCAAATCTAAATGCTTTTGTACTCTTGACAAATATATATATATAGAATGCATAATTTGCGAAATATTTGCAAAAATCGCTATTCGAGAAGAGTAAAAGTGACACTTCCGGTCCGAATTTTGAAATTTTTTTTATACAAGAGGTATTGAAAATTAAGTTCTAAATACTTTTATACTCGTAACGTACCTGTCTAAAAAGCATGACTTGCGAAATATTCGCAAAAAACTGATTTTCGATTAGAGTAAAAGACCTACTTCCGGTAGGAATTTCGAAAAACGTTTTTAAAAAAATTCTTCTCAAATTTAATTTTGAGTATATATGAATTCTTTACAAATTTGTTTAAACTTAGTAGTTGACGAATAATTGGCAAAATTTGATTTTTTCACTGAAGTAAACTACTACTTCCGGTCCGCCAATTTTACTGGAAATCTAGTCAGGTCTCAAGAGGGAGATTATATTCGTAAATATAAAATTTGGAATTGATACCTATAGCGGTTTGGTCGCTATCCTGGTCACACACACACAGAGAGAGAGAGACAGACACACACATACATTTTTTAAAAACCAGTTTTTCAGTATCAGGGGACTTCAAAACGTGGACATCTGCAAAAATCTCGAAGTCAAAAATTTTCATCATCACAATACTTCCTTATACTACGTATAAGAAAGTAAAAATTGGTTTATGTTAGGTAAACATTCATATCGTTTAAATTATTAATAAATTTTGCAAAAATAAAAACGTGAAAGTAAATCAAAATTGTACTAAAGTTTTGTTGGTCCCTGTATAAAATTGCCAAATTACTAATTATTAAAATGTTCCAAATGTGGATATCAATTTGATTTAATAATTATTAATACAACATTTTTACACCACTGTGTTTCTATAACTATGAAATTGTTAAAAGTGCGTTATGTATATGTTTTTCAAGATTAATTATATTGTAAGAGAGCGAAGTCGTGTTTCTCACGTGATCGAGTCACGAATTATTCACGTGATAAAGAAATGCTAGTGGTCCGAAAGTACGGTTCTTTCAACGGCGCAGGACTCGTTTGAGAGTGTATAATGAACCTGGACTCTGAATAAATTTTATATTTAAATGCTGTCTTCTGGCCTGCTCTAAGGTTCTCCAATCGTGCTGCCAAACTGATCTGTGTAAATCCCGCTTGGTTAGCTGTCATTGACAACTTGCTAATTGTCTCGTCTGCAAAAGCGCTGTCAAATCAACCTGCGCAATTTCTGTTTAGTTAGCTATCATGAACCACCTGCTAATCATTCCGTCTGTTTTATTGTTAGTATCAAACCGTAATATATACAATGCTATTTTAAGAAAAGCTACTGGGGGAAACCCTCTCTCATAGCATATTTACCGTCCGATGTCCGAAAGTGTACACTATAAATTCCTATCAATTACGTTTGTTTATGGACAATACGTTTTTTACTTTCGTTAATGATTTAAAAGTTTTTTTTTAATTTGTTTAAAAAAAATTATAATGTCCATAAATATCGAATTATAATTTAAAAAATTTGGTTTTGGTAGTAAAATTTGTTGACAGTGAACCTTTGCAATCTTTTTCCCTTATTAGAAAAAGAAAATAATTATTTACCTTAACTGGGTTGAAGATTAACCTCTGAAGGTATCCGTTAGAGATTAAATATGACTTTCGCATTCTCACTCACTTTGTAATCAATAACCAGACTAACGCAATTGACAAACACACAAAGCGTCGGAGGGATTCTTAGGTTATTTATCTCGTGCATGCAGCAGTAGGAGGCAGGAAGGAAGTCCAGTCCGTCTAGGCCTCAGCCTCCTTGCTTGGCCAGTGCTGCTGCTTTTTTTGCTAGAAAAGACGACGTCTCTGTCTCGAGCCAGGAATAAAACTTGATAGATTAGTACTATTCATTTAATTTGCAATAAGTATTTCACGCTCTAATCGTTGTTACGTATAAATTTCTTATTAATAGAATTTCAACTTCAAATTTCAGACATATTGTGACATCTAATTTGGATTAATAATAATAAAACTAAAACACTGATTCTAAAGTTTCAAAATTTTAATTATGGTAAACCACTACGACGTTGTTTCGTCGCACAGCGACTTCATCAGGTGGATGAATAATGAAGAATTTACATTAGTGCGAGAAATTGTATACTGGAAAACATATTACAAATTTAAAGACAAAAGTGGGGGGTGACATAGGTTGGTTTGATTATTTAACGCTAACCTTAATTTTGTAATTCTAGAAATTTCTAATGATTCTAGGAGATCAGGTTTTTTACTTTTATCTTGGATATGAAGTATTTTAAAATTATTGTTAAAAGTATGTTTATATTCTAAACAATGGTTCGCAAATGTAGAATCAGCATTTTTTTTATCCCGGTAACTTCTATTATGTTCGGATACTCTCTGGGCAAAGGATCTTCCAGTGTGACCAATATAAGACATGTTACAATCACAAGTTAACTTATATAGCCCCGAGTTTGATTTTTTGTCTGTTTTATCATTATTGTTTTTTTAAAAAAACATTCTGAAGTATTATTAGTTTTGTAAGCTATTTTACCATTAGTGGCTTTTTTAATTAATTTGCTAATTTTGTCTGAAGGTTTACCAATATACGTAAGGGTAGCATAATGTACTGAACTTTTACTATAAAATTTAAGGTAAATTAAAGAACGGGTATGTGCTATTTGTTTGTTTCGAAGGATATTATTAATCATATCTTTAGTATAGCCATTACTTCCCTAGTAGCCAAGTTCGTTGGCCTCAAAGCGGGCCAATGTCACTCCAATATTCTTAAGATCGGTAGAACATCAGTGACCCCCACCCAATGTCGTACGAATATAAAATTCCTATATCAAGTAAATGTCAATTTATGTCGTTGGGTTGATATCAGACCAACGTTGTCTACATTGGTAATATATTGGTTAAATATCTGATACTGATATTTTATTGACAACAAAAATCTACATACTATTAACATTAAAGAAAAATGTCTACATAATATCAAGTTCACAAAGTCACTGTGATGTTGGTTGTAGGTCAGTGTTCGATATAAATTTAGATTAAAGGGGATGACGTCACAATTTGTTATTCTGCGATTAAACGCCAACATCGTATTAACTTTGCAAGACAATATTGATATATGTAGTCTATATTAATTTATCACAGAATATATTACACACTGTACCATGAATAATTGTTGGTGTGTGAAATGAAATATATAGATCCTCAAAGTTAATTAAGTAAGCATTTGCAATAATGATTCTCACCAAATTAACATTAAAAGTACTACGCACACTTTTATAAATAATTTTAGAGACCGGACACGAGAGGCCCATTACTCATCGCCCACGGGCGCATTATTGAAATTTTGTATTTTTAAAGAATTTTTTATTTTATTAACATAATTGGCTAACAAGTGGGTTGTGAGCTATCAAATACAAAACACATTTTTTTTTGTTCATTTTGTAGTCCAAATCAAGTAAATTCTCTGTACTTTATTTGTCTTATGAAATATAGGGTATATGCTCAAATCGGAAAAATGTCTGTGCAAAATATTGGGCCAATATCATGCAGTGATATTTATCCAACGTTGTAAAATGTTAACACTTGTACATCGGATTGATATTAGACGCCGATGTCCGGCCAATAAATAAACGACCGACAGCCAACGTTGGCCCGATATTGTGTGCTACTAGGGTTGTAGCAAAGTGGCGTATTCACTAGTCTATGCATCATTGATTCATAAGCGGCTAATTTATGTTTTAAAGGGTGAAAGGAAGAAGAATGTATAGTGGTATCAGTATGTGTAGGCTTGTGATAAATTGGAAATTCATGTTGTTTATTTATATTCTGTGAAATAGTAAGGTCTAAGAAATTAACAGAACCGTTAGTCTCTGTTTATAGTATGAATTTTATATTAGGATGTATATTAAATAAAGAGAGATATATATATCAATCACCAAACATGTTGATGAAAATTTAGTAAAATTTAGGTTCATAGATTCATATAGATTTTTAGCATGCGGATTGGAGACTTTAGCCACTCATTTAACCCATGAAGGACGGAATTAAATTTTTCTAAAAAAATTTATATTTAACACGTTTTTCTGCGTTATCAGTCCAATTTGAATGGGCTTACCGAAATATTTTACTAAATACTTTGTTATTTTTTGAGAAAAGTTGTGTTGCCATATGGCAACGCAAATCTTTGGCATTACTGTATTAAAAAAAAAAGATTTCAATTATTATATTTGTTTATTACCAATTCGTAGCTACAACTGCGTATGATACCTAACATTACATGACAAGCACACCCCCACACTGCATTTAGTACATTTTGTACGCATAATTGATTTGCAGTTGTCACCATTACACCGGATTTTTTTTTCAGTTGGCGTAAGCATATGGCCAATATTGTCGTATCGCACGTCATCGGAAACACGGCTGAAAGATCCACTGGATTTACTAGTAGACGGCCAACCACTACTTGTAGGCGGATTTTTATACTTGTTCAAATAAACTTTTACTATGTCTCGCCAGAATTCTAGTTGAGTTAGTATGTTGCCCGACTTCTTATACAATATCCCACGCATTTTGTATCGACGCGTCTATCAACCACGTAATAAGGCACCACCACCACTTCTTTCCACGTAAACTTATTACTCCATCGGGCAATGTTCTCGTCCATTAGATCTGTACCCCCCATGGATGCATTATATTTAGAGATCATGTAGGGTCTTGGAACTTGAAGATTTCTTTCTCTTTTACCGAATACCGTTTCACAGTTTCAACAGGAGCAACTCCATATCTTGTAGAAGCTGCAGAAACTACGTTGTTGTCCTTCCATCTCGCAAATAAAATGCCGTTTGTCTTATCTAAAGACGAGTCAAAGTCACCACGTTTTCTTTTTGCCATCATTTTTTTTGACACTACGGGACAATTATTTGGAATTCGAATATCACGAATGGTTCCAGTTGAGGAGTATCCTCTTGTTTTCAAATGACTCAGCAAGTGAAAACTAGTAAATAAATTGTCCGTAAATAAGTTGTAGCGCTGTTTATTCTTTTCCTCTGGCAACTCATCCAACAGCTTCAATAACGGAGCGGTACATTTTCCAAATACAACTTGATATTCTTCTTTCACTCGTGCATCTTTACCTTGATATAGCGAAAAGTTAACAAGATATCCAGATTTGGTGTTTAGGCTCCATACTTTGTATCCAAACCTAATTGGCTTTCCCCTTATAAACTGTTTGCATGAGTGCTTACCAAAATATTTCACCATAGATTCGTCATAATTTAAGTCTTCCTCTGGAACAAACCATTTTAAAAATCTATGGCGTAATATCACTCAAGGGTCGCAATTTGTAATATTTATCAGTTGGATGCAACAGGTTGTTATCTGCGCAGTGAAGGCATCGCCAAATTGCTAGAAAACGGTCTCTCCTCATTGCCTCAGTTACCAATCGGTTACCAAGATCTCCATCAGTGTTCCAGTAGCTTTTCTTTCTAGGTAACTGACAGTATCCCGATAAAATTAAAATAGCAATGAAACATCTCATTTCATCTAAAGTAATTTGTGGATTTGGAAACCAACAGATACGCGCAATTTAGAAATTCTTGTTGGATTCTTGTACCAACAAACCCACTACATCATTGTCTATAAACAGTTCAAACATTTCTGTTGGTGACAATGTTTTAAACATTTCATAGTCTGAATTGAAACAATTTTGCGGACCTTCCTCTAGATCACCATTGACCCATTCAATGTTGGAATAATTTACCTTTTCTACTTTTTCTACACCTTCCTCCACATTACTATCATTATAATTATGTAGACCTTTTACATATAGTTGAACATTAGTATTCAATTGATTGCTAGATAAATTATTAATAAGTCCACCTCCATCTTCCTCGCCGGAATCCTCGTCTGTTACAATGCCTGCATCTGGAGGCTCAATATATATTTGGCCCACGTCTAAGTCTTCATCACACGCCATATGAAGAGCTTCTTCTAGAGTGAGACCACCACTAGAAAAAAAAGGTAACTGTTTAAAAAAGTGGGCACCCGATAAGACTGGTGTTGCCACATGGCAACCAACAGATACGCGCAATTTAGAAATTCTTGTTGGATTCTTGTACCAACAAACCCACTACATCATTGTCTATAAACAGTTCAAACATTTCTGTTGGTGACAATGTTTTAAACATTTCATAGTCTGAATTGAAACAATTTTGCGGACCTTCCTCTAGATCACCATTGACCCATTCAATGTTGGAATAATTTACCTTTTCTACTTTTTCTACACCTTCCTCCACATTACTATCATTATAATTATGTAGACCTTTTACATATAGTTGAACATTAGTATTCAATTGATTGCTAGATAAATTATTAATAAGTCCACCTCCATCTTCCTCGCCGGAATCCTCGTCTGTTACAATGCCTGCATCTGGAGGCTCAATATATATTTGGCCCACGT
This sequence comes from Amphimallon solstitiale, assembly GCA_963170755.1. Lineage (NCBI taxonomy): Eukaryota > Metazoa > Arthropoda > Insecta > Coleoptera > Scarabaeidae > Amphimallon > Amphimallon solstitiale. The sequence goes on from OY720680.1 coordinate 62,222,541, forward strand.
CTAAGTCTTCATCACACGCCATATGAAGAGCTTCTTCTAGAGTGAGACCACCACTAGAAAAAAAAGGTAACTGTTTAAAAAAGTGGGCACCCGATAAGACTGGTGTTGCCACATGGCAACACCCACCTTACAAGATTTATATTTTTCTAAATTTTCAGTAAGTTACTATAATTGCAACATTAATAGGTACATCATATATTTTTCAATTTACAAATTCATTATCACCGATTATATGCAACTACATATTATGATTTTTTATACTTACATCAGTTTGAAATCCATTTTGTGCGAATCTTACTGCACTCACTACCAAAAACACATCTACTTTCTACCACGCTGACAAACAGACGATAACTATTGGTTATGTTGAAAGACGCCGTTACAAACTGAACCGAGGTTTATGCCATCTATCGGATTATAGTCAAAAATATTTATTTTGAAGCAACAGAAAACTACGTAATTTCTGTTGCCATATGGCAACACCAGTACTTGATGGGTTAACAGACTATCCGAACTTAAAAAATCAATTTTGTGATTTAAGTGAAGGTAATTTAATTTTGCTAACGCGTAAAGGTTTACTTCCATACGATTTTGTTTATTTGAAACCACACGATTACCGGAAAAATCTGAATTTTATAGTCAACTGTATGATATGGATATTACAGATGAAGAGTATGCACTGCTAGACTAGTTTGGGATCACTTCAATGTTCAAACGCTGGGGGAGTATTCGGATATTTACTTATAAACAGATGTTCTGCTTTTAGCGGATATATTTGAACGATTTCGTTTAAGTTGTTTGTAAACTTACAGTCTACATCCCGCGCATTATTATACATTACCTGGATATACATGGAGTTGTATGTTAAATTTTTTAAATATCAATCTAAAACTCTTAACGGATATTGATATGATTATGTTCATTGAAAGAGGTATTCGAGGCGGGCTAAGTCAATGTTCAAAACGTCACTCTGTTGCGAACAATAAATACCTGCCAAATTATCAGACACATCTTCCACCAAAATTTTTAATATACAACGATATTAACAATCAGCATGGTTGGGCCATGTCACAATATCTTCCATATGGAGGGTTCAGCTGGATAAGAGATGTGGAAAATTTTAACTTTAGTGTGCCTAATGATAATCCAGAGGGCTACATTCTCGAAGTGAACTTAGAGTATCCACACAATATTCACGATTCAAATAATGATCTCCCATTCTGTCCTGAACATCTATCTGCACCGGGGAAAAAAGAAACAAAATTAATGGCCACTCTGTATAACAAGACACGTTATGTTATACACTATCGAAATTTAGTGCAAGCTTTAGAAAACGGGATGAAATTCACTAAAATTCATCGGGTGTTGTGTTTTAAACAAAGTCTCTGGCTAAAATCTTATATTGATTTAAATACACAATTGCGCACAGCAGCCACAAATGATTTTGATAAAAATTTATTCAAATTAATGAACAACAGCGTGTTTAGTAAGATGATCCAAGATGTGCGGAACTACTCTATTGTGAAGCCTGTTATTAATATAATCACAAAACATATTTAATAATTGTCTATCGGTACCTTTAAAACATACCCAATATATCATCTACATACCTATACCAGTAAATGCAATTTTTGAATAGGGGGTGAGAGCTAATACCGCGCGATCATTTAAATTCTAAATTAGAGTAGGTTGTGAAATTTAAATTAAGTTGGTATATAAGTACTAATTTACAATTTGAATTGTCAAAGAGACGTTTCAAAATGTTTGATTTAGAACATAAGATTTTTCTTACTGAAAGTTATTTTAAAAACGCCGAACGACAAGAGAATGGTGAATGGACATATTCAGTACCGCACTGCATCAATGATTTTCAAAATGCCTTCCCTAATTTTTCTGCGGATTATCAAAAATTAGTCCAAGAAATTTACACATGTGTGGCGAAATTTCGTAATGTTGAAACCGTAGGTGGGAAAGCTGGTAGTGGCGCGCCCAAAAAAAGGACTCCTGAGATTGTGGCAGATGTTGCAGAAAGAATGGAACAGTCTCCCAAAAAATCTCACACAGTTTACAAAAATAACCCACAAAATCTTGAAGAACTACAAGAGGCAATTTCTAATGCATGTAACGCTATAACCGTTCAGATGTTGGCAAATGCTTTTGAAAATATGAAACGGAGGGTTAACAGTTGCATTGCAACAGGGGGAGAACACTTTGAACACCTTTTGTAATTCACAATAAAACTAATTTATCTTGTAATGCTTTCATTTCCATTAAATTTAAATCGATTACACATAAGATTCACAAATGTCACAAAGTATAACATAACCGCAAATTTCAATTAATCAATAATTGACATTCTGGACAACCTAATAAAAAAAATCCCGCCTGCTATAATCTAGAATTTAAATGATCGCGTGGTAGTTTCTTCGAAATGATTCATGAAAATTTCGCTAGTAATGGTCTTAAAGGATTACCCATAGCAAGACCTGTGATTTGTTAATAATATTAATTAAAAAAGCCGCTAAAGGTAAAATAGCTTACAAAATTAATAATTAGGGCGCGGACATGACCGGTTTAAACTACGACAAAGTTACAACGGAACGAAGAAATAATTTAAACAACACACGCTTATTGCATAGCACTAATTCATATGGTGAACTGCAACATCTGTTTACGCCCGAGAAGTGTCCGAGAATGAGAGCAAAAAATGCTTATAAAATAAGGAATTTATGAGTAAAATCCTTTTTTCTTCGGCGTAGATAGGAGCGTGAGGGGCTTTTATAATTTATTATATTTACCTTATATTTCGCAAGAGAAATAAAATTTTCATTTATATTACGTTAGTTTCGTTTTTTCATTGTTTTGACTGTTAATTACGTACTTTGTAATTTTTGTAATAGTCTGTTTAATACCGGTTTATTGAATCGACTTCTCCCAATTATCTAGACGTAAGTGTGCACTGGATTTCGTTTAGTTTCAATAACATACGCGTACATTTTTAGTTATCATTTATTTAGATCTAGAACGTTGTTTATGTTACTTTTTCTGATATGAAAATGAATTGTCAGTGATTCCGAAATTTATTACAAAGTTTGTAAAATATCATTACAGAATGCCAAAATATCGCACGGTTCGTCACTTAGCTTTGCTAAAACATACACAAAAATAGTTTTAATGCAGAGAATTTCGATAGTTTACAAAATTTCGTTACATGTTTAAATGACGATGCTCGAAGTATTTCTGAGTGCAAGGAACTAACACAAATCCCAAATTTAAAACATCAGTTGTTATTCCTTCAGGTACACTTTGGAAATTTGCCTAAACTAATCACATATTTTGAAAATCGAAATCTCAAATTAAAAGATGAATTAACCATTAATAATTAACTATTAATAATTTCAAAAGTATTCCAAGTGACTTCGGACGTGGCCTTCTGCAAAAGTTAGACGCAGTTTTTAATAGAAATCCAGATTTAATAACATTGCGGCAATTGTGTATGCTAAATACGCTGAAACAAAAGAATATTTCCAGTACGCACCTATAACTAGTTGCGATGTAGAAAGGACGTTTTCTATGTACAAGGATGTACTTAATTCAAAGAGAACAAGTCTTACAGAAGAGAAAATGAACAAATAATAAAGTATTGTGTATTTTATAGATCACCAGCCACTTGTTATCCAATTATATAAATAAAATTAAAACCTCTTTAAAAATACAATATTTCAATAGTGCGCCCATGGGCGGTGAGTCATCAACAAAAATAAGGATGAAACAGACAAAAAATCAAACTCGGGGGTATATAAGTTAACTTGTGATTGTAACATGTCTTAAAATGGGCAAACTGGAAGATCCTTTGTCCAGAGAGTGTCCGAAACAACGTTGTAGTGGTTTACTATAATTAAAAATTTAAAATCAGTGTTTTAGTTTTATTATTATTTGTCATGGAGTCACAACAAGTGTGTCCCTCTTCAATTAATTTTTTAATTTGTATTAATAATGTATTCACTCAAATTGCTCTGTTTATTTTACTATCGGCCTGTTTGATATTGATCATTACTTCTTCCGCTCTCCGAACAGCGTTGATGTTCCAGCGTGTGTGACTGAGAGATTTAAGATATAAGAAATATGTCAACTATATCAAACGATGTTTTCAGATTCATTCAAATAATTGCAAGAGAGATTAACCGTCATTACAAAGAAACTCGTGCTAGTTTTAAGTGATTAGAATATTGATATTTCAGATATTCCGTTTTTTATTGGCCATTTATTGCTTTTTTTATTACGAACTTTCAATTGATTCTGTCATTAACATTTCAACGAACATTGATATCAGCTATTAGAGATTACATTTTTCGGTGGCAGCAAGTATATTCGATAAACAAAGCGGACTAAGTCACGAGATTTTCTATAGTTTAATTGGTGATATGTATGAACCTTAACAAGACAGATTCCTACTTTACCGATTACTGAGTAGCATTTTAAAAAATACATGTTCATTTATACTTCAAATAAAAAAAATTCTAATTATTATCAAAGTATTAATTATTGAATATTCCGTTCGTCCTGCAAATATTAATAATATACATTAAAACAACCGGTATGTTAACAAAAAAGATAACATCTATATTTTTACTTTCTTATACGTAGTATAAGGAAGTATTGTGATGATGAAAATTTTCGACTTCGAGATTTTTGCAGATGTCCACGTTTTAAGGTCCCCTGATACCAAAAAAGTGGTTTTTAAAAAAGTCTGTGTGTGTGTGACCACGATAGCGGTCAAACCGCTGTAGATATCAATTCCAAATTTTGTATTTACGTGTATAACCTCCCTCTTGAGATCTGATTAGTTTTTTAGTCAAATCAGTAGACCGGAAGTAGCAGTTTACTTCAGTGAAAAAATCGAATTTTGCCAATATTTCGTCAAATACTAAATTTATACAAATTTATAAAGAATTCATATGTACTTAAAATTAAAATTGAGAACAATTTTATTTAAAAAGTTTTTCAAAATTCCTACCTGAAGTAGGTCTTTTACTCTTATCGAAAATCGGTTTTTTGCGAATATTTCGCAAGTCAAGCTTTTTAAACAGGTACGATAGGTGTATAAAAGTATTTAAAACATAGTTTTCAATATCTTTTGTATAAAAAGATTTCAAAATTCGGACCGGAAGTAACACTTTTACCGAATAGCGATTTTTGGCAAATATGTCGTAAATTATGCATTCTATATATATTTATTAAGAGTACAAAAGTATTTAGAGTTATATTTGCAATATTTTTTGTATACATGAAATTTCAAAATTCGGACCGGAAGTAGCACTTTTACTCTTAGCGAGTAGCACTTTTTTTTCGAATATCTTGCAAAGTATGCATTCTATAGCGATTTATTAAGAGAATGAAAGTACTTAGAATAGGATTTTGAATAAGTTTTGTATAAAAAAATTCTTAAGATTGTATAGTTTGAAACGCTCATACGTATAAGAAAGTCGTGTGGTGGCCACACCTCATTTTTTTTAATACAAATTATGACAAGCCAATTAAAACGTTCGGTTAATAAATTCTCCCGGCTTCCTTAAAATATTCCTCTATTCGTAATCATAAACCTAAGAGGCCTTTTACGAACTCTTCGTTAATAACACCGACAAGATAACTACCCGCATATATAAAATTTTAATTTCATTTTCTTTACGAGTTTCCTCCTCCGTTTGTAGCATTTCGTACAGGAGCAGAAGGTTCTTACCCGGCCTTGTACGCGCAATTGGTAATCCTTCCATTGGAGGGGGATTTACATCGGCGCCAGGCAAAAATTTTCTAATGAATATGCAAGGTTGTACGTAGACATTGTAACCAAATCCCTCAGTTAGATTTCGTTTCTATATTCTCTGTTGGGTTGCTGTGGAAGATGAGCTTTGTATTGTACGGATAGCAATGAATATATTCTAGTTGGAAGTTAAACCTAACGCTGAATAAACTGATCTATGCAGTACTTACAGTAACGCACAGACAAAATCGAGCAGACCTTTAGAAATCCATACATTCTATCAAAAGTTTATAAAACATAAAATGTGATTTATGCATTTAACTACAGTTGATAGCAAATTAATTTTTTTATGATTGTAATTTTTTTAATATCTCTTGCGGGGGGGGGGGTACTATTTATTTATTTAATAGTGTTAAAGTCACTTTCTGGTATGAAAGCATCGTCTTGTGAAATAAAAAATTGCGTTCAAGACAACTTTATTTAAATAACCCGGTGTGGTCCGGTATATGGTAGTCACTTTTATTATGTTATATACATTGCCATACTATTTTGTATAAAATGTCAAGTTATTAAAGATGTATTAATAGAGCCCGTCGCGTATGTATGCATCCACTTAGACATCAGTACTAAACGTTCAAATAATTGGTAAAGATGTTTTCGCTTACTAATTAATTGTTTTAGCGCCATGTTAGCGAATCATAATGTATTATTTTTAAAATTGTATTTCCAATCTACGTAAGCATGTAGTTGCTTGCTTTGCTTGCACTCTCGGCAAGCAGCTACATTACAAGGTAAAATTACAATAATATATTAGAAGAAGAAAGTAATATCCTATTAAAATGGATTTCATACTAACCGGTTTAAAAATCTTACAAAATATATAGAACCGTATTGGGATGTTTATCACTAAACAGGATATTTCTTTGAAAAGCCAGTGCGATTCTAAGTTTGTATCTTTATATATGTAGGAGTTTTATTGCTATATGACAAGCATTGCGCTGGATATTACAAGAGGTAGCGCGAATATTACGAGATTTTCTCCAGTACCTAATACCGAAGTTTCAGGAAAGATATTTTCTCTTCATGAATTGGAATGAATACCATTCTAAATTAATTTTATGTATGAGGAATATCTATCGCTGAGTCAGCGTAATAGAAAGAATTTTACCATTAGTAAGTACATATTTCAAAAGATTAAGTTTTCGGAATATACACGAGCTGCTGAAATAACTTTGCATATAATATGAAGTTTTACAGCCAGTAATAAAGATTGCATATAGATTTACTCGACGCTTGCATAGCTATTTTTATATGACATATACAAGCAATTGCAGACGTTTCTATCTGTTTTATCGCAGTGACATAAAATCCAATTAAATTACCCCATATGAATAAGTAATTTCGAGGAATGATAAAATTGACAGATACTCGAATTGAATATTGTTGTGTTGAAAACAATATAAACTGGTTTGTGTTTCAGTGCACCAATATTTTTGCAACTTTATTAAAATTAAAATACTAAATATAATAAATGCAGAGAATTATTTTATTATATTTCTATAAACATTGTTATTGTGTGTTATTTTATTAGTAACTACATTTTCAAGAATATAAACAGTAAATATAATAATATACGTCCTTCCAGTCGTCTTTTTTTTATATTCCTTTATTATATGCCCTATTTTTCTCCTTTAAGGGTCTTCGCTAGTGAATGGGAAATGTAATATTGGTTGCATAGCACATAATTTAATAAACCAAGGATGTCCGAGTACTTATTACACATAGGGAATCCATAATATATATTTGAAATAATAACTCAATATCTAAGCGAATAAAAATTCATTTATGACCAAATATTTACACATTTGTAACCGCGGGAAAGATTTAGAGCAGAATAACAATTCATTGTAATGTGGGTTGCCTAATTTTAATTTATTTTATATTCATTTTAAACAAAGTAAAGAATAGTTGAACGAAAAATAAGTGCACAGCCGGGTAGCTTTCTATTCAATTTATAACGTGAACCCAAGCAAACAAATCTCCTCCGAAGGATTTTTGAGAAAACTGGTTTTTAATATTTTGACATATTAATTAATTTTCTTTAATCCGTTAATTTTTTTCTAAATTTGATTCTTCAGCCGGGTAGATTACTAAATTCTTCATAAGTTGACGTTGAAAGGTTTTCTCCATCTTTAAAATCAACAAAAATATCTGGCATATAAAATCTGCTATTTTTCCATTGTTGACAGATCCACTAGCGAGGACCCTTAAGGGAATGGGAAATGTAATATTGGTTGCATAGCACATAATTTAATAAGCCAAGGATGTACGAGTACTTTTACACATAGGGAACATATAATAAATATTTGAAATAATAACTCAATATCTAAGCGAATAAAAATTCATTTATGACCAACTATTTACACATTTGTAACTGCGGGAAATATTTATAGCAAAATAACAATTCATTGTAATGTGGGTTGCCTAATATTAATTTATTTTACATTCATTTTAAACAAAGTAAAGAATAGTTGAACGAAAAATAAGTGCACAGCCGGGTAGCTTTCTATTCAATTTATAACGTGAACCCAAGCAAACAAATCACCTCCGAAGGATTTTTGAGAAAACTGGTTTATAATATTTTGACATATTAATTAATTTTCTGTAATCCGATAATTTTTTTCTAAATTTGATTCTTCAGCCGAGTAGATTACTAAATTCTTCATAAGTTGACGTTGAAAGGTTTTCTTCATCTTTAAAATCAACAAAAATATCTGGAATCTAAAATCTGCTATTTTTCCATTGTTGACAGATCCACTAGCGAGGACCCTTAATTTAAAAACGTATTATTATATATTTGTTTATGTTTTTATATTTCTGACAAATAAATTGAGTGTTTTCACTCCATAATTTGCTTTTAACTCTTAAAACGCTGTGGCAACTAACAGCAGCATATTATATTAAGGTGCCTTTAGATGCGATAATAAAAGATAAAGATAATTTGCCCACATACCTGTGATAATACCAGTTTCCGAAACAGGTGAAATAAATTAACGCTACTTACACGTAAAGGTCTGTCAAGCTACAGCTTGTAGAGGATAAATGTAGACGACATTCAAAAAAAACGACACAAAAAAAGTTTAAAACATCGAACATATATCATTAACAAGTTTATTCGTTAAAATACAAGAGGATTTGTTTAGAAAGATGAACAATATTATAAAGAAGATCATTGTTGAAATAATGCAAAAAAGAAAAGCGTTTAACTAGGTATATGTATATAAAAAATAGATAATAATTAATTAACAAACAGAGTTCCCAAATTTTGACTGTTTAATGCGGATGCTGGCGTGGGTGCCTAATCATATGGCGTACACTATCATCAACCTCTTCCGAAAATCGTCACTCAGTACTTCGATGTGTCGATTAAAATCAATAAACAACGAAAAATAACACATTCACATTCAGAAACCTTTATCATATTTTACGATCACATCGATCATTAATAATATATAAAGACTTATTCCACTACTTACGTAGTTCTCAAATATAAAATTACATGTAATATCCAAAGTCATAGGTAAAATCTGAGTTTATGGAACTGATACAAAATACCTGAAGGGTATAATAATAATATGTTGATCAGACTCTGACTTCTTTCTCTGCAGTTTATAAAGAAGAACAATGAACAAGAATAGGCTCGTACGTTAAACATTAGTTAAGGAAAGAAAGAAGCATATCTAACACTAGACACTTAGCTTGTAAAAAATATCTCTCGATCTTCTGAAAGGTAGTCAATTCAAGCAACGAGATTTCTGGCTAGAAATCAACCACTTGCACTTTGTGTAAATTAACTGCCGAATTTTTAGTTCACTCTGTAAAGGTGCTTTTCTTGTGGTAATTGAGATAGTGTGTATCGGTACGCTAAAGTAACCTTAAACATATTAATTAACAAACAAATAGATTTCCCCAAGCGTTTGTTTCGATCGTTTAATACGGATGCTGGTATGGATTAGAGGTGGGCAAAACGGTTCTTTTCTTTGACTCTGCTCACTCGGTTCAGCTCCTCATTGTGAGCCGGGTCCCGGAAGCAGCTCATTTGAACCGTGTGGATCCGTAATAGCATACCGTTCCAGGAACGGGTAGGACATGTAATACTCGGCGCCGTCGTCGGCTCAAACGATTCGGGATCCGATTCATTATCAACCGGCTCTCTCGGTTCGCGACCGAAGCGGATCCAGCGGATCGCATTACGTTAGAACTGTTCTACCAGGTCGGGTCAATCACGCGCATAGTATAAATGGGCCAGATAGTGGAATACGGTTCAGTTTCACTCAGACTAGACCGATTCGTGTTTTGTCGGCTCTCGGGCACCGTATTGCCTACCGGTTTCCACGAGAACCGACAAAACACGAGTCGGTCTAGTCCGAGTGAAATTGGACCGTGAAGTGAGCCGAGATCCGGTTCATTGAAATTTAGTGAACCGGCCCCCTCGGTTTCCTGCTGGGATTCGGTTCACTGAACCGGTTCGTTCGCGAACGACGCACCTCTAGTATGGATGCCTAATCACGCGGCGTACACTATCATAAATCCTCGCACCCTCCGAACCTCGTCCGTCAATACTTTGATGCAAATACCCTGTAATTCTATATTCACACTTCGTGTGATCTAGTTAATGATTATTTAATGCTTTTTGTGAGTAACTCAAGTAGGAAATGCTTTCTGCTACGTAAGTCATATGATTATTTTACTCTTTTCTTTGTCTTACCTAAATGTTAACGAAAAAACAACAACTAAGGTTAATAACATCGAGCTTTATTTACAAATCGTTACAAGTACAAAATCACACAGATTAAAATTCTATTCCGAACACCATGACTAAAAATTAAAACATAAAATATCAATTTACTTGAATTATAAATTAGATAAATTATAAAATGATAGAATGCGGAATTGCTCGTGTCGGTTGACATTTTTATTAATTTTCGGACGTTAAGCAACGAACTTATAAAAAACGAAAGTTTTGTTTCGTTTACATAAATCTAATTAATATCGCATGCAGGAGTGTTGGCGTGGGTGATGAAATTGAGCGGACTAATCAACAAGTCGTTAGGGACAGCTGATTAGGTGTAATTGATGCATTAATCAACAGGGCTGATTGGCGAAATTGACGGATCAATCAATAGGTCATTACATGCAACTTATTAGGCGGAGTTGACAGATTAATCAACAAGTCATTAGAGATAGTTTATTAGGCAGAATTGATGGATTAGTCAACAGGTCATTTGAGACAGCTGATTAGGTGTTGTTGACGGATTAATTGAAAGGTTATTACGTGCATCTGATTAGGCGGAATTGTCGAATTTATCAACACGTTATTAGAGATAGCTGATTGGGCGGAACTGAGCTGTAAAGCAGGCCAGAATGCAGCATTTAAATCTCTTGGTGAACCAGGAAGCAGCATTCAAAGTTAAAATATATTCGGAATCGGGGCTGTTACATACTTACTCTTGCGCATACGAACAAATCATATTATCGAACCCCTCACCACATATTTATCACGTGAGCAAGCCATGACTTGGTCACGTCATTAGTACAACTTCGCTTTCTTAAAATATTTAATTTCAAGAAAGACAATATATATAAAGCATTACATTATTTTAACTCTTCGGGACCACACTCAAATGCCGTGCATTTAGGAATCCCGACATAACACATCCAGCAAGGGAGTAATGGTAGCATGGTTCGATACCAAAAACCAACTTTACACAGAATGAAATCCGAATATTGCCGTTCATAATCAATAGGGAAAAATTAATACTCTACTTTTGTACAAAACTGCAACACTGGACTTTGTACAACCCGATTTAAGTGTCTTTTAGTTAAATAAAACAAGTTACGAATGCTTAAATGGCGGCGTTTTTATATTATAGTTACATAAATGAACGGCAGAATAGTAAAGGAACAAAACAGCATATGCGGCTATGATCCTCAACAGGCTTTTAAGAAAAACAAATATTAAGGGAATTTATCCATCTGAAAATAGAGATTTTTTTCTTAGCACTGGTTAATTTGGGAAGTTTTAAAAAGCTTAGTTGTGATTGCTAGAGACTGGACAGTAGCGGCCGATGACTCATCATCCATGAGCTCACTATTGAAATTTTGTATTTTTAAAGAGTTTTTAATTTTAGTTATGGTGATCTATAAAATACAAAATACATTATTATTTGTACATTTTGTAGTTCAAGTCGAGTAAAGGTATATTAATATTTACTAGCAATACTTTTTCAAAATTCTCTTCTGTAAGAGTTGTTCTCTTTGAATGAAGTACATCCTTGTAGAAGGAAAACGTCCTTTCTACATTGCAACTGGTTATAGGTGCATACTGAAAATATTCTTTTGTTTCAGCGTATTTAGCAGTTAGATTTTGTGTCATTGTCCCCATACACAATTGCCACAATGTAACTAAATCTGGATTTCTGGATATTGCCGAAGGCCACCTCCGAAGTCACTTGGATATTTTTGAAATTATTAATAGCCACATCTAATGCGGTTAATCTATATTTTAATTTGAGATTTCGGTTTTTAAAATATGTGATTAGGCAAATTTCCAGTGTTCCTGAGAAAAGGACAACTGAATTTTTAAATTCTGGATTTGTGTTAGTACTGGTGCTTTTATGAAAACTTTTTTAAAAGCGAATACAAGTCTATCAACTTCCGGGTAGGTGTCTCAGATATATTCAAAGATTCTGTAGAGAGCATGCGTTACACAAGTAATATGCAGCATATAAGGATATGATTCCTTCAATAGTCTGCCTGTTTTTAACATATATGCGGCACTGTCACTAACAAATAAAAGTATTTTTTCTTGTACCTGTCGTCCGAATGAAGCATTTTGTGTAAATTCTCGTCACTGGTTTTAGCAACTGTTTCCGCATCAACTGAATTTATAACTTTAGATGTTATTACATATGCGTTATATGGAATAGTTGGATGTAGTACACCAGTTACAACATTTACCACACAGCATCCCAATATGTCGACAGTTTCATCAGCACTTATCCATAGGTACTGATTTGAAAGGTGTCTTCTAATGCATTCTACTGCTTTCGTGAAGCCCTTAGAAACAGAATATTTGCGTAAGGTGGATTCATCAGGAACAATTTGACCAGTATATTTTTGGAGAAATGTTTTCAAAATGGAATTGTAAAGTTTATTTAATGCCCTTAATCCAATTCGCCATAGTTTCACGATGCCATTCTCGACGTTCTTCCATATCATTTCTGAAAAACTAACATAAACAATGTTCTAGATCTAAATAAATGATAACTAAAAATGTATACGTATGTTATTGAAACTTAACGAAATCCAATGCACACCTACGTCAAAATAATTGGGAACTATTACAAAAATTACGAAGTATGTAGTTAACAGTCAAAACAATGAAAAAACGAAACTTACTCTCCGTACTTCATTTATTTTACGAAATATAAAGTAAATAGAATGAATTTTAAAAACTCCTCACGCTTTTACCTACGCCCATAAAGAAAGGAATTTAATGATAGAACGTCCAGCAAATTGTCCTGCTGGAAGTACCTTCCGGCAGGACCGCTGGACATGCGAGACTTGTCCTGCCAGAAGTACCTTAAAATAACATTAGTTTGTCCTGCTGGCAGGACACAAATTCCTTCTGGCAGTACTCATTAGTTTTTCATCGGCGGAGGTAACGATTTTTAATAAGGGGTACAATAATATTTAAAATATATCGTTTATTAAAAAAATACAAATGAAAATAAAAAATATTTCTTAAAAATAAATTTTGATCCGTTAAACTGAAAAATAAAATAACAAATACAGTATAATACTAAAGTGGAACTCCTTTCACAATATGATAAGCAAAACATTCTCGCCCTGTTTGAGGTGAACACAATACTACTTTTTGCCCACATGATTCGCAGAAGTAACTTGCTTTGGTTTGTATTTTATGGACCCTGGAACAAACTACACACTTACGTTGATGTCTTTTCTTGTCGGAAAGGCTGCTCAGTGGTACCAATTTATGATCAGTACGTTGATTTTCGCGATGAGCCGCTGGCAAAATATGATTTTGTGGTACTGGGGCTTTTGCGGCTGGATTATCTCTTTCCCAATCTTTTGTTATCATTTGAAAAGCTAGATTTTTTGTAAAATCAACATGGCTGATTTTGTTGTCATCTTTAACATACTTGAATGCCAGAAAAGCGTTTGTTTCTATGATTCCGAGCAAAGAAGAGTAGACTCTATGCTTCCAGTTTTGCGTATTCCATACCTGCTCAAGGGCTAATCCGGATTGTCTAATATGGTTGTGAACGTCAATGCTAGGCGCTCCTTGAAAATATTCTTCAATCATCTTATTTCTAGGAACTTCGTAGGAATATCTCTTTCCGTCAGCATCATAACGAGTTTTTTTCGCTGGTTTCCCTTCCAAGGTAGTTCCACAGTTTCCCACAAAAGTATGCACTTTTTTATCTCGCCAAGCACAACTCATTACCTCAATACCTTGAACGGAAGCTTTGGCACAAATTATTCCTCCACGATTTTCCGGACACTTCTCTTTTAATTGTTTGATAGGAAATTGCTTTGTGGCAGTTTTAACAATACCAATATGATACAACCCCCTTCTATGAAGTTCCACCGAAGTTTTCACTGAAGAAAACCATGAATCGGCTACAACAATTCTTCCCGAACCATGCCAAGGTTCTGTGAGACGGAGTATGGTCGCAGATCCAGCTCCAAGCTCTTGTTGCCACTTTTTTGTGGCCATTCCACCTTTGCCTTCATTTATTTCTATTCGGAGCATGATATTGGACAGTGCATCTGAAAGAGTTTTGCATTCGCAACCAATCCCTTTCGGCTTTCGTTTAATTTTAATTATTGCAGGCATTCCATCTACTGCTTTATCTCCTCGGCCATACCAGGCGAACATCGATTCGTCGACACATAATTTATAACCTGGTAAAAGGACATCGTTCCATTTAGTGTGTAGCATATCTATAAAACTTTGAACATGTTTCCATTTCTGATTAGTTTCATTTGGGTCATCTCTGTCATTATTATTAATACCAAATGATAAATTTTGTAATATATACTCAAACCGATGGTAACCTAACCCAAATCTCTTGCCAAATGAGGGAGGTGGAAAAACAGCATTATCTTCTCTATTCGACCAATATTCACGACGACTATGCAGAATATTTGTACTCATTGCATAGAAAAGCCCTAAAACTTTGATAAATTCTTTTTTGGTTATATGTTTGGTGCCTGGCTCCACATTAGAATTGCACGCTTCAAGAATCTGTTTTATGTTTTCTGTTGGAAAAAAAAGTAGCCACATATCTAACTCCGTCATGGTATGAATATTAGCTGCATTTAATTTTGGCTTGTATCTTGCTCCTGAATAGCTGTCGATTCTAGTTTCTTCGTCAAGTTTCCATATTGTTTCATGAACCAAAATTTCTTCATTTATTCGGCTACGGTTGTTTCCCTCATCCAAAATATTCCCAATATTATCATTTTCATGATCACTGTCGCCACTAACATTATCAGAGTCACTGGAAGATGAACTACTACTACCACTACTGAGGGAATATTTATTATTACACCCAGATGAAGTAGATGGTTGTGGTGTTGCGTGAGCATCTCTCGTTTTTTCACATTCCCGTTTTCTTTTATTATTCGCTGTTCATGAAAGAGATATTATTTATTAACAATACAGAAATAAAAGGTAGTCACGCTGCTTACCTATTCTTTTCAATAAATTTATGGGGATCGGAACAACTTCATTATCGAGATCCCATAGCACATCAGCTACACTTTTGTGTATTTTGACGACTTTCCCGTAACACATGGCAGTTTTGTATTTGTCTTTACCATAGACGGAAACACTCCATCTTTCTTGGCCATTTTCATCAAAATTCGTAGCCTTTGTGGCTACCCTATACCCTTCATTAATACTCCTAACATTCATTTTTAATCGTACGCCCCTGATTTTTCGTAAGTTGATGCAATTTACACATATTCTTTCGTATCTCGAGTACGACTGAAGATAGCAAGTTGAGACTTGCACAACAAATAGGCAATTTTTTTCACTCTTTCTAGTGGTGGGAGTTTAGTACTTCTGGAAGTACCACAACATATGGAAAAATGCACTTCATGATTTGCGTACTTCCAGCAGGACAAATAGTCCTGCTGGAAGGACGCTTGGACGTTCTATCATTAAGAGTAAAATCGACTTTTTTACTGTCCGTTGCAGTTCACTATATGAATAGTGCTATCCAGTAATTGCGTAATGTTATACATTATTTCTTTTGTCCGTCGTAATTTTGGCCTGATACGTCCGCTCCATAATGATTACAGATAAGATTATTTTTCACATAATAGCATACAAATACATATAAGGTATTTCTGTTTATATTAAAAACGTTTGTAGTTTAATTGCGTTTGTAGTATTAAATTCAGGCTTTGAAAGAAGGCAGTGTGTGTAATACTGTGTAACACTCGCTTTTTATACTGAACACTTAAAGTAACTACTACTACTACTACTACTTTTTGCGTGGTTATAAAAAAAATATACGTCGCCTGTTCAAACAATACGATATCAAGGCAAATAAGAATATCCTATTGCATCGATAATACACTCTACAACTCAATCACTAGAATACACGCTTCGCTGGGCGATATTATATTACAGCTTTCTGGTAGATGGCACCCGTCTTTCTTTCATCGTATAATGTCAATAATATCAAGGCCGGGCGATGCATTAGATTTGCACTAGGTATTATTCCTCTATATCGTGATTGTCAATCTCTTATGCCTTGAGCAGACTCTTAACGTAATGACAATATAATATTAAATTACGTAGTTATACCGAAATAATATCATATTTCCTCAACATCCAAATATATACAGCGATATCCAAAATAATAATAACAAGAAAATGGGTGTGCTTAAAACCACACGGCAGAAGTGAAAACTTCATCAAGGCGAGGTTAATAATACGAAATCCAACCTTTCTTTTTCCGTTCTATATTACATTAGGGTCATCCTGCATCGACGAATTCAGTTGCTGAGATTTAGTGTGCTTCTTTTGACGATATTTCTTCACGCGCGCATTAGACAATTCCCTTTTTCGTTTTAATTTGTCATCGTTTTGATTTTCTTCATCCATCCTGTGTAACAGAAAAGAATTAAATGCTTATAAATTCGTATATAATGAGCAATTAAAGCAATGCTCTATTCTCAACATTTCTGTTTTGCATTGGTATACAAATTATAGTAAATGCGTGTGGACGTTATTTAACACTCGGAATATACTGATCAGTTTCCGAGTCATCCATATCATTTTAATAAACATGCTGAAACTTATCTGAGCGCGAAATATTGTATTATATTATTATAGAGATAATGTCTCATACACACACAACAATTTTTTTTGGTTAACCGCCCGCGAAGTTACCAATTAGCGAACGCAACACAGTCCGCGAAATACAATTTCGCGGCCGTTTCTATGGCAGCGGCCGCGATATATAATCGCGTGGGTCGGTTCGGACGCATGTATATATATATAAAATATATTACATTTCTTTGCCAAAAATATAAAAGTAATAACAATATGACAACTGGTTGTCAATTAGAAAACAATGACAAATATAAAATGCAAATCACAATGTATAATTGAAAATGTAATCAAATAAGCAATAGGACAGTCTATATTAATATAATATCAACAGTTCTACTCTTAATTTTTCATTACATAGTTGCGTCGTTGTTATTTGTATGATTGCATTGACTGAACAGTTTGTGGTAAATCCCAAGCCTTTTGATGTGACCATATAAGTAATACCGACTGTCCTATTGCTTATTTGATTACATTTTCAATTATACATTGTGATTTGCATTTTATATTTGTCATTGTTTTCTAATTGACAACCAGTTGTCATATTGTTATTACTTTTACTTCATTGTATGCCACTACTACCAAGAATCTTTTGAATTTTTCAATACATTTGTATATTTTTGGCAAAGAATTGTAATATATTTTATTAACTGCCTGGTTGAAATAAGGCATTACACAGTATTAAGTAAGTGCACAGTTGTTTTACACTTGGACATTTTGGATTGACATTTTAAGGTAATACTATATAATTTTTATTCAACACATATTAATGCTTTAACATACACCTTCTTTGTTATGCTGCACTGACGAAACCAAACTAGGTAGAAACATATATGTCTGTAGCTACAAATACATCTTAACACATACATAGTTGCATCGTTGATTGTCTATGTATTTCAGTCAGATTGTACATGTTTAGGTGAACCTAATCCGATTTGATAGGATTACATGGGTAATGGCGATTGTCCTATGCTTATTTGCTTTCATTTACATTTATACATGACTGATTTTACATTCTATATTAATATAATATCAACAGTTCTACTCTTAATTTTTCATTACATAGTTGCGTCGTTGTTATTTGTATAATTGCATTGACTGAACAGTTTGTGGTAAATCCCAAGCCTTTTGATGTGACCATATAAGTAATCCCGACTGTCCTATTGCTTATTTGATTACATTTTCAATTATACATTGTGATTTGCATTTTATATTTGTCATTGTTTTCTAATTGACAACCAGTTGTCATATTGTTATTACTTTTACTTCATTGTATGCCACTACTACCAAGAATCTTTTGAATTTTTCAATACATTTATATATATATATATAAATAGACAATATGAATACTCGCTTACGAGTCCCGCGCTGGTCTGATGCTAACGTGCCGGCTTCTCACCCCTGCGGCTCGGGATCGAATCTGCTCGGGGACATGAATTTATTTATTCATTTAAATTTCAATTTAAGTGAAATTATATACCTCTATATGGTATATTTCTCTCGTTCCCTTAGTCGACTCGAGCCGACTTCACCCGAACGAGCGTTACATAGTCGAGCGTGACGGCTCAGTCTTGTTCAGTGCCCACAATCAACGCAACGCGCCCAAAGAAGTTTACACTTCAATTAGACTTCAAAAATGCATAAATATTACAAAGTAAAGTTGAAAAAGCAACTATTTATAAGGTATTCTCTGTACGAGGGCTATTATCTTTCCGCTGAGCCCTGGTAAAGTAAAACACAATATATTTATAGAAAATATTTATTTATAATTTTTTGAAGTACTCTCCTACACAGTCAATGCATTTTTGCATCCATGAAAACCAATCTTGCAAACATCTTCCCTAATCCTCTGGCCGTAGTTTGTTTATTTTATTTTTAAAGACATCAACCGCTTCTTCGGCCGATGTAAAACGTAAACCCTGTAATTTACCTTTTACTGGCGGAAATAAGAAGTCATTAGGTGCTAGGTCTGGACTATACAGTCAATGACCCATTATTTCTATGTGTTGGACATTCAAATATTCAGTGGTTTGAGTGGCAGTGTGGACCCGAGCGTTATCTCGATGCAAGATGATCCTTCCTCTTGCACGTTTTTCGCGAAAAGTTTGGAGAACCTGACGCAAACAAACTGTAATGCGCCATTCTGAATTAACAGAACGTCTATCCTTCAGTGGAAACATGTCCAGTAATTACATAAGATGTAGCGACCATCTTCTTGTTTCGACTTTTTTCAGGGACGTTTTTTCCAGGATCATAGCATATACCCATGTTTCGTCAACTGTGATGATGTTGTACACCAAATGAGACGACCCACAATTAAAGCGTCCAAGGAATTTTGCTGCATGGGTTTCACTGCTTGGTTTAGTTCTAAAGACAAGTTTCTGAATTTTTTCTGTGTTTAATTCAAGTTTGTTCGTAGTGAACCATTCCTCTGATCTTCTTATTGCTGATATTGATCTTTGTTGAGCATCAATTCGATCTTTCCCATTTGTTAAAATGGTCATGGTTTCTATACAAATATATTAAAAGAATAAAGGTATTTATAGCTTTCGTCAAAAACTATTGACAAATATCTCGCTTGTTAGGCTTTCTAAACACATGTATTGTAGGAAAGTATATAAAGCCTGACTTGGAACAATTTTCGTATAAAAAGATTTTATAAATTCGGACCGGAAGGAACACTTTACTCACAGGTTGATTTTATTGAGAATATACATAAGTTAAAACTTAATTGGAACAAATCCTGTATAATTTGGAACGCATATACATATAAAAAAGTCGTTTGGTGTCCACACCTCTTTTTTTAGCTTAATAGTAATTTATAGGTTATATATGTTATGTCCAGCTTAAATTTTAACAAATCTTTTTAATGTGCAACAATATAAATACCAATGCGGCTGCAACATGACTGAACACCTAAAAAAGCAAATGCCTAAGGACACACTTTTTGAGGTTAAATATTTTTCTATGGAATGCTATTAAGATTAAACTTAAATTTACAAATGTATTGAATTCTTCAATAAACTAGTTATCTAGTTATCTATAGGAAAGAATATCTACACAAAAATCATACAAAAATTCTATTACTTTTATGTATAACAAATTTATCAATTTCTTCTGTATATAGTAAAAAGGATGTGAAATCTTACTTAAGAGGTTAAAGTACGGTACCCACCAGATTAAACGGTACCGAAGCTTAGGGTGCTATGGAGTTGCTTACGTAATATGCATTTGTCATTAATGACTTAATTGTCATTAGTTGACATACTAATGTTACGCTGCAGTCGTATTTGAATTGAATATGGTTCTAACGACAGCAGAAAAAAGTGTTCTTATGGAAATGGTCGCAATGAAGGTCCAAGCTTACAACAGGTGTCAGTAAGATATCGACAACAGTATAATAAAGTAGCCACCAGCAAAAGTGTGATATTAGCTGTTGTCGAGAAATTTCATTGCATTGGTATATCGTGTCAACGTAAAAGTTCCTCAGGTCGTCGTAAAACCAGTGTGTACCAACGAAAACACAGGACGTATTTTTGCAACCATCGCAAAGAAGCCTTGTAAGAACTGCATGTAAACTCAATAATCAGTGAAACATCTACACGTCGGATATTCAGATCAATTGGTGATTATCCATATTGTATTCAAGTTAGACAACAACTAAACGCTGCTGACAAACGTGCAAGGGAAATATACGGTGGTGGCATATTAAACTTGATTTACGAGGATCCCCAGTTCTTGAAAAACATATGGTTTTGGTTCATTTTAGCGGATATATTAATCAACAAACAACTCGATTCCTTAGATTTGAACGTCCTGGTGTTATTGTAGAGAACCTCTCCTTATTGTTCGAGTTACCATTTGGTGAGCGGTTTCTGGTCGTGGGATAATTGGTCCATATTTTGTTGAAAACCACAATCGAATCCACTTACTGTCAACCAGGAGTGTTAGAAAGAGAACATTATTGTACTTTTTGTGAGAGATTTACAGAACTTATGCTGTGCACGAAATTTACTGGTGCGCACGCAATGGTTTCAACAAGATGGTGCAACGAGCCATACATCTGCGCCCACACTAAACTTACTCCATCAGCATTTCGATAATAGAATAACTTTCCGGAGAACAGACTTTGCTTTGAATATCCTTCTCATTCATCGGATCTGGCGCGATATGATGCATACATTTGGGGTATGACGAAAGAATACAACATTTTTCCGCCAGTTACAGTTACAACCACTTTTTATAAATATGTTTCCTGACTAACAAAATCGATATGAAGCTTGTTTGCGTCGTAATGGTGAACATTTTGAACATTGAAATTACAGGGATTAAAAAATAAATATAATTTTTATTTTCGGTACTGTTTATTCTGGCGGATACAATACTATCGTAACCGAATAAACAGGAATTGTGATATTTGTCGAGTAAATACTTTAACAGTAATCGTAATATAACATTATCGTTTTACATTTTAAAAATTATCAACGCCAGAAAATATAATCTGAATAAAAATCAATCAGAAAACGTTATTGACACTCCCTTTCATTATAAATTTACTAGATATGTCGGTATACATACACAATAAATCACTTCATTTTGAAAGAGGTACTGTGTTAAGCACAGATGACATCGAAATCGGCGTTTTCAGAATACAATCCGCAAAAAATACATATATTCGTGTGTATACAGATACACGTTAAAAACACGAAAAAACTCTGAATACAATGCGATGGCGTGGTGGTCCGATGAAAGCGAATGGTAAAAACTAAAAGTTCGCGAGTAACCGACATTCGGTTTTGGTTCCCCGTCATTAATTTTCATTGTGATGAACGGATCTCTAACTCCACTACATCCACCGTCTGTCTAAGCTGCACACTTTTCATCGTACCGTGAACAATGTTAGCCCTTCGTTTCTGAGCCCGCTTTTTCTCCCGGTAATAATTCAACGTGCACTGTCAAAAATTTGAATGAGAACAGTTTGAGAATATTGTAATAGTAAAATAACTGTTGAAATTTCGAACGATTTTCAATTGCTTTCCATATATCCTATTTCTGATCTAATCTGTTTTTGAATTACTCTTGTTTATTTACTAAAAATAATTTCCCTAAGACATAAGAATATAAATTCATAAATTTATACCTATGGAGCAAGAGTGAGCAATGTTAGAGGCCGCTCTCCATATATCGTATGTATGTTCAAACAACAGCTATAAAAGCTGAAACTGCAGATCTGGCAAATGTCAAAAAAACCTGATTAGACACGCCGAATAATTCAATGTCCTTAAAATACTTCCTCAAGAAGCTGCTGAATCCCCAGTCCTAATTAATGATCACTGATTAAAGTGCTCCATGTACTTGTTCCCTCAAAAAAAAAACTATTGCTACGAGATATGTAATTACTACCAAAGGTTATAAATATACGAGCTGTCGTCGTCCATTTTGGAAGAAAAACAAACTAAACTCATTAATAATATCGAAAAAGAATACCTGTTTTTTCAGGGAAAACTCCTACGAATAAACCCAGATACAGATTAATAATTAGCAAAAATTTTGATTCTTCAGTGGTCGTAAGACCAATAGGTACATATGCTTTTAATTAATCTGACATTGGAAATCCTACAGATAAATGCTTCATCAAATCATGTGCTCGCTAACACATCAAATCTCTTAAAAATAGTCTATCACATATCATCCGGTATTTTACCGATAAAAACGTAAATTAATTAACTGTGAGAGACTTTTAAAAAGCACACTTAATTAGATCACTTTGACTAGTGAAAGACCGAAGAAAAAGTGTTAGTTATTTACCGGGAACGCATATAGCAAGTGACCGCAATACGTGCCACACATGAGGTTATTTTGTAAAGCAATTCACATAGAAACTTCGACAAAGATAATTATAATTTTAAAACAACATAAAAGAGAAATTTATGTGTAAATATTTATTACAGATTGGGATAATGTTAGATGGAAAGTTCTACTATAGACATAGAAAGTGCTTAATCCTATGGTCACTAATTAAAGTGCCCCATTTACACTGTACTAGATAATTAAGATGCACTTGTTAATTGAGATACACCTGTTAACTAAAGTGTATTTGTTACGTTTTACTCGTTCCCTTAAAGAAAAAAGACAAAAAAAACTATTACCACGAGGTAATTACTATACAAGGTTATGAATACGCGAGGTGCCGTCCTTTTAGAAGAAAAACTAACTGAACTCATTAATAACTCGAAAAAAAATACCTGTTTTTCCAGGGAAAACTCCAACAAAAAAACTCAGATAAAGATCAGTAATTTGAAAAAATGTTGATTATTTAGTGCTCGATAGACCAGTACATGTTCTTTTAATTAATCCGATATTAAAAATCAATGAGACAAATGCTTCATCATATCATGTGGTTGCTAACACAACAGCTATTCAATCTGTTAAAAATAGTCTATCACAAAGCATCCGGTATTTTGCCTATAAAAATGTAAATTAATTAACTGTGGTAGACTTTTAAAAAGCACACTTAATCAAATGACCTTGACTAGTGAACGAACGAACTTATTTACCGGGACCATATTGTTATGCTTATTTTTACGTTTTGCTAATGTTCGTATATCTTATGCTATCACACTGTATGATATTCTAAATTGCAACTTTTCGAGCGTGCCTGATATATATATATATCTCTGGTGAACTTGTATGACATGCTATATTTATTGCGTTAACTCACTTCTATTGCTTTCGCTAAATTTATAGAAATCTAATTTTTGGGGACATTCCCACGATAAGGTTAATTACTTGGGTAAATGTACTTAGACCTACGTATAAAATAACTATTTTCCGAGGCCATTTGTATTGCCATTTCGACCTACCTGCATTGTGTACGTATTTATAATTACTTTTCCAGCTGTAACTTTGTTATGTTCATCGACATGTTGCCTTTCGGGCTTCGACAGATGGGTACATTTGTTTGTTTCCATCTAGTTTTACTGCTTTCCTGTCCTCAACATTGTAGAGGGAAATTTAGTGATAGAATATTCAGTTAACACCTTGCTTGTTTTACTACACCTGAATCAAGTAATATGGCAATCGAATAACCTCTTACGGTTTTATAGACTGTTCTTCGCTAAAAAGGAAAAAGTATTTTGTGGCATGTGAATAGCCTTAAACTTCGTGCTTACTTATTTTCCTCCTTCCCGAGCATGCACTTGTTGATTGACAACGTGGACGCGTACATAAATTTCATTGTCTGTGCCTTTCATGTACATAACCTTCAGAAGGGAATCGTCGTATCTTCCTGCGACATATTATGCCTGCAAAGTATGTATAGATCGGACTACGCCGTCTGTTCGTGGGCGTGTGTATTTTGGTCAGATTTAGTCTATTTACCTGGGTTCCAGACATTGGTTATGTGTGCTGGTTTGTTTAGCGTTTGTTTACGTATCCATTTGATTAGACGTCTTGCGTGCGTCGATGTGTCTGACGGATCGCGCATTGCCAACTTTCTGGCGTGAATGTTCCTTTCACATTACCTAACTTTATAAATTTTGTGTGCATTGTAGGGGTGATTCAGTAAATTTTATCTTCATCTATGATAAGAGCATGTCTGTGTGTTTAATTATATAGCTCACGTTATCGACTCTCTCTCCTTGTAATTTGATCCTGTGTTTGTCACTGTTATTTCAATTCTCCCGCTTTTTATTACGAACCTTTTCCGAGTGTGTCAAATTATGGGCGTGCGCGGATTGGTTGAATCGAAATTATCCGGAAGACCACGTTCTTGACTTTTCACTTTTCGAGTGCCTTTTGTAAAAGAGACAACTGTGCAAACTACTTATTTTCTTTTGGTAATTTTATTACTTTGTCTATGAAGATATTACGCGTAAGCGGCTCTGATTTAATAAGTAGCAAGTATCGTTACCTTAGTTTGGTGAATTATCGTAAATTTTACCGCATTTAACGTTTTCTTTGAATTTACGAAATCCACGTGGTTGGGCTTCTGAATCTTTTTGTGCATTTGTGTGACTCGAAGGGTCAGTTTTGCGGATCTCCATTTAAAACTGGGGTGAGTTGAGTGAATTTTTTGTGTTAATTTTCGGGGTTTTATCTTTGTTTCTTTTCTTTTCTAATTTAATAGGATTTTATTGTCGGGCACGAGATAGCCCTCAGTAGCCATTTACTGAAATTGGCCGCCCTACATTACGATTGAAGAACGTAGTGACTTCCATCGACGCTGTTATAGTTGCATCTATACGTCCATCATGACTTTTGGAGTGGAATTTTCACCGTCCGACAAGGGGGCCTCCGCCATCTTGAGTTCAGTTAGCGTGCCTACCTGCGACTTGTATTGTCAGCTAAGTGCAACTATATTTGTAGTTTTCAACGTAACATTCGACTAATTGTCGATATCTTTGTGCCAGTGTTCTGGTCTTTACTTTACCTTTAATTGATCTAAGATTATTTGAGTGGCTATAAATACCTAACGCACCACTTAATCAATTGCGAGGTCACGAGCAATCCTAATTAAATTATCGTTTTTTTTATATATATTGCAAATTGTTTTGCTGTATACAGAGTGACCCTATGAATATTTGATAAGGGCTCACGTTGTTGTGTTGATTGTTAATCTTTGTTTTAATAATTTTAGTAAATTCAATACCGTAATATTTCTCGTTGATGAGTAGCATATTTAATCTAATAATAATTCTAGTAAATTCATTACCGTAATAATATTTCTCTTTGATGTGTTGAATTTTAATTTAATATAATTCTAGAAAATTCTTTACCGTTAAAAATTTGACTTTCATGTATGTTTTTTTAAATTTCTGAGCTATTAAAATTATTTAAGCAATTGTAAATTCTATACCGTAAGCTCAGTAGAATCTCTTGTGTTCAATACTAAATTTTCCTTTGTTTTCTTTGCAAGCGTCAATTAATAAATTATCATTTGTAAACAAGTTATTTAATTAATTCGTAATTTTGAATTTGTAATCAAAACCATAGATTTGTAAATTTAACATTTTACCCTCCTCTTAATTATTTTCTTTTAAGTCTAAGTGCTAATCTTAAAATATTTATCTTTAAATTGTGTAATATATAATACCTAACTCAGAACATCGCCGTTGGTGGCACTTGTAAAACACCTTTTTGTAGAATAGCCTGTAAGGCGACGAAACGTTTCTGCAGCCAACCACCCTCCTGCCGAAGCGCAGAGGTTATGTCAATAGTATATAAAATTCACTAAAATTTCATTCTGTCTGTCTTCCATTTTCTAAATTTATTTTGACTTGCTTAACATGTACTAAAATTTAATCTGACTTGTCTATTATATTCAAAATTTTGTTCTCAACTGCTTATTAACAAAAATATACAATCTGTTCCGTAATTATTTTCAAAAAAAAAAGAACATACTATTTAATATAGAACTTTCTACACATCGTAATTGCTCTTTTATTTTTATTTTTTACCTCAACGTATCTTGTTTTCTTTACTATTGTTGTGACAAGCATTTGAATAAGATTTGGCGCAGTCGACCTTTACAGGGTGATCCGTAGGTAACCTGCTGGAGGGACACAGTCAGTGGCAGATCAGTAGGGAACGCAGGTAGGTTACCGTAAGGTAGCACAGTGCCCTGGTGCCCGGACAACGTCGCTTGCGTCGTCGCCGACCGACGCTCTTTGCATGAGCTGAACCGACACGCCATCTGCGACTTGAGTTAGCTCGGCCCTGCGTTTCTCAACACCCACCTTTACACTATTGTGATCTCCCCATATCGTGACTCACCTGGTCTATAAAATATAAGTTTCGACGTTGTTGCGGGTGTAACAATATATAGCAAGTGACCGTATTAGTTGCCACACACGCGGTTATTTTGTAAAGCAATTCCTCTGGATTGAAACAGACAATTAATTGTTAATTAAAAACGTAAGGTACACAGAAATTTTGTGGAAAGATATTTATAATTTTAAAACAACATAAAAGGTAGATTTATGTGTAGATATTTAAAATGCAAAATTACAGATTGCAATAACGTTAGATGGAAAGTCCCACTACAGACATAAAAATGGCTCCTGCTAAGTTAACGATTCAAAGAAAATGTACAGCTAACCAACAGATGGCGACGCCTGTATAACTTAACCAAGGCCAACTGTACCAATACTGCTGCACGATATAAGGCCGTCACACAACGAGATTTTTCTGATTCTGGTAACCTGAAAATATTGGTCCTGCTTGGTAATCGCTGAGCATTTTTAAAATCACGTGATGAAATTTGGCAATATGATTGGATTATATCAAGTCTACTGTTATTGACATTTTACTTACTTGACATTTATTTTGTCTATTCCATATTCTTTTCTACTTAAATTATTCTAATACTATACACATATTCAGTCGTTTTATTTAATCACCCACTCTAGAGTTGATTTTTAAAGTGTTATGTTAAATAAGTATGAAATGTCCATTTTTGTAAAGGTATGAATGGAAAAACAAAAACAGTGTAGACTGTATTTGTCTCCATTTACAATGCATGTGATAATGATGTTTTACGTATGAATTTTAATTCTACCTCTGTTCATTGTATATTTTAATATGATAACTATCTATCAAACCCTTTTAAGGCTATACGCCCGGCCTCGAAATCGTTTTTCCCATTTCCTAATCGTATTTTTCATGAAAACCTTACCGAATTTACACGCTAATTTAAGAAAAAAATGCCTTTCAATGGATAAATCGTAATTTCTTCGAAATTGTCCAAAGGGCCTTAAATAAAAATAAAAATGTACGAAATTTCAAAAAACAAGCCTTTATTTAAAATTATGTAACACTCAACAGCAATACATAAATTTTATTTTTTCCTAATTTTTAAAAATAAGGTCACGAAACGGAAAACAAAATTTTGAAATTTGGGCGAAATTCACTGAAATCAAATAGAGTATGTGGTACGCTCGCACATTGTGTCGAGAGGTAGCTCCGCCTACCATTTCATGCAGTTTCTACGCAGTTTGTAAAATACTTCTGAGATCGGTGTATGTTAAGAAAGTAATCGTTACTCGGACATTATTTTATCGAAACCGTTGATATTTTCTTTACAATATAGTGTACATATACAGTGTCAGCGTCACAATACTTCCTTATACTACGTATCAGAAAGTAAAAGCAATATCTCTTCCCGTCCCTAACGCTATACCTGCTAGAAGCGTATGCTAGGACTCACACGGCTTGCGAGCAGGGAGTATGATTATTATATTTGACTCGCAATAATTTGCTTCTAAAACGATCTAGAAATTTATTTTTTGCACAAAAAATAATTTTGGAATGTTGGCTTTATTTTGTTTCACATATATATGGGTAAATTCTGAAAAATAAGATTAGTTACTCGATAGCTGAAAAATACCTTACACAAATTGGTCGTCTACTAAAACTTTCTTTTTTTTTATAAAATTTACACACCATAAAGAAAAATCGAAAACACTAGTATCATCCAAATACTTTAGGGTATAACCTTAAAAAAAACAGATCCCTAGCTCTCTGCATTGCTGAGATATCACGAGATAAGTATAAAAATTGAAGAAAATGAAAATTTTAAAATTTACACAAAAAAACG
The DNA here is from genome assembly GCA_963170755.1 of Amphimallon solstitiale. Classification (NCBI taxonomy): domain Eukaryota; kingdom Metazoa; phylum Arthropoda; class Insecta; order Coleoptera; family Scarabaeidae; genus Amphimallon; species Amphimallon solstitiale. Next base: position 62,251,332 of record OY720680.1, read on the forward strand.
ATTTTTCGACCTTTTTGCGATTTCGATTTTATTTTCCAACTCAAAATTTGAATCCGGCAGGTGATTTTACATATTTAGCTTCACTTTTTTTGTGTGTTTGAGAAAATATAGATTGTCTAATTTAGGGGAGGTTGCTTCCCGACTGTCAAACATGTGGACCAACCGGCGATTATCTGAGACCATAACGCAGCCATAAATTACAGGCAGATTAGATTAGGTGACAAGTTCTTTTCTCTATCTTTTTCCTCAGCATAAGACAGAGCACGCGGACCCTTAAACATTTGTCTTTTATTACAGTTGCACGAAAAACAGTGGTACGCCTCTTTCAAATCGAACTCAGCTTGAAGCGGGCGTTCAGCCTTAAAGGATTCAGTAAAAACTTTAAATATAACCGCATACATCTTCTTCTGACATGAGATACTTGGAATGCTATTTGACTATTCTGGGCTGAAGATGACATAAATTGTCGAAACTAGTACCTAGAGTAAATATAATAAATATTGTAAAGAATAAAAGAGGAACCATCAACATTTTACGTTTTTCTGTTATGTTAAAGTTTATTTCAGTAAAAATACAGAAAATATTTCTTTAGGGTACAACAAGATGGCGGTACATAAGGATTAATATTCTGAGGTTGTCAGAATCAAATTCGACAATTTAAATCGAAGTTATGTGACGGCCTTATATAGCGCAACGATAACAAATGCAGTTGGCCTTAAACTTAACATTTAATTGGATAATAATGGATAAAAGGAAAATTTACCGGATGGAAATTAACCCATTCACAACACATTATTAAACACCAATAATAGAGACGTTGCTGCTTCGCTGGGGTATCTGGTAGTTTATGTTGTTTGATAATCTTGTTATACTAATTCTGATTTCACTTTTACTGGAAATATTATGTATGCATTTCCTTTATGGAAATTTAATACACACCTGCCTTCACTACACAAACAAGTTCATGCGCATTAATTTATTGTTTTCTTTGTAAAATATTAGTATACGCCTAACCGCACCTGAAAAAAAAAGATAACAAAGAAAAACAATGGCACCCATACACGCGATGCCTTTTTTTTTTATCGGAACGTTTGAATACATTTTAACATTATTTAAAGCGTACTCCGTTAATGGACGTAATTTTTCAAAACAATTTCGCGCTAAAGTGCCCCTTTTGTTGGGACCGTAAGCGGTTAAAACCCGACCGGGACCGAACACAATACTGAATTTTAAATGGGAAGCGATTCGGAAAATAATATCTATATTAAAATTGAATTGGGGTAACTATATTGAAAGAAAGACTGCGAAATGGTAACGATTATAAAATGTGAATAGGAAAGATTTGTGGAGGAAGTGAGCTCCGATAGCGCTTTCGACTTCTCGTCTCTTATAACTAGAGACTGAAAAGTTGAAAAAGTAGACGTAGAAAATAGTGAGTGAGATTGAAATCATTCCAGTTTTGTTTTTATTAATCTCAAAGTCAGTCAAGCTTCGGTCGTCTTGTCGTCTTTCCATTTCTTTTTATACTCTATAGTAGGAAATTAATAATAACAGATTTTAAATAGATATACTACGACGATAAAAATTTACAAAACATTTACAATGATTGTAATGTATTGATATATGTATATACAAAAATGAAACAAATATTTATTTAATTTGGTTTTAATTCTACTAATTTAATTACTTCATATGCAGGGCAGTAAAAGTAATATAAAGCCCCGCACGTTGAGCGCCAAAATAATATACTATCTATCTAATCTGCGATTTGATTGCTTCATATATTGGGCGATAAAATAAAAATAATATAATGCTAAGCACGTAATATTTTTCGATAGTAATATACAAAAAACTAAATAATATACAGTGTCATGTCTGTTCATTTAATTTGATTTAATTCTACAATTTAACTCTTCCTCACATTGGGCCCCAAAAATTATATAATATTGACTTGTCGGCTTTAAAACTATTATATGTTGAATATAATAATAATAGTTAAATTATAATTAATTTGCATAAATATGAAATTTAATAGTTAAAAGAAATATGAGACGCTTTGATATTTTAACTATTTATTTATTCAAGTTATGTTGGTGGCCAAATTGTTTGTAGTTGATTCTACAGGTTTGAGTAGTCGAATGAAACAAAATTCACTAATATAACATATAATAATTTAGAATAAAATTTATCATATATTATTCATAGTCACAGCTGTATGCAGAGCTAGAATTAAATTTGATGGATAGAAGATGATCTGTCATTTCAAGATGCTGGTTTTATTCTTTTAAATCTAGCACCTTTATTTGGACTCGCTGAGTAAAACTAAAAACACATTCTTAAGGCCACTTTTGGTGTTATATCCTACAGTGCATTTCAAATTTGTATAATATTTTATTCTTTCTTGGCATCCCCAATTAGGTAGTCCTGGAATATTAATTTTCTGATACATCAAGGTCATTGGCCATAGAAAAATGCTGTACATGAACAAAGTGTTTCTTATTCGTACAATCGAAAACCAAACATTTGAAAGAGCTATTTTTTCTGATTTTAAAGTTTTTGATAATAGGCGTTCAATTTCTTTAAAACTTTGTAATAATAAATTAAAATAACAATAACAGTAATAATAACATTAAACCGATAATCACAATAAATGGCAATATTTATTGAAGCACTATACAGTATGCTTTTTGGCATTTTAAACAGCTCTGTATGATCCTTCTATGAATTGCATTAATGGCATTGTTTGCTTCAAAATTATTCAATATTTTTGGGGACTATCTCTTTATAAATATTGTTTATAATAATGATATAATAATTGCGTTTAAAAAATAATCCACCATTCCTTCGTGTCGAATCAAAAGATTTGGCAACTTCTGACCAAAGTAATTTCTCAATTTGTGAGCTCTTGTGATGATGCTATGTTATCCTCATAAATTTGTATGTAGGTTTAGTAGGATATTGTTATCTAGAAAGTTAACACGCGTGTACGGATGAGGTTGGGGTATCTTTCTTCATTTGATATTTCGTCCTTCATGACTCAACATACCAGAGGATTTCCCATAATATCCACTAAACTTCAATTCATAACGATGTTGTCTGGGATTCTATACTGCTCCATGATTTTCCGTATTTCTGTAAAATATGCCAGAATTGGCTAAGTTCGATTCATTTGGTCAGCGGACAGGTTGGTTGTCAAATCCACATGACCTTCTTCGGAAAGTAGTTCAGTTGCAGTATTTAAGACGTCATAAATTATTGTCAGTTTCTAAACTATGACAAATATGAATGTTGTATTGTTTAAACCTAGGTCGAATTAACGTTTTCTATACTCAACCCTGTACTGAATTTAATTATGAGGCTTCTTCCTGTTGGGGGATTATTTTTCATTCTAAAAATATAAAATTATATAAACTCTACCAATTCACCACAAATACATTTTATTGTAAACAACACTACCAAAAATTGTGACAATCAAGTACGCAGTTTTCGAGAAATATAATTTTAGACACTGGATTATTCAGAAAAATGAAATAAGTCGGAAACATTAAATTTTAGGTCTATACCATCTTCTTACTTACTATAATATACAAAAATGAGGTGTGGCCACCACACGACTTTCTTATACGTATGAGCGTTTCAAACTATACAATTTTAAAAAATTTTTTATACAAAACTTATTCAAAATCCTATTCTAGGTACTTTCATTCGCTTAATAAATTGCTATAGAATGCATACTTTGCAAGATATTATCAAAAAAGTGCTCCTCGCTAAGAGTAAAAGTGCTACTTCCGGTCCGAATTTTGAAATTTGATATATACAAAAAATATTGCAAATCCAGTTCTAAATACTTTTGTACTCTTGATAAATATATATAGAATGCATAACTTACGACATATTTGCAAAAAATCGCTATTCGATAAGAGTAAAAGTGGTACTTCCGGCCTGAATTTTGAAATTTTTTTTATACAAAAGATATTGAAAATTATGTTTTAAATACTTTTATACCCGTAACGTACTTGTCTAAAAAGCATGACTTGCGAAATATTCGCAAAAAACTGATTTTCGATAAGAGTAAAAGACCTACTTCTGGTAGGAATTTCGAAAAACTTTCTAAATAAAATTATTCTCAATTTTAATTTTAAGTATATATGAATTCTTTATAAATTTGTTTAAACTTAGTAGTTGACGAAATATTCGCAAAATTCGATTTTTTCGCTGAAGTAAACTGCTACTTCCGGTCTACCGATTTTACTGAAAAACTAATCAGATCTCAAGAGGGAGATTATACACGTAAATACAAAATTTGGAATTGATATCTACAGCGGTTTGGCCGCTATCGTGGTCACAGACACACAGACAGACAGACAGACAGACAGACAGACACACACACAGACATTTTTTTTAAAACCACTTTTTTGGTATCAGGGGACCTCAAAACGTGGACATCTGCAAAAATCTCGAGGTCGAAAATTTTCATCATCACGATACTTCCTTATACTACGTATAAGAAAGTAAAAAATGAGGTGTGGCCACCACACGACTTTCTTATACGTATGAGCGTTTCAAACTATACAATCTTAAGAATTTTTTTATACAAAACTTATTCAAAATCCTATTCTAAGTACTTTCATTCTCTTAATAAATCGCTATAGAATGCATACTTTGCAAGATATTCGAAAAAAAGTGCTACTCGCTAAGAGTAAAAGTGCTACATCCGGTCCGAATTTTGAAATTTCATGTATACAAAAAATATTGCAAATATAACTCTAAATACTTTTGTACTTTTAATAAATATATATAGAATGCATAATTTACGACATATTTGCAAAAATCGCTATTCGGTAAGAGTAAAAGTGTTACTTCCGGTCCGAATTTTTAAATCTTTTTTATAGAAAAGATATTGCAAATCTAGTTCTAAAAACTTTTGTACTCTTGATAAATATATATAGAAAGCATAACTTACGACATATTTGCAAAAAATCGCTATTCGATAAGAGTAAAAGTGGTACTTCCGGTCTGAATTTTGAATTTTTTTTTATACAAAAGATATTGAAAATTATGTTATAAATACTTTTATACACGTAACGTACCTGTCTAAAAAGCTTGACTTGCGAAATATTCGCAAAAAACCGATTTTCGATAAGAGTAAAAGACCTACTTCCGGTAGGAATTTCGAAAAACTTTTTAAATAAAATTGTTCTCAATTTTAATTTTAAGTACATATGAATTCTTTATAAATTTGTATAAACTTAGTATTTGACGAAATATTGGCAAAATTCGATTTTTTCACTGAAGTAAACTGCTACTTCCGGTCTACCGATTTTACTGAAAAACTAATCAGATCTCAAGAGGGAGATTATACACGTAAATACAAAATTTGGAATTGATATCTCCAACGGTTTGACCGCTATCGTGGTCACACACACAGAGACAGACAGACAGACAGACAGACAGACAGACAGACAGACAGACAGACAGACAGACAGACACACACACAGACATTTTTTGAAAACCACTTTTTTGGTATCAGGGGACCTCAAAACGTGGACATCTGCAAAAATCTCGAGGTCGAAAATTTTCATCATCACAATACTTCCTTATACTACGTATAAGAAAGTAAAAGGTAATAATATACAGGGTTTTCCATTAAAAAAACTATAACTGTGGTCAGCCACCAGGTTATGGGACACTATGTATAATATTGTAACGTTTTCGGGTTCGCAATAAACAACTCGTGCAATTTATTTATTTAAAACAGTCTGTGTATTCACACACGTAAAATTAATTACAATATAAAAATATAAAACTAATATATCGCACTTAAAATTATTAGGATTTAAATTAACACAGGTATTTATTTCTATTACTAATATTTATGTAACACTACCGTATTTATATCACTTCTATTTATATAACACCGCACCACTCGAGGAACTATTTATTTATGTTTATTTATCTTTACCGTTCCGTACGAGACTAATGAATGAATCTCTTCTTATTCCGGAATTAACTCATCCATCGGTTCAACTGCTTTTATATACGCATCCGAAACATCTGGAACACACCAGAAAAACGCTAGTGTCCTTTTTGTCCTTTCAATTTTTTCACTGAAGTAAACTACTACTTCCGGTCTGCTGATTTTACTGAAAATCTAATCAGATCTCAAGAGGGAGATTATATTCGTAGATACAAAATTTGGAATTGATAGCTATAGCTGTTTGACCGCTATATACTGTGTGTCCAAAAAGTCTGGAAACACCCAAATAAAATCGAAACGGATGATTTTTGAGAAAAATGCAAAAATATATCAATTAGTATTTTCAAAAAACTACTGGCGGATGGTATCTGTTTGGAATTTTTGATGACCTTGAAAAAGTTATGATGTCATAAAAAAAATTTAAATGGCAACGTTGCATTTTTAATTTTATTTTTGATAGATCTTTTAATTGTCTAAGTGACTGTAAAAAAATTTTTCATTTTACTTAAGAAAATGAGCGAGAAAAATTTAATTACTTCTTCGAAAATGGAAAAGTTTGTCTTTAAAAAAAAAAAACATAGTTGGCTTAAAAGTCGATTATTTTTCAAACACATTTTGTTTTATTTGTGACATTCTGTCAAATACGAATTGTGCGTAAGTTAAAAAATCTGTTTAAAAATGGTTTTAAGTGAGAGGAAACGTATTCAAATATTGATGATGATTGGTTTTGGGAATAGGGCTCGTTCAGTTAGAGAAGTTTGCGACTTATTTAATACAGAACAACCGGAGCGTGCCCCAATTAGTATTTCTGCAGTGAGTAACATTCACAAAAAATTTCAAGAAGAAGGCCATGTTCGAGATCGCCCTAGAAGTGGTCGTCCAAAGATCGCAGAAGATACGCAACTCGACGTATTATTGTCAGTAGAGGAAACTACAAATTCTAGTACACGGCAGCTTGCTCGGGAGTTTAACGTGTCGAAGAGTACAATTGGTAATATTTTCCGGAAAACTAAGTATCATCCCTACAAAATCTGTTTGATTCATGAGCTGTCTGAAGACGACTTCGACAGACGTGTACAGTTTTGCGAACAACTGATGCCTATGTGTGATAATGATCCGTTTTTTATCAGAAATATCTTATTCTCAGATGAAGCTACGTTCACATTACATGGGACTGTTAATAGACAAAACTGCAGGTACTGGGCACGCCAAAATCCACGCTGGATGAGAGAGGTACGAACTCAGTATCCTCAGAAATTAAATGTATGGGCTGGTTTAATTGGTCACAGAATTATAGGGCCTTTTTTCTTCAACGGTAACCTGACGGCGGAAATGTATTTGGATTTTTTACAAAATTATTTAATTCCGTTATTAGCAGAAATATTTCCGAACCATCCTAATTTGCCCAGCCAAAGAATTTGGTTTCAACAAGATGGGGCTCCACCCCACTATGCGGGGAATGTTCGGCATTATCTCGAGAATACCTTCCCAAACAGATGGATTGGCAGGAGGGGGGCTATCGAGTGGCCGGCTAGGTCGCCAGATCTAACGCCTATTGATTATTTTTTGTGGGGTTACCTAAAAAATAAGGTATACGCAATTAAACCTGAAAATTTGGAAGACTTGCGTCAACGGATTGAGATTGAAGTACGAAGGATCACTCCTGAAATGATAGAAAACGTTCAAAATAAATTTTATTATCGTTTAGGGTATTGCCAAGATGCTCAAGGACAACATTTTGAACATTTATTGTAAGAGTTTTTGCTGATTTCTACGATTAAAATTTTCTTTGTTTTTCATAATGATTTTTTTTTCAAAATTTTTCTTAAGTGGAATGAAAATTTTTTTTGACTGTCGTTTGGACAATTAAAAGATCTATCAAAAATAAAATTAAAAATGCGACGTTGCCATTTAAATCTTTTTTGATGACATAACTTTTTCAAGGTCATCAAAAATTCCAAACAGATACCATCAGCCAGTAGTTCTTTGAAAATACTAATTGACCTGTTTTTACATTTTTCTCAAAAATCATCCGTTTCGATTTTATTTGGGTGTTTCTAGACTTTTTGGACACACAGTATATATTATTCAAGCCATTATAAATCACAATTTCCAATTTCATGAGATATCAACAGGCATCACATAAACTTTTTAATTTCCCTCGACAAATCTACAGGCACATCTATATTTGAATGATAGGATAGGAAAAAGTAATTATTCATCTAAATGGAAAAATCCATTCAATTTCATTTCAACAGTGTAGCTTAGACAAACAATCGCTGAGAGATAGATTTGGTATTTTGCAATGCGAAAGTGAACTGTCAGATCGAATGAGAACTGAACGGTGAAGTCAGGCGCCATTTTCAATTAATAATACAAAAGTTTCGAATTGAGTTCTTGTTCCCCGAACGCGGAAAATTAAAAACTTTCCTGGGACTCGCGACTGTCCAATCATTTATGCTAATAAATAAAATCTTGTCCGCGGTACGCTTGTCTCTCTGATTCCTTATGTATTTCTCGATCTTTTTCCTTTCTTTTTTCTTCCCATTCGACGCGTTTGCGCCACCAAATCTTAATTGAAATATTCCAGAAGTTAAAATAAAGTTTTTCATTTCTTCTGGTCCTTCGCTTTTTAATAATTTAGTATTGGAGCTCGTATTTCACAGAATTGAAAGCTTCCATTTCTTATTTTTAAACTTTAAATTGTTTCTAATAAATATAATTCCTTGTTTTTTGATTTCATGAAGAGGTAATACGTTTTTTAAAAGCAATAAATGAAAAGCTGTGTTCATATCTTTTGCCATCAAAATATTAAGTGGTAAAATGGACAACTGATAATTTTAATAAAGCTGTCGTTTGGCAAAGATCTGCAATATTAAGACTTAATTTTCTAATGACCATTAATCGACTACATAATAAAAATTCTAAAATGCAAACAATAGTAAGATAAAACCCTAATAACCTATGATACCAAAGTTTTCGGAAAAAATTTAGATGTTGATAATTCTTTTAAAACTTTTATTTTATAAACCATATATTTCAACAATTAACAATAAATACAAAAGTAAATATTTAATCTTTATATTATTGATAGTGGACCATGATCTTCGATGGTCCTCAGTTTTCTTCTGACTGTCCCATTATCCTGGAAAACAGCATGAATAATTTCTAGCATTTTTTGAAAAATTTGACGTCGTATTGGTCTTCATTTGCAGCTTTTCATCCATTTTCATACACTTGTATGGTCAATATTGACCGAAATTCCTCTATTGGTCGAACCGGTGATGCTTTGGGAGAATATAGTAACTCTAGCATAATGGCATGAAACTAGATCAGACCAAAACATGACATCATCATTGCCATTATGTGTATTTAAAACTGAATCAGTTTAGAAAGGCATCTTTAAAAGTAAAGTTGTGCAGTTAATGCGCCTTAGCACACGACAACACCTGGGTATTCTTTCTAACTAGGCGGAGGTATATTTTGATGCTTTCCTTCGTTTTCGAAACACCACGTTATTTCGGGAAATTGTTCGAAAACCACATTTGTCATACCGTTCAATAAAATTTTTAATTCCGATGCCAAAGAATTCAACCGCCGCCAGTAAAGAAATCTAATCCAATACTACTACAGTTTTCACTTCTTCACTTTCAGTTTCTCCGAAATAATGGTGTAAAAACTGACCTTGAAACCTGTAGAAAATCAATCGAAAACTTTGAAATCGTCACATGTTGGCCTTCTCGACTTTTGTTGTTCTCATCACGCACCAAACCTTCGGAAATCAGAAGTCAGCTACGGCCTTGCCCCTTTTTTCCTCATCACGAGCCAAATCTTCAGAATTCAGAGAAGGTCAGCCAGAGCGTGGCTCATTATGAACATTAACTCGTCTGCCCTTGAACATTCTCACCCACTTGGGAAATTTACTGTCGCTGATAACAGAATTATCACCGTAGACTTCACAAATCTAACGGTGAACTTCCACTGCTGTCAAGTTTCTTGCATTCAAGTATCGAATTACAATCTGCTGGCACTCAGTTTTCTTAAACAGTATGAATTCTGCAGCTCAGCAGACAGACAGACGATACCGCTGCAAATGGCGTCTAAACGGCACATGAAGGTGGTTGGGCACACGCGCATGCGCACTGCGGCAATCGCGCGTCGTTTTAACTCCTATTCACAAACTGATCTTATTTAAAAAATATTTTATTTTTATATGCTAAATAAAGTCGTCATGATTTTTGGGAATACACAAACACTTAAGTAAATCAACACTTAAATAATTACGTTGATGTTATCGGAGAATACTGATCTATTTACATATAAAATGCATTTATATTCATCAAAATAGCATAATAATAAATAAATCTCTCGCTATGGTTCACTATAACTTTTTTGAAATCGAATTTTTAATTAATTAAGAGCTTGGCATAATTATAGAAATGCTAATTGTCATTAGCGAATAAAATATAAAACAGCTACGACTATCAAAATTAATGAAAATGGTTATAATAAAGGGAAAATAAATATCATTTAAGACACGTAGAATAAAGCAATGAAACACATCTGTTGCATGAATTGTGACTAAGGAAATTAAATAAGTTTGCTCTTTATATTGTGTGAGTATTGCAATATTAAGTTGGTGTTTCTTTTCATTAAAGAATTGTCTGCAATAATTCTATGCAATGCTTTGTTTATTGACAATTTTTTACGTACTGCAGAAGATTCTTACGTAAACTTATTAAAAACCATCTTGACTGTACCTCCTTAATTAATTACTGTGTATGTATGTAATGGCTTAACACCCCGAATGGGATAACACCGCTTGTTAAAGCTTTCTAGATTTTTGTCTTGGCGATGATCACCCCCCAATAATTGTTTGATTTCTTTATATTTGTTGTGCGTTTCTTTCCAAGCTCTGGCGTCCTTTTCGAATTGTCTTATGCCAATCTTCTTTGATTTTGATCTACTGTTACGTATTCTGCTTGTTGGACCCATTCCATTACGACGTACTACGTTTATCACATCTTCTCGTTTTGATTTTCACACATGTCCTAGTCATCTCAATCCTTGTTTGATAACTATTTCTATAATGTTCTCTCCTTTCAACCCGTACTCCATTTCCAAATGATTTTCATTTTATATTCTCCATTTTGTTTGAGTTAGTATTATTCTCATGATTTTCCTCGAAGCTACTCTTATTTTTTTTGTGATGGTCATTGTTTCAGCTTCGTTGGTAAGTATGGGCCTTATTAACATCTTATATATTCTCATTTACGTACCTATCATATTGTTTGTTACTGAATTTTAAATAGAAAAGTGCTAATATACCTGTATCAGACATGTTTTGATTCAGTAGTGGACTTACATATTGCCGTGACCCCTATATTGGTTAGGCATTATAAGATAAATAAATAATTAAGTAATAGAATAAGGAAACAATTTTTAGTAGTAAGCATAATTATTGATACATGAATTATGAGTTGCATAACTGCAACGGCGTAATGTTATTATGTTAGGTATATGATAATTAAAATTGAAACAAAATTTATTTGAAAGGTACAAAAATAAACACAAAAATAAAATTCATGTATTCTATATTTATAGAAACGAGGAGCACAAGATTCAATTTCAATATACAAAGGCCGAACCAAATTTTATGCATTGTGTAGGAGTGGCATTAAATATATTGAGTAGTAAACCACTATTCAAACTTAATAATGTGTTAAAAATAAATAACAGAGGGAGAGTAATGATGAAGGATGGAATAGTCAAAAGAGTTAGTCATTTGAATGCCGTAAAGTTGTATGAAAAGGGTGAAATTAGACATTCACGACATGAAAACATCTTTCATCATGAGTAGACGTAAGAAATAAAATAAGTTTATAAAGATTGTTATTTGTTAGACATGCTATAGTCACACTTAACAATATGATAAATACCTGACACTTATATCTAAGCATAATTTTAAAAAGGAATATGTAACAAGGTATATTTTTTATTCGACACGAGGTAATAAAGCAAAAACTTCAGGAATAGCAGGTTAAATCCAGTTTAATCCAGGAAAATTCCAGAAATAACAGGATATAATTGCTTTAATCTGAATAAATCTACAAAGAAAAAACAATGTTTAATATTGTTAACAGCTGCTTGCAAATTAACCTACACGAAGACGAGAGGGGATGGTTTGAAGACAGGAATGGAGTTGTTAAGGTCCAGGCTCCTAACGATGTAATTAAAGAAGGAAGTATTCCAGTCATATGCAATGTATTTCATATTATTACTAAAGGAGATGTCTGCAAAAGAAAAATACGGATAGTGTTAAACAATCATGAAAGTGGTAACGAATTCATCTATAAACATAATAAGGGATGGCGTTAATGGAAAAAAGAATGTACCTATCCAAGATAAGAAAATCTCAAATGTGCAAAGACATTAACAATAATAAATAATTTATGTGCGCGTATTTTGTGTAATTTCTAAATGTCAAAATGATATGGGTACAGGTCAGCCTAGGGAAAACGTGAAGAAAATAAATATGAGCAGGACAATGCCAACATAAACATTAGTGCGTGGATTGTGGCGCTGCAGATGAAGAATGTTTTTTTTTCAATGACCGAGAACGAATAAAAGACCAGGAACGACGGAAAGAAGAGAGAAGTCGCTGATCTTCAGGAGAAGTTACTAATCTTTTAAATTGCTCTGTTTTGATGATTGCAGGCGTACAGATACACTGCATAGAAATCATTTGTAGTAAATGTATTGAGTTATTTTTGATTTTCAATAAGTACATTATCATATTATAATTAGTTTATTGTCATTTAGTTTAATTTCATTTTTTCTTATTATCATTAATATGGTAGATCAATATCAAGAAGAATTTGATGAAATGTATGAACATTATAAGTAAGTTTTTCTTGAAATAAATTATGTTAAAGATACTATGTGAAAATATTCATCTTTAGCAAAGCGATTAACATTGTTAATAATTTGAATAGAAATATTATTTACTTTGCTATAAGTAGATTAATTTAACAAGTCATGGGAGTATTGTTAATAATGTTAAAAGGGCATTGATGGCACAACGTGGGAATGTTTGTCAGTAATGTTAACTATACATAATTAACAAGTTATTAAATAAAATCTTAGTAAGGATTTAGTATATTTAATTACGTAAAAGGTAAGAACATTTTTTATGGACAATAGCCAATTTGTGGTATGTACAACTTGAAAATATTTGCATATGATGATTGGTGACAGTCTTATCAAGGTGTTTTCTGCTCTGCGAGATTTTGTATCTTCAGGGGCATTTCGTGAGAATGAATGTCTTTGTTGAAATGAAATTTCTGCGTCGTAAAGGGAAAAATTTATTTCTTTGAAATTATACAATATTAGAAAATTTAAACGTAGCAAAGAGTAATATTTTATTTTAAGAATCTATATGATATATTTAAAAAGCAATGCGTTATGCGCATTTATAAAGCAATGTGTTTTTCGTACATGTAAAAATATGAAATTTTTTTGTTTTTGATTGGAAAGTAAAAGGATAATTTCTTTTACAGCCACATGTGGCAAAGGAATTTATTTATCGACGCTATTTAGTATTGAATAAAATACAGATATTTTATGAGATTTAGTTTTTTTTTTTTTGTGTAACCTTATCCATTTAATTTAAGTAAGAAATGTTGTGGGCAAATAGAGGAGAAAACACTGCTAGAACTCACAAAAATAATACAAATGTTTATAGGGATTGAATTTATAAATTTATTGAAGTAGTTTTTTTTTATGTCAACGCAATCTCTGCATTTGTTATATATTATGCTGCTTTGTATTAACTTTGTTTTGATTAATTACTGTTAGTATAAGATTATTATTTTTAATTTGAGACAAAGCTATAGCAATATGTACTTATTTATATCAGGTACCATATGTAGCTTCCAAGTACGTCAGAGTTTATGGATTATTTATGATAGCCATACCATTGTCTTTAATTTTATAACAGAACTTGTGCCGAGAATTTGGCCATTTCCAGAGTTTTTTCTTGAGCACATATTTCATCTTTATCGATTTTATCAACAAGTTTATACCTGTTTTCATATTTTACTATTATGTAATCATAAATCATTAAACCTTCTAGGTTACTTCTGTTCTTTAAATTATCATTTGTAAAAGAGTGATCTGAATCTGAGTCACTGCTAACTTTATTGCGATGTACTTCCTTTCTTTTCTTGGAAATTTGACAGGAGTGTTTTTTCTACCCCCGTTTTCTTTCATACAAGTTTATCTTCCTCAAGTTTCTTTTCTCATTTTTTCCCTCGTTTGATATTCTTTCCACTGTTGAGAAGTAGCAACAGATGGGATTTTTTCTTTTCTTTGTTTCCTATTTGATAAAATGCTTTTAAATGACGATGGTACTGAGAGATTAACCTGGAATTGTGATTTCTTTTTAGCAACATGCACAATCACTTTGTCGTCCTTTGGAGCACAAAAAAAGCCGTCTTTTCAATATAAAAATTCAATTTCTATTTTTAGTGATATCAAAGTTTTCCTAAAAATTCAAAAATTCTTCAACTTGTTTAAAACCTGTTTCTTATTGGACCTTCAGTTAGGACACCTCGTGGACCACAAATATCCAAATTCAGCCATTGGGATATAAATTTTCCATCGCACTAACGTCTTTCTTCTTTTTCAGAGGGTACCGTGTGGGGCTCCATTTTTTGGAGGTATTTCGCCGTATGTTTGTAAGATCTCTTAGGTATTTATATGATATAGATTCAGATGTCACCGCCATTTCACTTCTAACTGCTGCCAAAGCAGGCTTCAGAATACTTCAAAATCTGTTTTTACTTTCTTATACGTAGTATAAGGAAGTATTGTAATGATGAAAATTTTCGACCTTTTTGGATATGTCCACGTTTCCAAATCCCCTGAATGCGAAAAAGTGGTTTTTAAAAAATTTCTCTCTCTCTCTCGCTATTGTCTGCGTCTCTCTCTCTCTCTCTCTCTCTCTATGGAAGTGCGTGTGTGAATATGATAGCGGTCAAACCGCTATAGCTACCAATTCCAAATTTTGTATTTACGAGTAAAATCTCCCTCTTGAGATCTGATTAGATTTTCAGTAAAATCAAATTTTGCCAATATTTCGTCAACTACTAAGTTTAAACAATTTTATAAAGAATTCAAATGTACTCAAAATTAAATTTGAGAAAAATTTTGTTTAAAAAGTTTTTCGAAATTCCTGCCGGAAGTAGGTCTTTTACTCTTATCAAAAATCAGTTTTTTGCGAATATCTTGCAAGTCATGTTTCAATACCTTTTGTATTAAAACAATTTTGAAATTCGGACCGAAGTAACACTTTTACTCTTATCGAATAGCGATTTTTTTCAAATATATCGTAAATTATGTATATATATATAATAAAGAAAAGAAATATTGCGGATTATAGAATAATAAAGTATAAATTTCATGGGGTAACTCCGCTCAAAATGCAACTGCGGACACGTGTTTCGAACTACTTGGTTCTCGTCAGCGCAGTGTAGCCAAGGAATAGGATGGGATAACCTTGGAGCTGAAAAACATCAATCAGAGACATACACAAGGGACAGCCTACCAATTGAGGCTTCAGCTAGAGTGTCCTCGATACTGAGAATGAATCTAACGTAGCCGCGAGGTAGACATTGTCCACCTGCAAGCCATCTGAACCCACAGGATAACAATAAAGAAAAGAAATATTGCGGATTATAGAATAATAAAGTATAAATTTCATGGGGTAACTCCGCTCAAAATGCAACTGCGGACACGTGTTTCGAACTACTTGGTTCTCGTCAGCGCAGTGTAGCCAAGGAATAGGATGGGATAATCTCTCGGCGACGTTAGATTCATTCTCAGTATCGAGGACACTCTAGCTGAAGCCTCAATTGGTAGGCTGTCCCTTGTGTATGTCTCTGATTGATGTTTTTCAGCTCCAAGGTTATCCCATCCTATTCCTTGGCTACACTGCGCTGACGAGAACCAAGTAGTTCGAAACACGTGTCCGCAGTTGCATTTTGAGCGGAGTTACCCCATGAAATTTATACTTTATTATATATATATATATATATCGGGTTACAACGTTTTACGTCTTCCGATTCCTAATCGCCATTCCCCTCTGTTCATCCACATGCCCTCCTCCAGATCCGTCTCTCGAATTTCCTTATCCACTCCGTCTCTCCAGCTTCTGCGCGGTCTTCCTGGTTTTCGGTTTCCTTGGGGGTTCCAGTTTAGTACTTTCTTTGGGATTCTGTGTTCTGGCATTCTTTGGACGTGCCCATACCATGTTAGCTGTTTAGTTATAATGTCATCAATAATGTCGTATTGTATTCCCATTTCTTGTCTGATGGTTTCATTTGGGACTCTATCTCTTCTGGATTTTCCTGCCGCTCTTCTCCAGAAGTCCAATTCTGTGGCTTTTATCTTTCTTTTTGTTTTTTCTTTTATCGACCACACCTCCGAGCTATATGTTATTATGCTTTTCACGATGGAGTTGTAAATCCTTTTTTTATTTTCTTTTGTAATGGCCTTGCCCCATAGAATACTGTTCAGCATGGAAGTAGCTCTTCTACCCTGTACGTTTCTGTCCGATATTGCCTCATCTAGTGTCCCATCCTTAGCTATTTTCATTCCTAGGTATTTGTATATATTGCAATGTTTGATGATCTGTCCCGTTGCTAGATGTAGGTCTTCTTGCTGTCCTCCTATGCACATATACTCCGTTTTTGTAATGTTGACATCTAGGCCCCATTTTCCGTATTCCTCGATGAGCTTTCGGCTCATATATTCCATGTCATCTATATCTTGTGCAATAACTACTTGGTCATCCACGAAAGAGAGGGTATACAGGGTGTACCACTTAAAACTCCCAGGTCGAATATCTCGGAAACGGATAAAGATATTTGAATTTTGTAAAAAGCAGATACTAAAGAATGTGATCGACTCTAGTTTGCTCTCAAACTTGTGTTTTATTATGTGAAGATATAGATGGCGCTGCGATGAAAAGAATTTTTTTGATCGCCACAATCTTCATTTGTTTTTTATTTGAAAGAGTATTAAAATTAATGTAAATTTTATTATTTGTGTTAATTTCCAAAATTTAACGGTTTTATAGATATTCCTGTTTAAAGAAAGTAAGAGTAATTTTAAAGTTTTGTCGTTATTTTGTTTAAATACTTAAAAGAATCAAATATAACTAACAAAGATGTTGCCTTTTTGATTGCTACATAACGTATATCGCCTTATTAGTTCTCTTCCGCAAATTTAACAATGTATTTCTACTAATTTTTTGAACACTTGCATAAATTTTATTATAAAGGTCGCCAATATCTGTTATGGGTTCCTTGTAAACTTCAGCTTTCAAGTAACCCCACAAGAAAAAATCTAACGGGGTTAGATCCGGCCACCTAAGAACGCCATTAGTACCAATGTAACGACGTGGGAACATTTGATTAAAATAGTCAGTAACTATGTTGGCATTATGAGCAGGTGCCCCGTCTAGATGTAACCACATATTATTTCGCAGCTCTATAGGTACATCTTCCAAAAGTAGTGGTAACTCATTCTGTAGGAAATGTAAGTAGTGCACACCAATGAATGTTTCATGATAAAAGTGGGGGCCTAAGATATATCCGTTTAAAATTCCACACCAAACGTTAACGCCAAAAACTGTTTGATTTCTGGTTTGCCTTATCCACCTAGGATTATCTTCTGACCAATATCGAGCATTATGCTTAATTAAAGTACTATTGTTGTGAAAACGACATTCGTCATTCCACATGATCTGATTCATAAAGTTGTTTTCCGCTAATACAGAAAATTCTGCCAGAAAATCGAGTCTGCGTTGATTATCTCCTATTCTTAAATGCTGCAATAAATGAACTTTATACGCAAAGTGAGTAAATGTTTGAATGAAGCTAATTATAAAGACAATTAATAATCAAGCAAATGTCACTAATGTGTGCTAATGTCAAAATATTTCCTAAATAATCAAAGCAAGCGTACATACATCTAACACAGACATGAATGCTTTTCTTCCCACATACCTATGGGTGCCTATGAAGTGGAATTTATAAAAAGGAACTAACTATAAAATTTAAATTGTGAAGTAACTATAATAGCAAGTATTGTGAATATGTTTACTGCTATTTTTCCTTACAAATTAAATATTTAAACAAAATAAAGACAAAAATTTAAAATTACTCTTACTTTCTTTAAACAAGAATATGTATGAAACCGTTAAATTTTGGAAACTAACACAAATAATAAAATTTACATTAATTTTAATACTCTTTCAAATAAAAAACAAATGAAGATTGTGGCGATCAAAAAAATTCTTTTCATAGCAGCGCCATCTATATCGTCATATAATAAAACACAATTGTGAGAGCAAACTAGAGTCGATCACATTCTTTAGTAACTACTTTTTACAAAATTCAAATATCTTTATCCGTTTCCGAGATATTTGACCTGGGAGTTTTAAGTGGTACACCCTGTATACTCGGTATATGCGGTAAATTATGTATTCTATATATATTTACCAAGAGTACAAAAGTATTTAAAGCTGGATTTGCTATATTTCTTGTATACATGAAATGTTAAAATTCGGACCGGAAGTAACACTTTTACTCTTAGCGATTATCACTTCTGTTCGAATATCCTGCAAAGTATGCGTCCTATAGCGATTTATTAAGAAAATAGAAGTACTTAGAATAGGATTTTGAATAATTTTTGTGTAAAACAATTGATAAAATTGTATAATTTGAAACACTCATACGTATAAGGAAGTCGTATGTTGGCCACACCTTATTATTTTCATCTTAGCAAGAAGTAAGGTCGTTTAGAAAATATGCCATTAAAAGACATTCTATACTATTTGCACCTAAAACTGATGTTTGGGTAGCTGAACATTAACAATGCACAATTGTGTTAGCTTAAAGTGCATGTCAGGCACTGTGTCTTTTCAATTCTACTAGAAAAATGATTTTAATCTTTTAAAAATCACCAACTATCCTCACAGAGTTTTGCATTAAATGTGAGTGCACTTTTAATAACAAATCGCATATCTAGCACACATGACGTTTTTAATGTCCCTAAGCGAAGCAATACGACAATACAAGCCAGAATGCAGGAGCTCGAGAGGCCTCTGAATCATGATTGTAAACGCAGTAAAACGTCTCCGTTTTTCTAATATCCGTAGGCATACGATCTGTATTAGTTTGTACTATACACTTTACTTGACTACTTTGACAAACAAAATAAAGGACAACATGTTACAGTGTTTAGATTTCCCAAGAACGACCATAATAAGAGAAAAGTGGACACGAAGTATTCAGAGAAAAGTATATTGTCACTGATAATTAGAGAGTCCGCATTAAGCACTTTAGCAAATTTTATTATACGGGAAAGTCGAATGACAAGGTATGAGGGCACATTTTTGGTCATGCCTCGAACAATTTTAAAACTAACAGACAATTTTTGAAACCCAATTCAGTTATATATCAACATGTTTGCTAGCAAAACGGAAATACCCCGAGGATAGGCAAATGATATTGAGAAACGCCTGAAAAATCTATGGAACTGAAACCATTAGCAGACAGGCCATTAAATTATGAGCATTTCAAAACTGAAGTACCAGAAAAATGTCAAAATTTTAAGAAGACTTCGACGTGAAACTTTATTACCATATATCCAAACTTAAAAAACATATATTTTCTGATAAAGCAAGAATTTACACCATATGCATAAAAGACGATCTTTCACTAAAAATATATTGGGACCAGCCTTCTGAAAACGTTTTTCTGCAGACAAAATAGAAATTAATAATGTAATGCCGAGATTTTTCACTATTTAAAAAATTTAGATCGCGGCGGATTAAAATATCCCAAGCAAATCTTCATAGATATTATTTCTGAATTAGTTCTACTTTTTAAAGTATTAATAAAGGATAAATTTGAAAGCCAGTTCCTAAATTGTCAAAGTCAAAGAATTGTTTTAAAAAAATTGTGTTATCGGCTAGGTACTCGATTATAAAAATGTTCAAATATATGAGACGTGCGAAGAATGTGGTTGATCCAATGTTAATTTGATTGAGAAGTGTATAGTTAAATTCGGTAACATATTGCTCCATAATTATTCTAAAGTTCAACTAAATAAGGTCAGTCATAAAGCTAAGGAAAGTTAAGAAACTAATCTAGTTGATAAAATGGCGTCCACTGTGTCTTAAGTGTATTTTTCGTCATTAGGTTTTTATAGCACAGAATTAGGTTAGGATACTTATAGGCAAATTTACTTTCAGTTCCTTATGATATAACTTTATTCAGAGAATACCCCAAAGAGAAGGGACACTTAATGTTAAATTATTAGATATGTATTTTGTGTGACATCTGTCGAGGAAGCATAGTACTATTGGACAAACTAGGTGTTGAACTTCAATAAAATCTACATTCGAAGGTTGATATCTAAACCGACTTATTTAAATTATTGCTTTTGTAGTATTAATTAACCATTGTTTTACTTTTTTGATTACATATCTATTAAATTTAAAAGAAACACGTAAATAATTATAGGGGAGAACCACGTACCTTGGGACAACTTTTACTTTTCTCATGCTAAAAATATATACATTCAACCAAATAAAATGCAACCATAGAGGATATACAAGGAAACTTTAATGAACAAAGTACAATATTCAGATGGTTTAAATTTTGTATAACAATGTGATATTAATACATTTTATTTATCGTGTCTAATGTCCCAAGGTACAGTAAGTGGCACGTACCTTGGGATGAGTAATCACATACATTGGGACATAAGAAATGTTACTCTAAAGCATGAAATAGTGAACCTTAACTAACATTATATGCAGAAAAATCAATGCCAAATTCAAACTGATTACTTTTACGGGCAGTACTACCAGCTGGTGAGGTACATTCATGATGACATCGTTCATAGATATTTCATAGACTTCATCGTTTTCGTAAGTGAATTTGTTAGTAGATTTTGCAACTCTTTTCAGGTACCTTATTTGTAGAACATCCTTACCGACAGAAATAATTTGAGATACGTAATAACGAACAGACTTTTTTCCTTTAAGCTACACCAAAATAAAATCATTTACATTAAAAGATTCAGAAGCAGTAATTTCCTCATTTATGTCAGAACCGATGCTCATATCTGCCAATGAATCTGATGACTCTAGCTGCAAACTTTCCTCTGAACTTTTATAATATTTTCTTATTATTACTTTCTTCACCTTCTGCTTTTTAAGATTAGTGGTACTATATTTATTTTTATTAGAAGAATTCATCATTATTTAATTTTTTTCGGGTGTGTCTGTTAATATGCGACATCGCCCTGGTCTTCTACCGCGTTAATTGGTTTTCCTGGGCTTTGATTTGGGGTAAGGGCGAATACTTACATGGGCTTCAGATTCTTCTTCTGAGTTCAGTACTGTAGATAGTCCAGTTTCATCAAGGTTGTAAACTTGATTAGGCTGGAATTTGTATCTATCCATACTTCATCAAGTTTGTCAAAAAATAAATTTACATTTGTTTTAGTAAATGCCGTTGACCTGGCAAGACTTCTTCCTTGCGGCTTACGCAAAGACGAACGTTTTCCAGCTATTCCGTTTTCAATCCAGGCTTGTGGACATCTTATTCCATTAGCAGTTGCATAAGAATAAGCCAACTTGCGAACTTCTTTTAAACTAAGGCCGTAATGCATATTTGCCGCTGTTTTTAAATAGTTTACTATTTCTTCTTCATTCACTAAACATTTTTTTTGTGCCGTTTCTAGCTTCGTATGAAAATTCTTCATTACCACTAACTATACTTTTATACTTTCTAATATGCCTGCTTAGGGTAGACCTCGAAATACCAAATTGTTCCGCTGCTTTTCTTAATGTCAATCGAATATTTCCAGCATTTACAACTGATTCTGCAGATGGTTTCCACCTTGTAACATTATTCTTACTTCGAGGCATCTGCATGGAAAGAAATTTCTCTCGTAAAGTTAATGTCAGGAAAAAACAAAGAAACATTGCACACGAAAAAATAAGACCGTACCTTGGGACATGTCTTATGGTACGTACTGATCTATGTCCCAAGGTACGTAAATAACACACTTTGCTTGGAGACTAAATACGTTGAACACTTTAAGGTTAGAATGTTTTACAATATGATAAATAAGCAACATATATTGCGTATTAACAAATAATACCTAAGTACAGAAAATACATACCTTACTTTCAAGATAGCGCAATCCGATATCACCCAACGAAGATTACTTTTTTATTCGAAAACTACAACTTTCATGTAAATACCGTTATGCTGTTAAACACATGCTTCTACACACAATAACGTGCCATTTGGTATTAAAAGTGGTTAACTACTATGTCTAACTCATTTCAATACATTGTGGAAATCTCTAACTATTGCTGTCCCAAGATACGTGGTTCACCCCTATTCATATATTTAAATATCAAAAAAAAAATACATAAATATTTCTAAATTCAGCATAGGCGTTCTTATCGCACACTATAGTGTAATTATTGATTACAGTGGTTAATAAAAAACAGGTGTGATTACATACAGTTAAAGGAATCGTTGCAAAAAAGATTACTAAGACGGTAATGCGTAATGTATGGAGGAATACTCTTTTTGTGCATGAAACAAACACGTCAAAAAATAACACAATTACTTGTAATACACTTCCGTATACCATAAGACCGCGTGCGTCTGCATTATAGCGATACCTGTAGAGTAAGCGAAACAGATAGAGATGTCTGTGTATTAGAACGGTAAACAAGTAGACGCAGTGTTATACTGGATTACAACAGTGCTAGTATTTCGCATATGCCTATCATGCACTCGTATTTGTCCAAAAAACCCACATTTATACGGTGTAGTCGGGCAGTCGCATTCGCCGTGTCGCTTCCACATATGGGCGTCAGTTCGAGTTTTATTATTGCTTAAGAATAACATTTTTTTAGCTAATTACAGGTTAATTGCAATGTTGAATTACAATTCTGTTTTAACAAGTAAATATTTTATGTTTCAGTATTTTATTATACTTGAGTTTTTAGATTATAATATTTGTTGAAAAATATTATTTTAGTTAAGAAGTTTTTTTTTTTGTTTTAAAGTCTAGGAGTTATTTATTATTTATTTTTGCTCTTTTATGTTGTTTATGAAGCTGTGATGAGTTACTTCACTGACATATTATCAGTGATTATCTGATGCTTCAAACAACTACAAATAATTACTAACAACGGAAACGCAATACCTATTACACTGCTTTTCACTTGATTTGCCTACGAATACATTTATACGTATAACTTATACGCCTGCTGTCGGTGTGGCAATTCAAGTTGGCACGCCCATTTATAGTCGACCAGTAGTTACTAATACATGCATCGCGCTATGAACGGCGGCCACACGGTATATTGACTGCTGTTCATGTTAACGTTGCAAAATTTAGAAAATAAATTCATTGTAGGGAATAACTGCTTGTAAGCTAACATTCATTAGATATAGGCTTACTTACGTTTATGGCGCAAATAATTTAAGAAAAATTCTAACCTAACACAAGATAAAAAGTCTTTTTATACTAATACACTGTTTAAAACAAACTAACAATAAAAAACTACTTCTGAACTAATAAATCAACGAAGAAAACTTACAAACTAACGCAAGATAATAAGTCTTTAAATAATACACTATTTAAAACAAATTAGAAAACAAACAAGAAAACAAATTAAAAAAAACTTCAAACAACCACTTCTGAACAAATAAATCAAATAATTCCTACACATAGTCATGTACAATGTTAGCTTACAATTAATCAAAAATATTTCCCTGCATCCTCGTCGGATGGCGCTCGAAATCGAAACCAAAGTGCCCCATAAATGTGTCCCCCCCCCTGATTGTATGAGACCAAGGTCCAAGTGGAAGACTGGACACGGCATATTTGTCGTCATACAAACTTGCACCTTGTGATTTCCCGGATGATTGTAATATAAAATATGATTTGTTAGTCTATAGCAGGGGTCTCCAAACTTTTCAGCCTTAGGGCCATACTGATTACTCCAGTAAGTTCCGAGGGCCAAAACCATATTATCATTGTTGCCGGTGGTAAAAAGTGAAATAGTCCACTGATGAAAAAAAGTCCGAAAAAGTACGCAACGTTTAAAAAAAGGCTGCAAAACGGCAACACTGCATATTATTAATTTTCCTGTCATTATCTGTAATTTCTAGATTAGTCGTAGAGTACGAGCCATGAGGAGTAACGTGACACGACATCTGGTGGACACAAGCGGAAATAGGTAGTACCTTCTATCGCTAACAGATGGCGCTAATAGCACGTACAGAATAATCTCGTTGGTTCGAGAAAGTTCTGGTGTCTTCCACTCACTTCTAGATGGCAGTAATTGGAATATATAAGAAGGCTAGTGGCGCAACCACAAGTCAGTTCCTATGACACTGTTGTGAAATAAAATAGTGCGTACCTCCTTAAAACGTGTTTGTGCGTGTTTAAGTTTAAGACATCTTTGTAACAGTATTTTGATTTGAATTGTTGCTTTTGTGTGTGATTTAGTAGTATGGAAAAGAAGCGAAAAATTGATAGTGAATACAGAAAATTCAAAGATCAGTGGAACATTCAGTATTTCGTAATTGAGTCCAGTAAGAAGGCGCTATGTTTGATTTGCAATGAAAGCATAGCCGTTCTCAAAGAATATAACATTAAACGTCATTATGAAACAAAACATTTTCAAAATTACTCAAAATATACAGGAAGTTTGCGGACAGAAAAATTCGAAGCTATGAAGCGCGGATTGAAATCGCAGCAATCTTCATTTACAAAACTCAACACTGAACAAGAGGCTGCAACGCGTGCCAGCTTTCGTGTGGCTCTTGAAATTGCAAAACGTGGAAAACCATTCACCGATGGAGAAATGATGAAAGAATGCATAATTGCAGTAGCCGAAGAAATGTGCCCTGAAAAGGTAAATTTATTAAAAAGTGTCAGTATGTCAGCAAACACTGTGGCTCGAAGGGTAGAAAACATCGCTGAAAATATATCCTCTCAACTGTTCGACAAAAATGGACATGTTGAGTGGTTTTCTTTGGCCTTGGATGAGTCAACGGATGTGTCAGATACTGCTCAGGTGTTGATTTATATTCGAGGAGTAGATAAAAGCTATGAAGTGCATAAAGAACTTCTTGATATGAATAGTATTCATGGCACAACTACTGGTACAGATATTTTTAAAGGAGTTGAAATGGCCATTAATCAAAAGAACCTTCGATGGAAAAACTTGAAATGTATTACAACTGATGGAGGCAAAAACATGAGTGGGAGAGATAAAGGGTGGTCGCTCTTGTGTCAAAGGCTGTAGAAAATGACGGTGGTTTAAAACCATTAGTCTTACATTGTATCATTCATCAACAGTCTTTGTGCGGAAAATGTTTGGATATGTCTGAAGTTCTGAAACCACTCATATCAACTGTTAATTTTATCAGATCTTTTGGGCTGAATCACCGACAATTCCGACAATTTATTGAAGAGATTGGAGAAAATGACTTACCTTATCATACTGCCGTACGTTGGCTTAGTTGTGGGAAAGTCCTTCAGCGCTTTTTTGAACTTCGAGCAGTGATCGAAATTTTTTTGAATGAAAAGCATCGCCCTCTTACTGAATTACAAAACAACGCATGGCTGTGGAAGTTAGCATTCTATGTTGATTTGACAAAACATGTGAACGAACTGAATTTGAAATTGCAAGGAGAAAACCAGCATCTTCCTGATTTATACACTAATATCAAATCATTCCGGAAGAAATTGATACTGTTTCAATCACAACTACGAAGTAAATGTTTTTCACATTTTAAAACATGTGAAATATTCAGCCACACTACTGAGACTGAGTTTCGTATCGATTTTGCAATCGAAACTTTGAGTGCTTTGAAAATAAATTTTGATACTCGTTTCTCGGACTTTGATGCCATTGCGAATCAAATTAAGATTTTCAGAATCCTTTTGATACTGACATTGAAACCCTAGCCCCGGAACTTCAAATGGAAATAATTGATCTACAGTGCAGTGATATAATTAAGAACAAATATCAAAACTCATCTTTTCTCGGACTTTGATGCCATTGCGAATCAAATTAAGATTTTTCAGAATCCTTTTGATACTGACATTGAAACCCTAGCCCCGGAACTTCAAATGGAAATAATTGATCTACAGTGCAGTGATATAATTAAGAACAAATATCAAAACTCATCTTTGTTGGAATTTTATGAGTCTTCCACTGACACAATTTGATAATTTGCATAAATTTGCTCGTGGGCTGTTTTCTGTTTTTGGTGCTACTTATTTGTGTGAGAAGACCTTCTCCAAAATGAAGTACACAAAAAATTTTTACAGATCTAAATTAACTGATGAGCATCTTAAATCTCTTTTAATAATTGGTACAAGTAAAATTAGTCCACAACTACAAACTATTGTCAGTGGAAAATCTCAATTACACAAATCTCATTAGTATTTCATATGTCATTATGCTTGTTATAAGTTATGTTTTTATTTAAAATGTATAAAATGTTAGTTGGATTCATTTCAATAATTTGTTAGTTATTATACACTGAAGTAAAATTTTCTGCATATTATACATGTCTTTACTCATTACAATTCTGTGTTTCTTTATCCAACTTATCACAAAAACAATAACAATAAGCCTACAACAATGTTATGAGTAGTTAGCCCATGACCATATCAATGTAGATGTCATATTAATAATTATTCAACATAAAATTAGAATACTTCAGTAAACTAAATTTAATTTGCTATAAAAAATATGTTCTCTAAAAGGAGTTTTCAAATATGCTAGCTCTACGCGGGCCGGACAAAATCTGTCCGCGGGCCGGATGTGGCCCTCGCGGGCCGTAGTTTGGAGACCCCTGGTCTATAGTACGATTTGTCAGTCTACAGGTAATAAAGATTATTATTATTATTGTTATTATTATTACTATTATTTAATTGAAAATACTGTCAGCTACCGGGCCACCGTAATCAACTGGTACATTTACAGTACGTGTCGATCTAGTTTCAATTTTTTAATAAATAATTTTGTTAATCTGTTTTATTATTGTTTTTTTATTACAAGCTATATAATTCGTACACAATAGTAGAGACCGGAATCCTGACATCATTTTTTACGACTTATAGAACTAAAACTTTGTTTTTTATATTTGTACGGCTTCACCGGATCGTAAACTACCACGAAAATAGACACACATATAAGTAATAAGATAAAAAAATGCGAAAGAAGAAAAAAGTAGTTTCTTAGTAAATCTATATACAAACGGGAACATATATTCCTACACGGTTTTTGTTGGGGGAAGTTCAGGAATTTAAATCCCAGATTTTAGTGCTCTTCCATTTTTTCCTCGTCCCAGATGTGTTTTATTGCCTTGGAGGTGATCTCCCCTGGGACTTTCCCGATGTGTGTATAAAATATATTTTGCCGTTGTAAACTGAGCTTGATACAATTTCCACTTTAACTATATAGTTTCACAGAATATTGATTGACTGTCGGATATGTTGTATATATATTTATACTTTGATAGTTTAGATAATTTAAGTTCAATAACTAGGATGATAGAAGGCGAAGGTGAGAGAGTCTGGTTGCCAAACATTGAGGCTATCAGACGTTTGTTTACAGATGCCATTAGATGACCATATAATCATCATACATGGTATTTTCTTCTTGAATATACGAGGCGTATTCAAAAAGTAGCGTCTGTTCTGTCAACAATATGTATTCGTTAGAATATTACTGCTACTACACTCTTTCATATAATCGCCGTTTGCTTCTAAGCACTTTTCGTAACGTTACACTATCTACTTCAACCCTTCATAGAAGTTCAAACCGGCCACCAAACTATTGTGTGTTTAAGTGTAAGATGAGGTAATTGTCTCTGGGTGCGAGATCGGGATATCAGGTATAATTGTTGCGCTACGTTCCATGATATCAACTAACAGAAGGTGAAATTGAGAATTTACGCCGTTGCATTGTTGTTTGGACTATGCATCTTGTTGGTAACGGTCCAAAAACGTTCGTTTGCTTGACATTCTTTGTTTTCTGTTGATCAAGAACCATTTTCACTACTGTCGTTTTAGTTTTAATAAATGTAAACAGGCAATATACAGGGTGAGTCATCTACCTAAGGAAAGCAGTTTTTTCTATGATTGCCACTCATTAGAAGTATCTTTTAAATTTATTTTGTATTATACAGAGTGTTCTATAACTTGGTGGTTGACCATAGTTATAGTTTTTTTTAAATGGAACATCCTCTATATTATTATATTTTTGTCTTTCCCGTATAATTCGTAGTCAAAGAGTAATAAGATACTATAGGCCCAAAATTAAAGTTTTTATAAAATTATATCTCGAAAACAACGTATTAGATGGACACAATTTTGGATAGTGTTGTTCATAACAAAAGGTCCTAATACAAAAAAAATTAATTTTTTTCAATAACTAATTGCATGTGTAGAAAACGGGATTAGAATTACATGATACATTTTCATCTAAAAGACTTTTTTTCAAATGGAGCACCTTGTATATTGGTCCATTTTTGAATTTCTTACTAAGTTTCGCACTAACTACATGTAAGACGTTATTACTTTAAAAATGACGATTACTGAACTATTGTCGTTTCTTGGTTCAATTTTGCCAATTTTATGTTTTTTTATTTCAATACGGTATTTTTGTACTGAAGGAATGTCCAAGAGCTTATTTATGAGCCCAGAAAGTTACCAGCAGAAGAGATGTGTAATAGATATTTTCATGACTACGGTACAGGAAGTATTGTTTATTTAAAACCACGGCAACCAAAATATGTGATAAGTAAATAACGATTTCTTAGGCAACAGCAGGTAGTCATTATATCATAAAGAAAAAAATCGCTTTAAAATACATTTCTCATAAAGTCACAAGCTACCCTTTCCCAGGGAGATGACTCACCCTGTATATAAACAAAATTTAGAAAAATATTATATGAATTATGGGTATCATATGATAATTACAATGTTTAGTTTAGCCCATTTATATAATATTATAAATAACTAAAGTAAAAAACGATCAGATCGCCGGAACAGAGGAAGATAGAACGGGAGAGAAATTTAGATTCCGAACAAAAGTTTAATACGACGGAAAATATAAAAAGAAGCGAAGAAGAGGAAAAAATGGAGGAACTTAAAGAAATGATGAAGCAGATGATGAAGGACTCTAAACAGAATATGGAAGAGATTAAGGAAGAAATTATACATCTAAAACATGAAATGAGAAAGAAGGAAGAGAAGTGGGAAAGGGAAAGGTTACAACTGATTAAAAGAATAGAAAAACTTGAAAATAAGGTAGAAAACGATGAAAAGCAGCAAAGGAAAAATAATATAATAATAAAAGGTATAAAAGTAAATGAAAACCAAATAAAAGATGATATTAGAGAATTTCTGTCGGAAAAATTAGAAGTACACACTAATATAAAGAAAGCCTATAAAATAAATAAGGAAGAGCAATTCCAAATGATTAAAGTAGAGCTAGAGTCTTTTGAAACTAAACTGGAAATAATGAAAGCGAAAAGTAAGTTAAGAAATACGAGAATATATATTGAGAACGACTTAACAATGGAAGAGAGATTTATACAAAAGGAAATAAGGAGTATTGCTAAAGAGGAAAGGGGAAAAGGAATTGGAATAAAAATAGGGTATCAAAAAATGATAAGAGATGGTGTGGAATACAGGTGGAGTAAAGACACAAAAGGACTAGAAATAGCAGTAAGAGAAATGCCACAAACAAAAAACTAAGCAAAACAAAAGGGTATGGAAACATGATGACGACTTTGGCAATGAATCAGGAAAGCGTGGATCAGAAATGGAAGAAAGCAAATAAGGACTGGAATGTGGAAGGGGCAAATGAAGTCGCAACTAATGATATGTACAAGACAAACAATCGGCCCAATGGCGAAAGGGAAAGTGTGCGGGTCAAGCCTGGAAATTCAGAATGGAAAATGGGTACGTGGAATATTCGTGGAATGAATGGGAAGGAAGAAGAATTGATAGACGAATTCGAGAAAACTGATATGAAATTAATAGCAGTCACTGAAACAAAATTCAAGGGAAAGTGGGTAAAGAAATTGAGGAATGGGCACATACTTATTCACAGCGGAGTAGAAGAAAATGTCTGGGCACAGGCAGGTGTGGGTTGCTTGATACACAGGGACAACTTTGATCAAGTTGATAGTTGGAAGTTGATTAATGAGAGGATAATGAGTATACAATGGCGAGTGAACCCAAAAAAGAGAATGATGATTTACATAATATACGGACCGAATGAAAATGATAGGAAAGAGGATAAGGAGCTTTTTTGGATGGAACTACAGGAACAGGTGGACAATGAAGAAAATTTTATGGTGGTTGGCGACTTTAATGGGCGAGTGGGGTGTAACTTTGAAAAGGAGGGCGGTGTAATAGGGAGATACGGGGAGCAAAAGAAGAACATGAATGGCTCTCTGATATTAGATTTTTGTTTAACAAATGATATGGTTATTACAAACACATTTTTCCAACACAAGGATATACACAAATATACCAGGGAAGTCAAAAGTAGACAAGAAAAATCTATAATTGACTTGTTGCTGGTTAAACGAGCAGATTGGAAATCGGTATTGGATGTAAGGGTGAAAAGAGGATACGAAATAGGCTCAGACCATTACCTAGTCGAAGCAAGATTAAAGGACTCTACGGTTATGATAAAGAAAGAAGGGGCTGGAAAAGTATTTGAAAATATAAGAAGTTACAGACTTCAAGAGGACGACATAAAATATAAATATTGGCAGGAAATAGACAGACAATTGAAAGAACAAGGACATTTGGAGATAGAAAGTATGGAAGGACTATGGATAATTCTTAAAAACACACTTGTGAACGCAGCAAAGAAGGTATGCGGAAGTGCAAGATACGGAAAAAACAGAAAACATACGCCTTGGTGGAGTGAAGAAATTAAGAGTGCAGTAAAAGAAAAGAAAAGATGCTGGAAAAAATATCTAGAAACTGGTAACAATACTGACCATGAAGAATACAGGAAGAAAAGAACACAAGTTAAAGTATTGATTAAAGTAGCAAAACAAAAATCCTGGACAGACTTTGGATCGAAAATGGAAGATCAAGGAAAGGGAAATTCCAAACTGCTATATAGAACATTGAAAACCTTGCGTAAGTCAGCTGGAACACACCTCTAATATATAAGAAGTAAAGAAGGACGAATTCTAACCGCAGAACAGGATATAAGGGATAGATGGTATGAATATTTTTGCGATTTGTTTGAAGCCGAAACAGGGGGAGAGGTCGACGCAGAGGATTTCTCGCCTGAAGAAGCTGAAGAGACAACATCAAACATACAACTGAGTGAGATAACAGAAGCAGTGGAAAAGCTAAAACCAGGAAAAGCAGCCGGAATTGACAATTTAAAGCCAGAAATGCTGAAATACATGGGAGTTAAAGCTACACGGTTACTACTTAGAATAATAAACTTGGCATGGGAAAGGAAAACAACCCCCGAGGACTGGAAAATAGCAATTATAATCCCCTTACACAAAAAAGGTGACAATACGACATGTTCCAATTACAGAGCTATCTCATTGTTATCAGTAGCTGGAAAGATATACGAAAGAATAATAGAGAAACGATTAAGAGCAAACTTAGAATCGACCCTCCAAGAAAATCAGGCAGGTTTCAGGCCGGGCAGGAGCACGCAGGACTGGATATTCTGTTTAAGGCAAATTTCGGACAGAATTCTGAGTAGTAACGGCAAAATGTACCTATGTGCAATTGATCTAGAAAAAGCATTCGATACACTTCCGAGGCATAGGATATGGTCATCGCTGGAGAAGAGAGGGATTAAAAAAGAGCTACTAAAGGCAGTCAAAAGTATATACACCAACACGAGCAACATAATAAGAACTGAAAGCGGATATTCAAGAAGCTTTATCACACTTAAAGGAGTGAGACAGGGCGGAGTTCTGAGTCCCCTTCTTTTTATAACTGTTATGGACGATATTGCAAGAAGTGCCAATAGTCTAACAAAGGGTATTTACCGAGGGGGAAACCACTACCACTGATGGTGTACGACATATCCAAAATAAAACACAAAGGTGTATAAACATATATAGTAAGGTATAATAAACATAAAAATACATTTCAAAATAAAAAAAATAACAGGTACTCCTCGAAATCATAGTATATATTCTAAAGTTAAATATACTTATATATAACAAACCAAAACATAATTAGCGTCTTCTAGCTACAGCGGAAGGCTATATGAAATCCTTAATTTTCTTTGATGTATTTATATTTTTGTGTAATTGTGACTTTTTCGACCCTACTTAAGTAATAGGGATGAGATCCTCTTAACTTGACTGGCCCATAAAATATAAACTCTCTTTTAATATTTCCAAGCATTTCCACAGGTCTGTACAAAAATATCCAGTAGTGGTTTCCCCCTCGGTATTTACGTAGGGTCCAGAAACCTTCAACCTGTAATAGCCAAGGAATTCATGTATGCCGACGACTTGATAATTGCAGCTCCAAATAAAAATGTCCTGCAAAGAAATATAGATGTATGGCACGAAACTTTAAGGAACTTTGGAATGAGTATCAATAAAAGAAAAACGGAGGTATTGGCAGTCTCCAAAGATGATGAAGAAACAAATATAACAATAGATGGTTATCCAATAAAGGTGACAGAAAACTTAAAATATCTTGGAACCATAATCAACCACAAAGGAGATGTAGAGGCAGATGTGAATAATAGAATCAAAATTGTAAACTGTTTATATCATGCACTGAAGTACATATTTTTAAGTAAGAGAGAGGTCAGCAGGGAAACCAAGACAAAGATTTACAAAACAATATTTCTTCCGACACTATGCTACGGCAGCGAGTCATGGGTATTGACTAAGAGGCTGAAATCAAGAATAACAGCGACCGAAATGAGGATTTTAAGGAGAATAGTTGGTGTTACCAGATTGGATAGAATCAGAAATGAGAAGATACGAGAAAAACTAGGTGTAACATCAGCAATAGAAAAAATCCAGGAAAAACAACTTAGTTGGTTTGGGCACCTTACACGAATGAGTAACACGAACCCTGTAAAAGAAATATGGGAGGCCGGCTGGAACAAGAGGAGAAACAGAGGTATACCAAGAAGAATATGGAATCAGGGGATAGCGCAGCTGCTGACGGACCGGGGAAGTACCTGGAGGGAAGCTCAAGAAATGACTAGGGATAGGATAGTATGGAAAAAATTCTGCAAAGCAGATCGCCTCGACGCCTAACGGCAAAAGAGGATACAGATAAATAATAAAATAATAATATAAATAACTAACCTTAATGTGTCAGTCTATGCCTAATTTTTGTTCTACTTCTTGATAAAATTTATTTATAATAGAATAATCAAAATTTTGTATGAAACATGGAAAGATGCAATTATGTAGAATATAAATCCCAAAAATTGTGAGTCAATTACGACATGAACGCCAAAATTTAAAAAAAAAACCTGAACACTGTATAATGTGGCGCCTATGGATTTAACATGTGTTTAAATAATATTTCCGTCAACTAAACAGGCATACATACACTACACTGCAATATTAACAGCTGTCGATGTTATAAAAACCTCAAAGATAGCATTGTCTACTATTTCAAAACAGATTTCCATGCTAAGGGCTCAACTGCCTTCTAATATGGTACGTACGCAAATATCAACTGTGAATAAGCAATTGCTTATTACTGAATAACCCATATTAAAGATAATCATCACTGTAAAATCTGTTCTTCTTTGTATTCTTACCATCTTGGTGCGTAGATGATTTTAACGATCTTTTTAAAAATTTGTGCATATTTAGTAAAATAATACATATTAAAGAACAAATATAATATGAGCAAATAAACCTTAGATATTTATTAGGCTGAATGAAAAGGAAGATATAAAACATAGAACTTTCGCTATTTCATCATCGATGGCGTAAGTAGCCAACAGATTTTGAATTTAATTTCGTTGTGCTTTTACTTTATTTTATAAAAATAAAATTGGGTATGGTAAAGAAAGGAAGCTGTGAATAAAATTGCTAAACCCAGTATATGAGATTCAATTGGTAAATTTTATATCTACATTATAATTTGTTGAATTTGACAGATTTGCTTTTTACTAGATAGTATAAATTGTACTATATTAATATTTAAATTTAACAAGTTTAACATGTCACACTGTTTTTAATATGTTTCAGTTTTTTAACTTTTTCTTTCACGTTCCAAATATATTTACATCTGTAAAGCACGACGAACAAGTTTTTAATTAACATTACGAAAAATTACACGCGGCTGTAATGAAATTGCTAAGCCGTTTTCATGACGTTCCAATGAATGGAGCTCGAGAAAAATGAAATATAATTGCTGGTAGTTCATTAAATTTGTAAAAGGCTTGCGAAGCACTTTTCGCGAACTGTCAGTGAAAAAAAAAACGGGGAATATGTAGAATGCTAATTTCATCTTCAACATTATTTGATACGTTAACGTGCACTTCTACAAACGAGAGCGGGACCTTTAATGAAATGAAAAATATGTATATTTCACGTATTCATGCTGTATTTTTTCAAATGTACGGACATGATACGTAACTAGATCGTAAATGTGAACAAGGTATGCGTAATTACATCTGAAATCTGTAGGCAGCTTAAATTTGAAATTCATAAAGTTTATTTCAGTTATTAAACATTGTTTTTATCATACAGTTCTGAAATTTTGTGAGATTGCAAGGCCGATACATTTGGTAGGCGCATAGTATATTAACATTAAAATATTTAATATAGTAGAATCGTTTCATTAACCGACACAGCCGAAGTATGAACTACAGATCACCACCGTTCGATGACACACTGAGTTCAGTTTTTCGTATTTAATATGAAAAACTCGTGCTACTGCATTTATTGCACGTCACGTAATGTTTGGATAATTGCTTCCATGTAAAGACATATACTGGGTGCATTTTATATAGCAAATTGTTTGTACTGTATGCTGTATCTTGCAATATTCTTATTTTTATTAACTGCATTTAATTTAACAACAGTAGCCAGTTCATTTGATAAATATCTGTCACAAAGCCCTAGAAAATATTGTAAATTCTCCTGTTTAGGATAGGATTTCATTTTAGGTTTAGTAGCTATAACTCGATGCTGTTTTAGAGATTTTCTCAGTCTTTCCTTTCTGGGTGTATGGGCAGAGATTTTTTTCTATTTGAACCCCAACATAGGGTAGGAATTTCCATAACTGCTAAAATACAATTAAAAAATTATACATTTCGTTAAAACAAATTAATTGTATGTTTGTAACTGAAAAGTTCTAAATTAATCTACTTTATACTAGATTAAATACATATGTGTTGAATTTTTGTACAAAAATGGCTTCGAATTCTTCAGTTAACAACTAAACGTATTTTATGTTTTGCTCATAAAATAATTTTGTATTGTAAATATTAATTGTCATACCTATAGCTAGTTCACTTTCTGCTAAATTTTGGGATCCAATATCACTTGTGGTAGGAACATTCATAGTTTCCACACATTCTAAAATACATTTTGAAATTAGTATCTATGCTTTTAAAATTTCAAATAATACTTAGTTCTTATAAAATAATATTTTATAATAAACATTTACCTTTAGATAGTTTCTTAACCAGTGAGGTTTGAATTGGTTTCCTTTCATTATGGTCATGGCTGTGAGAGATAACAATGTTCTCTAAAATTCTTATTTTCGAAGGAGGTTCCTTCACTATATAAAAGTTTTATTCAAAGTGTTTACTACAAAGATGAATTATTACAAATTATCTGTTACTCAATAGCTAAATCTTACCGATTTTCTTCTTTAGGAAACGAAAAGAAATTGTAGAATATACTGAACATTTTTACAAGTAAAAATACAACATCTATGTACGTCGGATTTCTTCTTTCGTACAGCTTCCATTATTTATATCAACAACAATTTAACTGGCACCTTTACTTATTATTTTTTAGTAAATTATAAGTTATAATATTAAGACAGGTTATATGTATACAAGTACACAACAAAAACAATACACGCCATTTTGTTTGATTTTGAGCACAAATATCGGAATTATGCAAGTGAGGCTTTTGTCACTTCTGTTATTCTGTGATATTACATACTGGATGTCATCCGGCATCACAGTGTAGTGCCCGCTCGCTGACATATACCGCTCTCTCCCCGCGCCACTTTTTATCCACTCGATTTATATAATACAAACGGTGCACTCGCGTGAGATGCCCCGGAGCCTATGTCAGACTGTGATTTTTAAACGCGCTGAAGCGACAAACTGTTACTTCCGAAAAAATCCCAAGCAGCAAAATCACAATTTTAGAGAAGGAGAAAAATATATATTTGCTAATGTAGGACAAGTGCGCATACAGTGATTTTGCTGCTAGGAATATTATTTGTTATCAAACAAATCAGAAAATTTACATACAAATTAGGTATATATAATTAATTTATCTGTTAAAAGAAATTTCTCACGGGGGGGGGGGGGCAGTGCCCCGTTGCCCTCCCTGCAGCAGCCGCCACTGGATACAAATATATAAGGTACATTCTACCGCAGCTTCTTTATAATGTGATGAAACACACCTACGTCGCCACCATTGATATTAAGAAAAAAAGATTACTTTTGAATAACCACAGGTATAATAGTATATAGATTGCTATATAAAGAATAATAAAAAACATAATACATAGC
Organism: Amphimallon solstitiale; assembly: GCA_963170755.1. Lineage (NCBI taxonomy): Eukaryota > Metazoa > Arthropoda > Insecta > Coleoptera > Scarabaeidae > Amphimallon > Amphimallon solstitiale. Next base: position 62,288,195 of record OY720680.1, read on the forward strand.
ACAGTTGTTTACGAATGTGTAACTAAAATAATTTTTTTTTACAAATTATCTGTTTAAAAACGCATAAAGCAAAATAATAAAACTGGATTATTGAGAAAGGCCCCACTGTATATTATGTGACAGCTGTTTTATGTTTTTTATTAATACAGTTTATAAATAGTTTACTGACAATGTCATTTATTAGGAAAATAAATTTAAGATTTCAATATGTCCATTTTTTCTTGTATATTGCTTTACTGATACCAATTGATATTGCAAAAGTTAGAAGTATTTATACAAGGGAAACTATTGCTTTAATATACCATTTACGTTTATTAATTTTTGTTAACTTACAGGTAATAAATAAAATAACAAATTTGGTTACTTTTTTTATTGGTATATTTAATCTTTTTCTTGTTAATTTACTTTCTTGTTGATATTTTTTCTATATATATCTCTTTGATACATATATTAGTTTATACTCTCACATATGCTTGTATAACTTTTTCCAATAAGTCCATTTTAATATTTTTCACCAAACGTTTTAATATATTGGTTTTCTTTTTTATAGAAAACCCCTTCGAGAATACCTGGTTTCCATTCCAATCTTGTCACTCATTTCCTTAACGTTGACAAGCCTACCAGTGGATATTGTCTAGTATTTCTTAAATATCTGTAGGCTTTTGGGCTTATGCTTCAAAGCAAAATTGCTGAGGAAATATCCTCGGCAGTCCATCTTGCCCTAATCTTCATCTTTGATTTAATTAGTCTGATTTGCCCTGGTGTAAAATATTTCTTTAAAATTTCATTGTCGTGAAATATTTCTTTACTAAGGTGCTCTACATTTTCCTGTCAGGTCTGTACTTTCTGCTGTACAAGAAAATTCTTTTCCTTCCATTGTATCCCTCTGTGTCTTCAGGATTTTCATTTGATGTAGAAGCTCTACATTATAAAATTCAAATTAGAAATATGCAATACGTCAATAATACTTTATATTTCACAAATTGTTTCATTAAAAAAAAATGTTTATAAAAGTATAGACATTTACTTTTTATAGTGTTTTAAAAATAATTATTGCGCACCATAATCTTAATCAGTCGAGTCTACAATATTATTACTTCAATTACAACTTATGGACAAGCATTTCTGTAAGAATGGAACATATACAGGCTGTTTCTTAATAACAGGCTAATACTCCTGGATTCATTTTATCAAAAAGACTTTATATGAACATATGTCCTAAATATCTTAACTTTTGAACTCTAGCGTTGATTGAAGGAATATATAAAGATGCGCAACGCTATAGTAAAATAGCGTGTCTTTCCGTTAAGTCGTCCCGCAAACCCCTTGCCGAGAAACATCATTGCTGTATCGGGTTGTTTCGATTCTCGGATCCAAACGACTGATGCAGTCGCTATAGATCTCGGATCCAGTTTTGGCTACGCTCAGTGCTATGTAGTGGCGCATCTTTATGTATTCCTTCAATCAACGACTGTAGGGTGTTAAAGTTTAAAAAAAAATCAATCAAGTGTATCTGTCTAGACCACAATAATAGTTAATGTTTAACGACTTAAATACGTGACAAGTATACTAGGTAGATAAATGTCAAAACTGTTTATGATGACAAAATAAAATCTGCTTACCTACTAGAGACCACATTTGCTCAGAAACGAATGGGGATTTAAAAAAAAAAGTACTTTAAGAAAAAGCAATACGTAACGTGTTTCTTCAAAAAAATTTAAAAAAAAATAACCGTACAGACACCACAGGTAAAAATTATAAAATTGATTGTACATCAGAAAATGCAGCTTGATGCATAAAAGGCGTGTACAAAATTTCACAAAAATATCTAGGGAAACACCGAAATTAAAAAAAAAAATTTTTTTTTCTTTTAAACTTTTGCACGCTACAGTTCAAAAGTTGACATTTAGAACATATGTCTTATCGCAGTATGATTTATTAAACCAGCAAAAAGGAAGAAAACAACTGGAGACTGGTGTTCTTTTCCTCTATGCTCTTTAGTACATCTGGTTTAATCTGGATATTTTGTGCATGCCGGCGCCGCCTTAGTACAATAATCTAAGATAGTTCAATTAAGGGAGTTTTAGAATTTCTAAGGTTAAAATAAAAAACATGTTGATTCAAACGTATGGAGAAATTTAAATTTACGGATTATTATAGAAAATAGAATATGTTGAGCAGAATCATTCTTATTTGAATCAACTAATTTATTATTTTATTCAACTAATGAAATTCAAATAAAATAGAAAGCTTCTTTTGCTAAAATATATCATTTAATTTTATTCAACAAAAAAAAGTGGACACCACATACTTTCTTGAATTTACATTTTCATTGTTCTCAGTGCAATCCAATCCATTTCCGGTCAATCATCAAGTGATATTAATGTGATGTTTTCAATTCATCTGCTTTAATTATAAATCTTAAACCTCAGATATTACTGATCTCTTTACTAAAGACACTACAACTACTTCAAATGGATTAGCATTGATGTCTTCTGAGATAATAAAAATGTTTCCTCCTAAAGCGATACTAGATAATCATCAACGTAATAAGAGAAGAGGCAAGAAATTGGAAATTTTGATAAAACAATGTTTTGTATATTAACCGCAACAAATTCCACATATTTTATTGAAACATAATTAAATTTTTTCATAATGTATAACATATCAATATGAAGAGAAAAACCACAACAATTTCAGCAAAATTTCAAATACAAGAATCTGTCGATCATATCCGAGGCGGAAGATTACGAGAAGCCCATAAATTCCTAGATTACCTCGCTTGTCTTCGCTTCCCGAACGTGGAGGTTCACCCCCACGGTTGAAATCTACCCTTCTAACACCGTTCGCAGCTCCGTTTCTTAATACACGTGTACTACTACTATCAGATCCGGGAACTTTTGTTTATTACAACAACCGAAGTGAATGAATGTACAAGTTGCCGCTTTGAATATCGCCGAAAGTCTACTAGTGTTTGTCTGCCTAACAGGATTGGGATATGTATGTATGTATGTACGTACGACACAAACGCTCTGTTTTAAGATATAAGGGTGAGGTGACGACGTACACGAGATAATATTAAAGTTTCATGTCGTCAATTAGAACGTCTTTATTGTTATGTTTGGATGAGTGAGTTGGATATTGAAACGATGTATTTTCCGAGGGTGTTATATGAACATGGTGTAAAAAATTCACTCTATCTTTTTTTAATTTGTTCTTTCACAAAAATATATTGAAAATGGAACGACTATTAAATTTAGTTATTTTAGTTATAGAAAACTAAAATTGTAACAAAATTTAGTTTTTATTTTTCCCAGCTACAATTATTCTTTTCTAATATACAAAAATCAAGAACATTTAATTTGTTATTTATAGACTTGATATGATGTGTGAAAGTTTATGATCATATTTTTTTCCCAATTTTATGAGGAAAATATACAATATGTGAAATTATATGATTTTCTATAGAAAACCTAAGACACACAATCGACGCGTCACAATACACACACACAGTCGGCATTGCTATACAGTTCACCGGCTATGTGCTTGATTGTATTACTTTTTTATACGTAGTATAAGAAAGTATTGTGATGACTAACATTTTCGACCTCGAGATTTTTGCAGATGTCCACGTTTTGAAGTCCCCTGATACGAAAAAGTGTGTATGTGTGTGTGACCACAACAGCGCTTAAACCGCTATAGATATCAATTCCAAATTTTGTCTTTACGAGTATAATCTCTCTCTTAATATCTGATTAGTTTTTCAGTAAAGTCGGTAGACCGGAAGTAGTAGTTTACTTCAGTGAAAAAATCGAATTTTGCCAATATTTCGTCAATTACTAAGTTTGAACAAATTTATAAAGAATTCAAATGTACACATAACTAAAGTTAAGAAAAATCGTATTAAAAAAGTACAGGAAGTAGGTCTTTTACTCTTATCAAAAATCAATTTTTTACGAATATCTCGCAATTGATGCTTTATCGGTGGTACATTACGAGTGTAAAAGTATTTATAACATAATTTTCAATTTCTTTTTTACAAAATTCGGACCGGAAGTAACACTTTTACTCTTTCCCGAATATCTCGCAAAGTATGCATTCTATATTATTAAGAGAATAGAAGTACTTAGATTAGGATATTGAATAATTTTCGTATAAAGAAAATTCTTAAAATTCTATAATTTGAAGCGCTCATACGTATAAGAAAGTCGTGTGGTGGCCGCACCTCATTATTTTTCTCATTTTCTTGTTCTATACGGACATGTTGATTATTGAATGAGTATGATTCTGAGAAAAAAATTGTGCGTTTTACATTCGTTCATTTGCATTTTGATATTCACGCTCTTCGGACGTTTATTTCTTCCGGCCAATGGCAGTAAATGCCGGGCTACGGGCAGCTAGTAATCTATATAAATAAAAATCAAATGCTGTTTGTTGGTAAGCGCATTACTCGAAAACGGCTAGACCAATTTGGTTAATTTGTTTTTTAAATGTTCGTAATAGTCTGAATAAGGCTTTTATGGAAAGAAAAATTGGAAAATTTGCCCGGCAAATTGGAAAATTCCAATCTCAGTAGCCCATTTTTATCTCTACATTAAATCATTTGTTCTGCCTTGTTCTCTTTTTCTTGGTATAAATTTCTGATCTCCCTGTTTACTTAGTGTTCCTCTATTCTTTTTAACTGTTTCGCCAACATCTTCCTTTTTCTTCTGTTTGCATATTCGTTTTGCGGTTTTCCTTTTCTCTTCATAATTTCTAAATGCCCCCCGACTGTTCTGTTTCGATCTCTTTTCAATTTTGCTTTAAATCCATTATCGGCTCTCTACAGTCCAAATCATAACAATCCACTGTTCTTTTATATTCTACCTTTTCCAAACAGGTGTTCGCAGTACTTGACATTGCAGCCTGTATTTTACTCCATTCTTCTTCTATTGTTTGACTTTCTATGCTACCTCTTAGTAGACTCGATGTTATTTCGTCTTCTAACTCCCTTGCCACTGGCTCCTCGCCAAGTTTTTTTAAATCAAATATCTGTCTTTCTTTATTCTCTTTTCTTCCTGTTCGTACTTCTTGCTTTAAATTAGAAATAACCAAGAAGTGGTCACTATCCGCGTCCGGCCGTTTGTAACTTCTACAGTTTCTAATAGCTTTAAAGTGTTTACTCTCTGTGAGAACTGGTCTATCTGTTTTTTTGATCGTTTGTCGGGGGAGACCCATGTTTTTTTGTGGATATCTTTGCGGTTATAATGTGTGCTGACAATCTGCTCTTCATTTGCTGCTGCGAACTTAATAATTAGTTTTCCGTCGTTTTCATTGCTGTCCTCTCTTTGCCCACCTTCGCGTTAACCATTTTCACGCGTCACCTATTACCATTTTTATGTCCTATCTCAGAAAGCTGTCCCATAATTCGTTTAACTTATCGTAAAAGTCATTTTTTGCTTTTGTATTTTTTTTCCGTCGCGGCATGCTCATTTATAATACTGGTTTTCGTATATTCGCCTCGTCATCTTAAATAACATCCTATCAGACAATACCTTACTTTGTATACGCTATTATTTATTATTAATTTGTTATATCTTATCTTCGCCGTAAGTATTTTCTTAAGGTAATCTTCGTCTATTCAGCTTTATGTGTTTTTAAAGCTTTTACGTTTTTTGGATTTCATTTCCTTTAATTTCTGTACTTAGTTTTACTTGCATAATCTACTCATATCTACCAATTCTTCTTATTTCCTCAACATGCCTTTCATTATTAATGTTTATGCCAATTTTTTGTATTACATTCAGTATTTTTTGTTCGGTTTCCAAGGGGTTTTCATTTTCTTGGTCCTTTATTCCTTTCACCAGAAGGAATTTTTCTTTCCAAAAAATCTATTCTATCAACTTGTTTTATAGTCTGTTAAATTCTGTATTTTCTTCCTTAGTTGATTTCATCTCCTGTATCACTTGCGCTAGTTTTCCATCCATTCCTTTTAAACTATTCCATATTCCTTGGAACATCTGTTCTATTTATAAATATAGAATTTATTAATAGCTCAACCACAGCGCCACCTATCTTGTCCAGATTTTGTGATTTTCTTTTTTGTCACTAAACCAACATATATTTTGAATATGACTCATGTTGGTTCATAAATATAGAATTTGTTAAGAACATAACTTCAGCGCCACCTATAGAATGTTTTGATAGCCTGTCTTACGCGCATTAATGATATAAATATGGTCTGTGTATGTCAGGAAGATTGGTTCAGCCATTAAAAAGTTGTTGCAGACGCACCAACGATTATTAAGTATACAAGGATTGTCTGTTTTTATTTCTCATCAAAATAAACGTGCTTGTTGTATATAGTAATATTTCTCTTTCTCTAAACATAACTTATTCAAAAAAGAACGTTGACAACGCAAAAAAGCGATTCACACCCGTAAAATACAGTAAAACCTGTGTTAACGGCCACCTGTCTAAAGCGGCCACCTGAGGTAACGGACAGTTTCAAAGTTCCCCGAACCGACTATAACAAAATTCCCTTATAAAACGACCTCGGCCAAGTAAATTCAAATTTTTACGGTTGATCTTCGTAGAAATTTACCTGCCGATATCGGCCAGACTATTTATGGGTGGAAATACCCATTATTATTTCGTATTTGTGTGATGAATGAGATCTCAGTCCCGAACACGGCTCGATAGCAAATTGCCGGCGCCATACGTGCATGTTTATGTTTGAATAATGTGATCTTTCAGTTACGTGCGGCTTGTTTAAAGTTCTTTCCGTATTACTAAAATAAAGAAAAAAAATCTTAAAAACCAATTATGTATTTTATTTGTAGGACGAAAAACCTGTCAATTACGGCCACCTTTATATAACGGCCAATATCGTTTCCAGTTTTGGTGGTCGTTATTGACAGGTTTTACTGTGGCAGAAAATATCAAGCTCATGATTTCGAAGGTGTATTCGATTTTTCTGAAATCGAATGTATATGAGGAGCTTGCGTGCAATACCGGATAAATCCATATTTTGACGAAATTGAGTTACACATGTTAACCGTATAATTTTGATCTGCTCTATTCATTTTTATAGGATTTTGTGAGCAAAACTTAATAAACACGTGTTTAATAGTTATTTACGAACCAAGTGCGTGAAATCAAATTTCGCGAATGAGTGACCAGTTTAAAGCGCGAGCCGAAAGGCGAGCGTTTTATGGACACGAATTCGCGAAATGTTTCACGCACGAAGTTTGTACAATATTTTTTGTACGAGAACTATAATAATAATACATATTGTTAAATACGTTATCGTTTATGACACACTACTAATCTCTTGATATTAATTAAAAAAAATTGAGTTGGCAGTATTGATTATTTGAAGTGACATTTAATTTAAAATTATCAAATTCAAAAAATTCCATACAAAATAAAAACCTCACCAACAACATGAATTCTGATAATGAAATGCAATGTACACCGCCTGAAATTCGCGAAGCTGCCAATATTGCAGTGGATAATTTATTACCCATAAAATCAAAAAACGTATACAAAAACACTTATACTAAATTCGTAACTTGGGCTAGATCTAAAAATATACAAAAATACTCCGAAAATTGTTTGTTAGTTTATTTTCAAAATTTACAATCAAATAAATCATTATGGTCCACTTATTCTATGTTAAAATCATGCTTAATAATATATGATAATACGGATATATCTAAATATGCAAAACTCATAGCGTATTTAAAACAGACAACCAAGCAACATCAGCCTAAAAAATCAGCAGTATTAACCGAAGAACAAATTACTAAATTTATTGTTGAAGCACCAAATTCTTTGTTCCTACTAATGAAGGTAAAGTCATTTCCGTATATTTAAATTCCATACAACACTATATATATGTATTTATAGGCTGTATTAATATTGGGTATTTCTGGAGCGTGTCGACGTGAAGAACTTTGCAAAATGTCATTGCGAGACATAGAATTTAAATCGAATTTAATTATCGTAACAATTCCAGAAACTAAAACAGGTAACAGCCGTACATTTGCTATCATTAAGCCCGAATGGATTACATTAATTCGGCAATATGCAAATTTAAGACCGGACAACCAGCATCGATTCTTTTTAACATATCGCAATGGCAAGTGTGTTTGTTCACCTGTTGGTCTTAATACAATTGGCAAAATTCCAATGCGAATAGCTGAGTATCTTCAGCTTGATAGCGCAAGTAACTTCACAGGTCACTGTTTCCGAAGGAGTTCAGCGACATTGTTGGCAAATCAAGGAGGTGACTTGCTTACAATTAAAAGGCATGGTGGATGGAAATCATCTACGGTTGCAGAAGGATATATCGAAAATTCTCTGCATAGTAGAATTCAATTAGCTAAAACAATGACCCCGTTAGAGATATCGACTCCGCCTGCAACTTGTTCGACATCTGAAATACAAGATATATGTAATAATACAATCAACGTTACTCTACCTTCGCAATCAAGATCAATTCAAACAAACCAGTTAATCCCTGGGGTATCAATCTCTGGTTGTCAAAATTGCCCAATCAAAATTTTTAATAATTGTTCCGTTTCAATTTCTGAAAAGAATGAATAATGGTAATTTATATAATATTTGTTACTGTTCTGACATTGAATTACATACCTTCCAAATATAACAATTTCTATTTCATTTCCTTTTATTTTCATAGAAAAACAACGAACTGGGTAGCATATTATTAAGGTTAGGGATTTATGATTTTAAAATGTGACTAAATTAATTAAGTTCTGGGTAGTACCAACTTTACTTTTACGCACTCGTGTTTAAAGTGACTTTTTACGCACGCAAATCGAATCGTGAAATGACAGGTTTTGATAAGCGAGTACAAAAATTGTATTTAAAGTTGAGGTTTGCGAGCAAAGGCGGACAAATCCACGTTTTGGAGCGTTAAATGCTCGATATGAAGTAAATAGTTTTCAACTTAATAATTCTTTCACTTTATAAATACCACAACAGTATGTACATGTACAGAATCTTGAATTTTTCTCTTTACAAAGGACAAATATTTTCATGTGGTCCAAAATATATAATATGTCTTATATACGAAAACAAACATTAATACCTTTATTATATTTATGAAAAATGTAGGGAAGATAAATCTTCATTATTCTGCGAGTCACCTACGTTTTTCTACCGCAACCCTCTTTCCCAAGCCATCCGTATTTTTCCAACAAACATGTATATAACTCACATGCATATTTCCAAGTACGAAAATACTAAAGCTTCCAACATACACCCGTATTATACTTATATATGTCCGGCCATTATGAAAATAAACAGCTCACTGTTGGAAAAATAAGTGCGCCCATTTACAATTTATATTATACAAACCGTGACACTGTCTGAATATTACATCAGGTGTAACATAGGTCGAATTGCCGCACTCCTACATCATCCGGAGAATGTTTTTTCCTTCCTCGCTCATAAAGAATTAGAGTATATTTCCATGGTCTGGGTCGACTCTTGTGTGAAGTAAAATATTTAACACACGAAAAGGACGGAATGTATTATATATTTTGTACTTTAGAACAGTCTACGTTTTGTTTTCTATTACCAGAAAGCAACGGGTGGCATCTTGAAAACTAATACACTGGTGGAAATGTATGTCATCCTGCTCAGAAATAATTTAATTGGATGTTGATCCTGATGAGAATGTTGTCACCTTTTTTGTTATAGCTTCTTGTCTGACATAGTGTAAAATACGTGTTGCTCTATCTACTACGTTGGGTGTTAAATTGCATTAGCTATTACGTTGGGCGTCAATTTTTACAGGTCGCTATGACGTGTTGAAATTATCACCGATAGATGTTTAAATTGTTACAGTTGTTTGCAAAGTGCACATTTATAACGTGCTTTCGGGCCTGCTAGCGTCACGACGATTTATATATTTTTGTTAGCGCATCTTGTGATGAAACGTCTACTTATGTTTGACGACTAAGCGCCTGAAAGGTACACAGCTTCATGTATAGTTTAGAAATGGAGTGAAATAAGCAAGCCCGGAACACTTGACATATAGCTACCCCATACCCTATTTTGTCAGCTGCCACTCGTAATCAACTAAGATGTTAGTGTGTTATTTAATTATTTTGTTTTAATCAGGGCTTAATAAATATAAGAAAGTAAAGAGAAATGCCGTCTAAAACTCATCGGATTCACTCAGCAGTTTTTTTAACGGTAGGTATATTAGCCTTTTCTTCTCTAATGCATTAAAACTGATAAAGGTGACATTTAGTATATTTACAACAAATATGTATATATATATATATATATACATATAAATTTATATAATATAAATTTTTGTGATAAAATTTCCTAATTAATTTACTCGGCGCGAAGCAGAAAAATCAATTTAGATATTTCTACGCTGATAAATTGAAAGAATTGTATACAGAGGATAATATACAAAGTAATATTCAAAGGACTTTGTTCGGGGCTTATCGGCCTTTTATGCGCAGTCGAACTCGCTGGTCTCACAGATATTTACGCATGAAACATAACTAATAAATTAAATTTAGGAAGTAAGTCACATAAATCATTTTAAAATCTCAAAATGTTTATTTATTGTGTGTTCGTGATTTATAAAACGGACATATAATGATCTGTTTGGATGCTTAATAACATAATTTCCTCCAAGTTCACAAGAAAAATTATATTAACTATATATAAATGAACAATCCAGTAAGAGTCTTATGTACATGTCGTTGAAATTTTACTATTATTGGATCGGTTCATTGCGTGACAATTAATTACTGTTCGGCAGGTGAGAACACGGCCACAGGAGTATCGGTTAATTGCAGAATAATTAATTACTACCTGGCAGGTGAGAGAACGGTGTGTTGGTTAATTGCGGAATAATAAATTACTACTTGACAAATAAGAGCACAGCCAAAGCAGTATCGGTTAATTGCGAGATATTAATTACTGTCTGACAGGTGACACCACAACTAATAGCAATGAGGTAATTGCAGGTTCAACGGTAAAAGCTAGTCAAAAAGACATACTTTAAAGCTCTGTATGAATATACGAATAAGTGGAGAACAGTTCAGCAATTGAAATTTACATTAAAAATGCATCGGCTTTTATAGGAAACCAAACTACATGCGTCTTCCAATAAATCGCATTTTTGAATCGAAAACATGTTTTGACCACGTGATCATCTCGTGACACGTACATATCGAGTACGGACGTCACGTGACCAAACCATGCTTTATGTTACGAGGGCACCTATATATACATATATGTATTGAAAAAGTCAAAAGATTCTTGGTAGTAGTGGCATACAATGAAGTAAAAGTAATAACAATATGACCAAGAATCTTTTGAAATTTTTCAATACATTTGAATATTTGGCAAAGAATTGTAATATATTTATACATATATGTATATATAGGTGCCAGTCCTTATTTTAGTATAAAAATAGCACTTTATATTATACGGAAGTTACAATAAACTTATTTTTAAATTTTACATATTCTGAAAATTATATATACATGCGGTATTCGTATAAAAATGCCGAAGTTATTAAGGCAAAATTAAAATTTGTATTTAATACTCAGAATTTCGACATTTTTAACAAGATTGTCTTTAGTTTTTATTCCGAAATAAATAACGAATTGCTACCAAATTATGAGATTTCAGCTAATAAGATTAAACACATGTATCAAGGAATAACAAAAGTTTACAGAAGGTAAGTCGGTTACGCTGTTGATGCAGACAGATCAGCGTTGTTGTCTCGAACATCCAGTGAAAATATTCGTGGGTGATTTACTTTAGGTGGTCAAGAGTACTTAAAAAGTAAATCCGGTCCCACTTGCTTTATTAATACAACACCAATCAGTCTACAAAGCAAGAAAATACTGTCAAATGCACTCCATACACACATACCCAGTACGTTACAAAAAGAAAACACAATTGATGAACCTGTATATTGTACTTACTTAACTGAAATTTATTATTTGCTTTTCTTGTTGCATTTATGCTGCGATGCGTTCTTTCTTGCCTTGACGCGTGTACACTATTTCTTTACGATGTAAGTACAGTTTCTTATACTGCCAGGTGAATATAAAAATCTGGCATTCTATACGTAAATTAGAAATTTGAATCTTCTTTATCGATTACATGTGAATTTAAGTTTTTAGACACTTAAACTTAAATGAAAATTGCATAAATTAATGCAAATTAACCGTATTGTTACGCTTTAATGGTATGTATCTTTTTGCTTTAATATCTTTGAATGTTAGTGAATGTATTTTACAGAACAATCAAATCCTTCTGTATATCTATGATTCGTACATATATGTTATATATTTACGGCTAATCTAATCCCAAAACTAAGAGAAACGAAATCATGAAAGCTTATGATTTCATCATAGCTTTGCCGAGAGCAATTTGAAAAACTTTATGTACCGTCTTTCGTCGACTTTAGGCGTTTTTCTTGATCCGACAGACACAAATAAGACAAATACATTGTTTCCTTAATCAATATTGACAACACAAGCCAATAACTTTTATTGCAGTAGAGCAAACACAAAAATAATATGAGAGAACGTAATATTTGGTATAGATGAACAGAATTTAGATAACATTAAGTTTTATCTCAAGTAAGAGAGAAATACAACGTATATATACCAGCTCCAAAAGATAGAGGATGTTATAGATTTGCAATTACTTGGTGAGAATAAAAAATAATGTTATATATTTTTTACACTAAATAGAGCAAAGTTAATATTAACAGAGACCCGACTTAAACAATATTCATTTATTCTAATAAAATTCTCAATATTTCAGCTTTAAAATAATAAATATATTTATGAATGTTTATTTTCGATGTAGCTACTAAAAATAAATACATTCCATTAATTCAATATTCAAATGCTTTGCTATAAATATTATTATACACTGAATTTTATGTCAATTATACATTTCCTCGTCGATATATAATATATATGTAATAACAATAATAAATAATTTTGAAAGCGCTTCCTGGCTTAGCGGCGGTGATGTAATTAAAATTAAAAATCAAACAAATTGAAAATAATTAACGTTTCAACTTTATTAACTTCATTTTTATCAAAACTTTTTTTTAATTCCCAAATAAAAGTCAAATATACGAATACGTCAACATGTTGTGTAATAAAATCTGTAAAAAATTGACAAAACATAAACACAACAACGCTGCTGAGACAGTTTGCTTCCTTTAATTCAATTTATCATTGTTGCACTTTACGTTGGGCGCAAATTGTAGAACTTTGCGTTGGACGCCAAATAGTTGCATTTGGTATTATGTTGGTGGTTAAACTTGTTTATAAAAGGTTTTATAGTGAACAATGAGTAATTAATTGCGTGATGTCGGCATGGTTATTCATCAATGGTCCAGGATACTGCGCTGTAAAAGAAGTATTAAAAAAAATAATGAGAGTTGTCCTTAAAGTTTTTATTTAATGAAGTAAATAAGGAATCAAAAGAAAATTATGATTAAAAAAATGAAGTATTTTCAATTTAAGGCAGATAAAATTATGGGAACGTAAATAAACAGGGATTATTTACAAGTCGGTCCAAAAGTGAGGATTTAAGTTAGAAATCAACGGAGAATATTGCCGTTTATTTAACGTCTGGTTTCACAAAACAGAAAATAACATGACTATTTTTGAAACTAAATACAGCTTTACTTTCAAACACATTGTCAGAACTCCATTTGAAAAATTCCCACTAGGCCGAAACATGTAATGAGAAGATAATAATTGTTATAAAATAAAAACAATGGCATAACAACGCCTTTGTTTTATTCACAAGTCAAGTCGACCTAAAAAACCCCAAAAAAAAAAGAAAAAAAGGAAACCATATATATATAAATATAAATGACCAATGACTTAATTACCAGTACATATAAAAACTCCACAGTTTTCACAATGAGAAGAATGTTGGGAACTAAACTTCAAAGGTATACTTTGTATTTCGGAATAGCAAATATAGTATATGAAGAGTTCATTTATGCACACACCACTAGACGATATACCACAAAATTAATTAACCTTTCAGAAATTAATTAACAAATATTATGACAAACCAAAACATGCAACTCAAATATGTGTTTCAAATTAATATGCGTCATTCATGTAGTACAATATTTGCGACTACATTTAGATCGATTGGCGGCATATGGAAATAAAGTCAGTTATACGAAGCTACAAGTAGCCCATTGATGTTTGTGAGTGCTAAGTAAATATATTTATCACTTTGCTGCCTATAGTATCATCTAACAATCGATGTCAGCGGATTCGAATTGACTTAGGATATCGGAGTATACTTTGTGTTATTAAACTAAGAAAACGTATTATGTCATTCCTTACTTGCTGCTTCAAAATAAGTAAAATGTGTTCCAATTATTTTGGTGGAGGCGCCATATGCATACAGTACTTGCCCACGTAAAGAAATTCAAAATATGTTGCATAAGTATTACTGTTGCTGCTAAAGCACTTGCTAAAATGTTAATTTTAGAAAATAACATCTGACTAATAAAAAGTAGAATATATTTTAATATTGTTGAATTCATAACTGTAATATTTCGTTTATATTTTTGATATACACATTATTTATTCAATTAATTCATACTAATGCAAGTATATATTTTATATCTCTTTTAAAGTCACCATCATATATAAAATGTGGAAGTGTATTACTTCAATATGATAATTTAATAGTGTGAAATTAGCTAATACGATTTTATTATGGATGTTTAAGAAACTAATACCCTTGAATTATATAATCAGTGCAATGTTTACAATAGATATACAAAAATATCCGATATGAGTGATAAAGGGAAAGAATTAATAAATAGAAGGTACTTATCTGCGAAGGGTACTATGGTACTCTTGGCTTTACCAATGATTTCGAACTGGTATCCGAAATTATCTTTTGAAATTGAAACTATTATATCTGAATGTAATCACATAGTGTTTTGTATTTCTCACGCCTGGCTACACGCATTTTCTCATGAGATGTTGCATGTAAAACGCATTTACTTCTAATTAATTAATTTCTCTGGAATAATATTTGCGGTATTATTTTATCTCAGATTTGTCCTAATTACTTTACTAATTACTTGGCAAGACAGTTGGCACGTAACCAAAATACTAGGAGATACCTTATACAAATGCTACTCTTTTTATGTGCTCATGTTGTTTAGGCGTATAAATAAGCATGTCTTCACAGAATATGTAAAACTATCCTTTCCGAAAATCTTTTAAATTTAATGCTTTTCGTAATTATTATATATATAATAATTCTCCTCAAAAATATATTTAAGTCCCTATATATTTGAAGAAACTGTTAGTTTCTTATTATTAAGTTATATTTCAATTCTAATACTGCGCAGATAAGCCAGTGGATTAAAGAGCATAGGTTGGGACTTGCACCGGAGAAGACCTTGTTAATGAGGGGCAGAAGAAAGAGGTGCCATGTAACCTTCACGCTGGACGAAATGGTCATAAAACCTGTCAAGACCATTAAATACCTGGGCGTAAAGCTAGATGAGAAAGGGTAGTGGCAAGAGGGCGGTACTATGTAGTGCCATACACAACACTATTCCCTATGGTGCCCCCATATGGCAACAGGCAATAAGAAGGCAAAGGTACAAAAAAATCATAGAGAGGTCACAAAGAAAGATACTCCTTCGACCTATAGGACTGTGTCCCTGGCGGCTTTGCAGGTCATTACTCGAATGACACCCATAGACCTTATGGTACAAGAGAGAGCGCTTGCATACGAGTGTGGGTTGGAGGAGAAGGGGACAGCAAACTGTACGGCCAAGACAAATTCAAGTCTAATTTGTCAGCAGAGGTGGGACGCTGAGAAGGAAAAGGCACAGTGGACAAAGCGCCTAATTAAAAATATAGGGGAATAGATGGGATGTATACATCGTGGCCTAGACTATTTTTTAACACAAGTGTTAACGGCGCATGGCACGTTCCGTGCATATGTCAAGCGCTTTGGGAAGGATATTTCTGACGCCTGCATCTATTGTGGCGAGGTCGATACGGTGGAACACACCCTGTTTCGTTGCGACAGGTGGCACCAAATTAGAAGGCAAGCGCACGCTGCTATTGGGCAAACAATAACACCCGACACCATGGTACTGCTGATGGTGGCAGCACCCTATAACTGGGAAATCATAAGTAAGATGATTGGATCCATCATGGAGAAAAAGGAGGGTGAAGAACTGGAGAGGCAACGTGGAATAGCCAGAGCACGATAGGCAGGTAGTAGTGGTTGGAGTGTAGCCGGTGGTAGTTGATGTTATATTTACAAATGGTCCCAACTATCATCTTGGGCTATGAGGGGTTTTAGTGGGTAGGCGGTTTTGCATTGCAAAATTGTGAGTCCCACACTCTTAAGTCGCATAGATCTAGCGCTTGGAGTGCGTAACGTGGATTTCCCCTGGCAAAAAAAAAATACTGCGCAATTTAAATTTTGACATATGTAACTGTACTTGAGCGTCGCCATATAGAAAATGGTGTCTGATTTGGTGGGGAACGAATGTAAAGAAGGATAATGCCACGTAAGAAACGTCAAGGGGCCCCTGGCAATAATAATAATATGGCGCTGGATAAATTAAAAATTTCAAATGCAAATAATTACAAATAACATCTCCAAAAAAGTCACAACCTCTATGTCCACCTACCTGCTATACTCGTCACTTAGGCTGCCGCAACTCAGTGAAGATGGGATGGGTCGAAACGACATGAAGCTAATTTCAATAGGGCGCCACCGAGTATTTAAAGCCTATCGAAGTAAACGAACCCTGATCGTAGATGTAAGGTGGAAATAGGTAGAAACAACTCAGCAATAAAACAAACCAAATTCAAATCACAAGTCCTAAATTTAATTTCTACAATAGGAAGGAGAATATTCATATGTACCTATAAATATATATAAAAAAAAGTCAAATTTGAAGTAATGAGAATAAGGTCAAATATGAAATAATGGAATTCAGTACAATGAAATTAAAAAAAAAAGAAATGAAACAAAAATTTGAATTATGCCTCTAAAGCACACAGCCGATCGTGTTGGTACACCCTGTATATCAAAAATATAACGCTAAGCAACACTCCGTAAGAATATAAAAAAGCGAGGGTGCACTACCCGACTCACACAAAAAAAAAGGTATTAAATATACTAAATTCTGAACTGCAATTATTAAAAAAAAGGATAATGTTAAATGTGAAGCAGAAATGACTAAATTATCAAATAGAATAATCATAGTACACCTATAGTTAAGGATATCACAAGAGAGAAATATCTCTGCAGGATACGAAAAATTTGCAAATCTTTCGCTTACAAATAAGATTATAATGTAGGTCAAACGACCACTTAAATAACTACAAGTATGAACCAATTACATAAAGTCAGATTTACAGTAGCTGTTCATGCTTATTACTCACGTAAAATTACAAAACGTATGACATGTGCAACGATTATTTAAATTCACTCTGTATATAAACAAAGGAAGTTAAATATACTCTCAGAATGAAAATCAAAATTACAGAAGTTACTTAAAAGGCATCCGATAGAGTAGACTTATATAAAACAAATTTACTAACTGATACCAAAAAAAAACTATAACACTTAGCTGGCGGTTCAATAAGGTCTTCGTTAGTCGGTATCAGCAATAAATGGCAGACTCAACTTGTGGTCCAAAGGAAATGGTTCAAATTTCAATTAAAAAAAGGGGTTAATCCACAAATTCCAACGTCCAATTCTCTAACGTCCAAAATTTCATACGTCACCAAAAATTTAACGCCTCCAAGATTTAACATCCAAAATTTAAACGTCTAAAATTAACGTCTACAGTTTCCCTAATTAGAATGAATAATTAGCTCTAACGAAAAATGTTAGAAGAGAAAAACAAACAATAAGGTTAAGAAAATGCGATACTAACAACTCCAAATTAAAAAAAAGATAATATAATAATAAGTACCTGACTAATTGATTGTTCTGAAATTCCACCAACGTGCATATGAATAATATCAAGTATGATAATTACTACGAGCCACGTGCAGATTAACCGAAGTTCCGTCGTAGTCGAATAGGAAAAATCGTGTTTTCAACTAATCCATTACATATATACACATCTTCCAACACAGGATTTAATTCATTTGCATCCGTCGCTAGGACGATGGAATTAGATTTACGAAAAATCCTAAATAACCGAATGAAAAATGCTTGTTATCAATACGATGATGCGACACAGAATGAATAATCGGACTTGCGCGACGAGATATCCAAAAAGTGTTCGCCGGCAAGAGTGGGGGAGAAAGAACAAATCAATTTAAAGAAAACCATTAATAAAACGGAATCAAGCAAATTAGAATTTCAATCTAAAATATTAGTAAATAATTACGAAGAAAATAACAATCAAATTAAAGAATAAACACCGAAATTATGTGATTTAAATTACAGACACCTATAACAACAGATAGCTGACTTAAAAGCGAACATACTTAAGTTAAGTCATTCAAGACAGATGATGCTACGATATCCGAAAATGTTCAAATAATATTAAAATAGGTAATTAATATACAGTAATTAAGCCTGCGAATTTTGAACCGTTACAATAATCGAACGTTCTAGAACGAATCGTATTTCAGCAATGGCGGTTTTTCCTCCGATAGCTGTAAAGAGATCATCGGCGTTAAGGTAGTGTCTTCGTATCGCCATAAGTACGGATTAATTACGTCAATCAATCTAAGTGGCTTTGCGAGAAACTCACTGCCACAGAGGATATTGTGGCCCAGAAATCCTGAGATAAATAAATGAATTTATTTATCTCAGGATATTATTAAGATCGGGAATATTATATGAAATTTTCTTTTTCAATATACCGTAGAATATCTAATTTAATTTTAGTTGAAATGTTTGCTTGTATTATTTTCTTTCCGGTCAATTTATCCACTTAAAGTTCTCATTTTCATTAAAATAATAATTAAAAAACGAATAAAAAAAACGTTACTTGGGTGTCCACAAACCTATAACGCAAGCAAATAATGTTTCGGTTGAACAACTTACCAGACGTTCCCGATGTGTACATGTGGGAAATTAGGCAGGGAGAGAATGCAAACAACTGCAACTTATGTTTTAATCGCCGCTAGCGAACACATTAAAAAAGATATGCTAATTTCACCAGTAATTCACATACAACATAGCGCATGTACATATGTAAATATGTAGATGTTGCCAGCAGAACAAAATGTAATAGAACAATGCTTTCTATGATGCAAGTGCGTTGGATGTAATTGTCAAAGAGATACAATTCCCTTTTGTTCCACCGTTTCATTATTTGTCTCTGCCATTTTCCTAGTATTCCCTTTTTGTTGCAAGTATTTCATGGTTAGCCTTCCGGTTTATATTCTAATATTTCTAACTACTCCTCTGTTAAGTTGTGTATGACCAGAGAAAGTGTATTTTCTACTAATTGCATGTCATAAATAATTTGCTATTTAGTTATGCATGTTTTCACAGGAACTAGAAGATAATTTATAATTAAACATTTTATATGGTAGATATTGTTCTTTGTTTATATAGCAATTGAAAAAAACATGTTTATGAATATACCGGGTGCACATAAAAGAATGTGTGTCAAAAACTTCTACGTTCAACCACTCCCATACAAAAAGATTCCAATTTGGGGGTGGGGGCTCTATCCTGTTACCAAATAAAGTTACAGGTTCATCAACTATTATGGTGGAACTTTCTCGGAAGCTCCGGCTATCGTAGGCCCTGGCAACGAAGTGACGTTGCGATGACGATTTCAGAATATTGAGAGTTAGTGACGTAGAACTGTCAAAACGTTCGTGAGTAAAGATTTTGTTGGTTATATTGTGGTTATATTATTATTATATAATTATTGTTAATATACTGTTCCTGTTGTTATATTATAGTTTCTGTTAGTTTATTTGTTATAATTATTATTGTTTTATATTTGCAAATATGAATGTAAACGAATCGAAGAAATCAGGAGGAGCTTCAGCTAATGATGTGTATATTCCGAGTTTGTGGTATTTTGGAGAACTGATGTTTTTGGTGGACCAGGAAACTCTTGATGCCAGTGATTCAACCAATGAACTGGCCAATGGCAACAATGAAAATTCGGTAAGTAAATGTGCAATTATTCTTTAATTAATAATTCGTGAATATTTATATTCAATATTCAAACGCTATTTTCTTGCCACTCGACTTTTGCTTCATCGTTAAAGGAATTACAGAAAGTGTCGCGAATTTCTTTGGCTGATCGAGACGAAGATGAACTGCTACAATTTCTTATACCAATTAGACGTCCAGTATTTGAAGATGTTCTAGACTCCATGTGGAGCGAATTTTGATGACACACATTCAGGTAAAAAAAACAGCGAATTCCGGCTCTCGTTACTTCAACTATAACGGAACATTTAGCGTCGTAATAATGGCAATAGTTGATGCAAATTACGAAGTTTTGTTGGCTGATGTTGGAACAAATGGAAGAAATTCCGATGGCGCTGTTATTAAAAGCACGACTTTCCACGACAGCTTTAAAGAAGGTGAACTGGATATTCCACTTCCCGAACACCTTCCGGGAAGTAACAAAACTGCTCCATATGTCTTTGTTGGGGACGAGGCATTCCATTACACGATAATTTCATGAAACCCTATTCTTTTTCTATGCTTAACCACGAAAGGCGCATTTTCAACTATCGCCTTTCTAGAGGAAGAAGAATTGTTGAAAATTTTTTTGGAATTTTAGTTTACAGATTTACAATATTTCAAAGACCCATCAATCTATCGCCAACTAAGGTGAATGTCATAGGTCTAGCGTGTTGTTATTTGCACAATTTTTGAGAAGACATTCCAGTAGTTATATCAATAATCAACCGCCTATTGATATAACTACTGGAATGTCTTCTCAAAAATTGTGCAAATAACAACACGCTAGACCTATGACATTCACCTTAGTTGGCGATAGATTGATGGGTCTTTGAAATATTGTAAATCTGTAAACTAAAATTCCAAAAAAATTTTCAACAATTCTTCTTCCTCTAGAAAGGCGATAGTTGAAAATGCGCCTTTCGTGGTTAAGCATAGAAAAAGAATAGGGTTTCATGAAATTATCGTGTAATGGAATGCCTCGTCCCCAACAAAGACATATGGAGCAGTTTTGTTACTTCCCGGAAGGTGTTCGGGAAGTGGAATATCCAGTTCACCTTCTTTAAAGCTGTCGTGGAAAGTCGTGCTTTTAATAACAGCGCCATCGGAATTTCTTCCATTTGTTCCAACATCAGCCAACAAAACTTCGTAATTTGCATCAACTATTGCCATTATTACGACGCTAAATGTTCCGTTATAGTTGAAGTAACGAGAGCCGGAATTCGCTGTTTTTTTTACCTGAATGTGTTTTCCGTCAACTGCACCAAGACAATGTGGAAATTGCCATTTTTCTTCGTAATCATGAGGGACTTGTTTCCACTCTTCTTCCTTTTGTGGAAGCTCAAATAAGAAATTAAAATTAATTGGTCACAAATATTCAGGGAGCTATTTAGGTAATAAATATTAATGTTTTTGTTATAGGTTGCTCCATCTTCTCCATCAGCTTCTTCAGAACCTACAGCTACAGCCAATTCGTTTGCACAACCTAGCAGAAAGAGAAAGGCGATCCCTTCATCACATGATCTTCTTACAAAGGCCACGCGGTATTTGGAAGCTGAAGACGATAATTTTCATATATTGGCAAAGGGTTACGCTGTGAAACTGAGGAAATTAACTCAGCAATAGTTAATGTTCGCTGATAAATTAATCAATGAAACATTACTCGATGGTCAAACGGGCGTCTTAACCAGAGGCAGCTATCTAGTTCACCAATCACAGCCTTTATCCACTCCATCACCATCTCTCGATTGGAGTTCGACTTCCTACTCTCATCATTCCGAACCCGAAAGTTTGGAGGAATTTTCGTACGATGACAAGGCATACAATAATTAACAATGACATTATATACATACATACGTACATACCTACTCAATTGCTAAATCTTATTTTGTATTTCCACCTACATGTACATTTTTATTTAGTAACTATTGTAATAAAGTACGGCTCCTATTTTATGAATATTTATTTAATCACACCTATGATCTTATCAAGAAATTAAAGTATGTGTACCTGAATATAATTTTGCAGTGCTTTCCGTATTGCCACGCATGTTTCTATTATTATCTCTCCGAGTGCTTGAGGAGATACCCTCATCGAAAATTTCAAATCTTGGAAATTTCTCCCAGTTGCCAGGAACCGAAGAGTTAATTTTTATAATCGTAATTTTCACCTCCTGCTTGTAACTCGTTCAGTAAGTGGTAGTCGCTGGGCAAAACGCTTCTTTGCAGATACCAATATTTACACCAACGTTCACGGCGTTTTTTCCTTTTTCCTTCTTCTTCTTCTACCACGATTGCTGCAATTATGCAACAAACTGCTGCCCCTCTTTCTCTGTCACCCATTGAATTTATTCATTTATTTAGAACCAAACCTCTCGAAGGTGAAGAGAAAACTGAAGAAAACTCGGACGGAACTGAGACGAAAACTGAAGGTATCCTACACACCTTCAGTTCAGATAAACGTACAGGTTTTCACACAGTTATCTACCACAGATAACTGCGCAGATAAACGGAAGGTGTGTAACCCCCTTAAAGACTTGCCTTCCGAACAGATTTCTTAAGACAATGCATGTAAGATGCTCTAACACGATCAACATCCTGTACAGACACTTGGTCGTCCCGTGCGTGTTCCTTTACAAACACATCCGGTTGTTTCGAATTGCGTATACCATTGCGGACGGGTACTGACCTGTGGATTTCATGTTGTTGCAGAAAGAATTCTTTATTGATTTTCATCATTAACTAAATATTTAGATTTTCCTGGTTTTGAATTACCAATACAACCAGTATTAATGAAAGTATCTGCCAAAGGCAGCTGTACTGGGACCTCTTCTGTCAGGGTAACGCTGCTAGTAAACTCTTTGGGCTAATAAATAATTTCTTTGACATTCCGTTAAAATAAAAAACATAAAGTTGACACAATTATTTCAAAAATAATTGATTATGTTTAGAAGGATATAATGTTATAATAATATTAATTACTAATTAATTCTCAATTAAGTAATATTTGCAGATAGTTTATTTTTCTAATATCAATCGATTGACAGTCCTTTTTCAAATAATTTATTTATTCTGTACACTATCCTAGAGCATCCGCCGTTATTATCATCTTTATTTGTGCAATATCCGACGTGCTTGGAGGGTACGAGAAAATCCATCCAGGTCCAGCATCTGCGCCAGGCATTCATGTAATACTAATTGAGAAATTACGCTATCTCCATTATCTTTACGATAACTGGACATGGTAAAGTCGCCGGCAATGAGTACTACAGCATTTCCACCACACTTTAACTTTACCTTATCTTTTAAATCGCCACGTAGCCAACAAACATGCTGCGTTAACATATTTTAAGAGATAATAACGTGAAATAGACAGTATATTCATTTTGCCTGGAATCGGAGGAACTTTTCAGACGACTGCGAAACCAAAACTTGAGTTTTAATGGCCCCTGTCGGAACAACAACTACACTTTCCTAAGAGCATTAATAAACAGTTAATCGGTTTACGGGCGGGGTTATAGTATCGAAAGACCCTGCGGGGATAAAGTAACTATAGCCAAGCAATACCGCAACAGTCCTGTTTACAAAATGAAGTT
This sequence comes from Amphimallon solstitiale, assembly GCA_963170755.1. Taxonomy (NCBI): domain Eukaryota; kingdom Metazoa; phylum Arthropoda; class Insecta; order Coleoptera; family Scarabaeidae; genus Amphimallon; species Amphimallon solstitiale. The sequence continues at coordinate 62,311,995 of OY720680.1, forward strand.
CCTGTAGTTGTAGTTTCATTTGACGCTTGGGGCTCTGTCTGTTTTCCAATATCCGACGTCACCGCAACGATAGCGCGCCAGTTTCGTCTAAGTTTCGGATGGTTTGCCCGTCAACTCACATAGAGACTCATATGTAGATGTATGTAGGAGTTGGAGTAGGTATTTGGTAAGCTAGTATTGCTGACGAATGGAAAGATATAATGTTATTTGCCACAGGGATATGCAGCTTTTATCTTTCCGCAAGCCCTTTAAATTATCTAGTATGCGAAAATGTTTCTTTTGCAAAGTGAGTCATTTTCCTACGGATCGAATCTAAAAAGAACAAAGAAAACGTCCTTCATTTAATAACATGGCTGTAAGAAAATTGATAGCACCACATACCTACTTTAAAGTTAGTGTTATTCGCACAACAGATATGCAAGATTTATCGGTAAAACTTACATATTATTCTGAGAATTATAATTCTGCTATTCTGCACAGGGAAAAACAAGAGATCTGAAACCAACACAATAGAATATTTTTTACTAGTATTGAGTTTCGTTGCTACGTGAAATAAATTCTGTAACTGTTCGCGTTATACAGAGTGTTCACAATTTCGCAAAAACGAAGAAATCTCGAAATTTTTAAATGGAACATCCTGTATATTTTCAGCTCATTGAAAAGCCCTTTTACTACGCTTTCTGTTGATACCTCATTTAATGCACCTAGGATAGATCATTTGTTAATTATTTCATTTTAAAACTGAATAAATGAAATATGCTTGTATTTTTAGTAGGTAGCTAATTTGCACTTTAAAACCTTCTGTAAGGTCGGATATTCAACAAATAATCCATAAATGGTCTATACCAAGAAGAAACCTCATTTAGTATGAGAAACGTTGATTTTCACTCAGTAGTAGTACTAAAAGTTTGCGCTATTTTAAATAAATACTAATTGTAAACCACAACAGACTTTTTAATTAACGAAAGTTATAGTACACTAAATCAAAAATATAGGAAATTTAAATAATAAATGCAAAATTCAAGGATAACTTTCTAATGTCCTTCCATGTCTTTCAATACATAAATGAAGCCGCATGGTGAAATTCTGCTGAACATGCTGTAATGCTTCTTGGCGAACATTTCTAAATGCTTCTGCGTTCCATCATATTTTCCCTAGTAGGAACTTTCACATAAACTAGAGCCTTGACATGTCCTCAAAAGTAGAAGTCTAATATAGTAAGAAAATTAGTCATTATAGCAATTTCTTTTAAACATTGAACGAAATACTGTATAACATGAAACGAAACTTTTTGACAACTTGGTTATTAAGTATACAAGCTTAAAACTGACACCAAATAACTTGATGAGAAGTGAATCTATTGAAAATGCTATATTACTTTATATTAATTTAATGTTTGCTTTCACCGCTGAGTGAAAATCAACTGTTTCTCATACTAAATGGGGTTTCTTCTTGTTATAGACCATTTATGGATTATTTTTTGAATACCGACCTTGCAGAAGGTTTTAAAGTGCAAATTAGCTACTAAAAATACAAGCATTAAATGAGATATCAATAGAAAGCGTAGTAAAAATATACAGGGTGTTCCATTAAAAAATTACGAGATTTCTTCGATTTTGCGAAATTGTAAACACTCTGTATAACGCGAATAGTTACAGAATTTATTTCACGTAGCAATGAAACTCAATACTAGTAAAAAATATTCTATTCTGTTGGTTTCGGATCTTTTGTTTTTCTTTATGCAGAATACCCTACTGAAATGTATTAATTTATCAAGTAAAATAATTATTAACACAGAAACTATCAACTTTAGACCCATACAGCATTATATCTGTAAAACCAGCTTTCAAGCGCGGATCATTTTATCCATTAATATACAGGGTGTTCCGTCTAAAAACAAATCAACTTTAGTCTGCCATTTCCATCTGGAACATCTTGTATAACTCAAAATATTTATAAAACGTGCGCTTAATGGTGCGCAAGAATATCCGATGACTAAATATTTGACTAACTTTCAAATAAGCATGTAATCTTCCGTCCCCGCTTCGTCCGCTACGTTGCCGGACCCTGTATATTCATAGAAATAGAAGTAGATTAATGAATTCAGATAACGGGCCCATTCTCCAATCTTGTTTATATAAGTTGGTGGTGTAAACAATACCCATTTTAGGTAGCGTTAGTTTTCATAGAACATTAGAATTAAAAGATAGGATTATAGTATTAAGCGTGACGAATTTAACGGTACAGTCACCAGGTGTCGTTAAACAAGCATGTAGTTAATAGCTAGCTATAAGTATAAATAAACCATCCCTGTAAATTGGAAATCAGTGTTCTTCTGTTACGCTACGATGTATAGACAACGCGTTTTTTAATCAGTGCTAGTGAAGATGACAACTTAGTTGTCGAAATACGTATTTAGCCTTTTTGTGCTTTAATATGGTTAAGATGTTTTAGTGTTTTTGTTTATTTCCATATAATTTAAGGAATATTGACGTACTTCAAACAGTCTATTTGACATAGGAATTGTATGTTAGAGGGACTTTTAATTTAAAATCTTGGGAATCAAGCAATGGACATTTTTGGACGATTTAACATTTTTGCCTATAAAGTTGTCCAAGGGCGGCCATATTGATTTCAATTTGACTGCTGAAATCAATATGGCGGTTTCTGCATGCAGTATACTTACAAATCCACTGTTAAGTTTTATTTCTATTATACAATACATGCAAACGTTATGAATGAACACCACTAGCTACACCATATACTTTCTACTCTCCTTCTTAACTCTATGGATTTATTTAGACAGAAAATAAACATTAACATTTTGAAAATTGTTGAACATGAATATACATTATGCATATGTCGGTTTTGAAGATATTTTGAATCATAAATAATAAACATATTTGCACATATCCTGTGGAAATATATTTTGTTCGCGTCTGGGTTGCTTTAGCGATTATAATTGGAGAAATGCATATTCAATAAACTTGACGAAGTGTAATAATATGCTAATTTGCTCCTTTTCATCATATTCTGTTTGGAATATAAAAATGGAATGTACATATTAGAATAACGTTTCTTTTGGCATTAATAGTATTGGGAACAATTATTTTCGCGTCTCACAGACAGCTAAGGATAACTACATATATTTATACAGTGGGTGTTGCAGCGAAGCGACAAAGTCTAATATACCGTAGTCGACATATTTTAATTTCTGATACGAAAGTAGAAAGAGGAAAAGAGCGCGACGAAATAAACTAAAGATAAACATAAGCGAGGCTGCCAAGACAGTACACTCGACAATCGTTTCCTATGAAATGTAAGGCCTGAGGGTCCCCCGACACTGCGTTACTCTCCCACCACCGTTACAAGCAGGCATCGCTGCATATTATAAGGTCATCTGCATGGGATAGAATTGTAAACCGAAATTAAAATTTGACGACTACGGTATAATAATATAGGTAACGAAAATTTTTTTTTCATTTTCAATTGCATAAACATGAATAAGAAAATCGTTATAACGAGTACATATATTTAGATTACGACAAAAAGAGTACTAGAAATTTAAATACGAAGCTGATTGAAATTATTTCCTAGCACTAAGGATATACAAAAAAATTATAAATACTAATTTCTCAATGATAGTAGACTTTCGAAACAATGTCAATGTCAAACCTATGCACTTATTGAGCACATTGTTTCTTAGTATAGTTTACTTTGATTTAGGATAATCATTACATTATATTTCTCGCTTTTCAGTGTTTAAACGTTTGTATAAAACAGAGTTCGAAAAAAATTTCAAATAAAATGTTAGCTTCGCAGCTGTATACCCTGTATAAACAGCAAGTCAAAAGTTTAGGAAATCGTACATTATAAAGGACACCATGGCAGTGCTAGTGTTTTACAGCAAGTTGGAAAACAATAAGTGAGCGTACTCAAAGAAGCGATTCACGCTCGAAGAGAGTATTGGACAGCTAATGTTAATATAATGATTGTGACACTGTATAACATAAATGCTGTAATTATTTTGTAAGTGAGCGCATTAGTTACTGAGGTAATTGCAATTAAAAGAAATACACTATAAATTATATTATTTCCGTAGAAATTTTATACGTACATATTTATAAAAGAAGTATTATCGGGGATAAGTGATAAAAAGTATGAAATGCATCCGACAACTGCAGTATAACAACAAGCTTAATGTAAGCCAAACCTATTTTACATCGCCTAGCGGAACGAATAACAAACCGTTCCGTAAACTAATAAACTGCAAGGTTATTCGATTCGCAAAGGTCTACTACTGCAGCCTCTACCTTTCTTACAGATCGTGCCTACAACACGACTCTCTGCAGGAAATGATTTGTATTCAAGGGAGTTTGTAAAATCCAATACCTGCCGATCTCGATATCTCTCTTCACGGTCTCTCTCATTTGCACTGGAACGTTACCTATATTGTTCCTGTGATTCTCCCTGCAGACCGGATATTTGAAACAGGTGTATGGAGTGACTGAAAATAAGCACGTCCAACGTGAGAATGCGAAATAGAATAATATGAAGAACGACTTTTGACTTTTCAGATTGCCGAAAGCCATTAAATTTGTAGCGTTCCCTTTGCTATTAATTCTTTTTTAATAAATACTTTTAATACTTATGCTGCGGTTATAATTAAGCTGATGTCAATGTAATAATGTAGTTGTTAATATTCACTCCTAAATTAAATATAAAAACGAAGAATTATTTGCCAAATAAATGGTTGCGTGGTATTCATAGATCAATTACTTTTATGCTAATTATAATTGCTCGTCCATCTTATCGCATTTATAACCGTAGAATAGTAAATTTACACTTTTCGAATTAAGCATTGAGAACGGTACCTACCTAAAGGTATTTTGCAGGACGACTGCAGTCTTTGGAGTCCCGAATTTTGCCAAACACCGATTAACCTCTCTATATTTCAAATATTTATAATACTAATGCAAGATCGATAATATTCGTTCTGATTAAAGTAAATTATATAATATAAAAATGTCAAAATTACGTTTGTAATTCTGTTAAAATTAATACTTGTACTCTTTAAATTGTTCTAGAAGAAAAGTAAACATAAAAATCTGTGCAAGTAAAACGCGGTCCAAAAAGACCAGTGGTGCAGCTATTAAAAAGTGTTTGAGGAATTAGGGTGTGAAAAATTTAATTTTATATCTACTTCTCTCTTTTACAAATAGCTTAGATAACTGTACAAATAAAGCTGAGTATGTTAAAAGTTGATTTTGAATATTGTAAAATGAAGTTCACGTTATAATATATAACATTCCCTTATGTGGTTTTGCGGGTGTAAAATGAAAAATAATGAATTCAAACATTTCGATGATGTAGTTTTGTTTGTCGGTCAATAAAAATTAACTAATTAAAATATTAAAAACATTATCAACTATTAACCCTTCAGAAAGCGTGCTATTGGTAGAATTTACTCATCATACGATGAAATAAAATGCAAAAGGAAAAAAATCCCTTACCACAAAAAATATATATAAACAATCTATATACGTATTTCGGCAACTAAGTTGCCATCTTCAGTAGAAATATGTATAAAACAAGAAAGAGTGTCAGTATTTCCCTAAAGTATGGATTAGATACGTTGCGATATTTTCGCGATTTTTAATACTAACTTTTGTGATTTGGATGACTTCTTATTTGAATTAAACTCGAAATTCACTACTATTAATTTCACAATAGAAAAGGAAAGCAATGATCAACTACCACTTTTAGATGTTTTGGTTATAAAAAATAACAATAACATAGAAATAGATATCTTCCGAAAAGAAAGCAACGTCAACAAGTTTATAACAGCGGATTCAAATCATAGTTTTCATCAAAAGATGGCTTCCTTTAATATTCTTATCCATCGGTTGTTAAGTTTTCCGCTTACAAAAGATAGATATGAAAAAGAACTTAGTTTAATTAAAAAGATCGCAAAGTACAATGGTTTCCATTCAGAAATAGTAACCAAACTTATTAGGAAACATAAATTTAAGAAACAAATTCAGGATACTACATGTTTGCTACCACAAAAAACTCTTGGTAATAAGTTTGTTTCTTTGCCGTATCATTCAGTCACATGAAATTTGAACAGCAATTTTAAAGAACAGGAACTTCAAATCGCGTTCAAATCGGGCAATTCATTAAAATCACTCTTAGGGAACGCTAAAGATAAAATTGAGGTAGATCAAAAATCTGGTATTTATGAAATAACCTGGAAAGATTGTAATCAAAAACATGTAGGGCAAACTAGGCGTTCAATTACAACTCGTTACAAAGAACACATTACACATTTCAGATATAACAGACCGGAAAAAGCAAGTGTTGCTCGACATAGGTAACGGCATACTTACAGATAGTCTTAGATTAATTAAAACTGTAAATAGTTTTAGGGAATTAGACAATTAAGAAAGTATTTATATACATAGAAATAGGTAGGTGTAAGTTAATGAATTCTGATAATGGACCGATACCAGAGTCCAGCTTGTAAGGATTATTGTAATTGTATTGTATATATAGGGATATCGTGTGTTAAGAAGTCAGTGTTATCCCACTGGTGATTTGGTGAAGAGCATAGCTTCTAAGTTTACACAGATTTCTACTGAAGATGGCAACTTAGTTGCCGAAATTCGTATATAGATTGTTTATATATTTTTTGTGGTAAGGGATTTTTTCCTTTTGCATTTTATTTCAGATTTTTATCGACAGTCTCCATCCATTAGTGGTTCATCATACGATGCTTACATCTAATTTATTTACTCTCTATGCTACATAGGAACGGCCGCCACTTGCTATACCTCTAATGGACTCCCCCTGATATAAAACCGTTATGATTTCTTTCCTGTGAGTACTTGTTTATAATCAACTGTTATGTTAACATCTATCTATCGAGAACCGCGCTATTGTCATTAGGTGTGTTCACTGATGCATGGGTTAAGTTAGGTTAGGCCTACGAGGAAAGAATAGAACAGGAGAGAGTCTTGTTAAAAATAATATTTGTCCAAAGTGGTAACTCAATATGGCCGCCGCAGTGCATAGGCGTGCATAAATATTTTGTATAGGGTACATATATACCATAAGACCGCGTGCGTCTGCATTATCGCGATACCTGTAGAGTAAGCGAAACAGATAGAGATGTCTGTGTATTAGAACGGTAAACAAGTGGACGCAGTGTTATACTGGATTACAACAGAGCTAGTATTTCGCATTTGCCTATGATACACTCGCATTTGTCCAAAAAATCAACATTTATACGGTGTAGTCGGGCAGTCGCATTCGCCGTCGCTTCCACATATGGGCGTCAGTTCGAGTTTTATTATTGCTTAAGAATAAATTTTTTTAGCTAATTACAGGTTATTTGCAATGTTGAATTACAATTCTGTTTTAAGAAGTAAATATTTTATGTTTCAGTATTTTATTATAGTTGAGTTTTTAGATTATAATATTTGTTGAAAAATATTATTTTAGTTAAGCAGTTTTTTTTTTATTTTAAAGTCTAGGAGTTATTAATTATTTATTTTTGCTCTTTTATGTTGTTTATGAAGCTGTGATGAATTACTTCACTGACATATTATCAGTGATTATCTGATGCTTCAAACAACTACAAATAATTACTTACAACGGGAACGCAATACCTATTACACTGCTTTTCACTTGATTTGCCTACGAATACATTTATACGTATAACTATACGCCCGCTGTCGGTGTGGCAATTCAAGTTGGCACGCCCATTTATAGTCGACCAGTAGTTACTAATACATGCATCGCGCTATGAACGGCGGCCACACGGTATACATTTCGTATGTTCTCGATAATCATTTAAAATAGGTTCTAAGTCCAATAATAATTAACGAAATATCGTGAGTGCATTATTTTTTCAGTCCTATTCTTCTTAATATAGTAACATTTATTCTAACTACATTAACGAAAACTTAAAAAAAAACGTGCCTAGGATATGATTGTTACGCCATTGAACACATAATTAAATATGTCAGATATATGACAAGTTATTCAAAACACCCACATTCAAAATTATTATTTCGTATGTTGAATGCCAATTTGAAATTAACTTTACCGATGAAGAGAAAAAGTAAGATTCTTCTTTTTTGTCGTTTTAGAATGGCCACAAGTCACACAATTCACCATTATAAAAGCACTAAAGGAGTCAATTTGACCAATAACTGACCTGCCTTAACGTGGCAACCTCCGTCTAAATAATACTTACTCCCTCACCACTTTATTATCTTTCCTATTCTATTATTCTTTCCTCGTATGGTTAGGCTAACAAGGGACTGGTATCATATTGTTATGATGACGCTGTGTTTGACCAATAAACTAAGCAATAACTGCCAAAGTATTATCAGTTGGTAAACAAGTTTCAAACAAAAGACGTAGATAATCAAATGATTTAAGTTTAGTAATAAGTAAGATTCCAAAAAAATGAAAGGTTAGGGAGAGAGAGGCGAGAGACGAAAGTATGGAAGTTATCGCATTTCTAACGAAATAACTCGGAAAATATCGATGCTTGAAAAAAAAATTCAAATAAAAAAGTTAAGTTACTTAATTTGCAAGAGAAAAGGTTTCTATCGTTTCTTTTTTGTAAACCGAACAGTTCTTGAGATATAGAATTAAACGCTTTAATCGCGATATCGGCGCCACTGGCAATCGGGAAATCCCTTAAATCTACAATTATGCTCAGAATACACCCCTTTAACATTGCACTATCGAGAAAATTACGCTATTTTTGGTAGATTTCCCTCTTCTAAGCGATATTTTTACTGGACTAAACATCGTTTATCGAATATTTTCGCACTACAAATTTTTATGAAAGTATCTAACTGATATTCGAGTTTTGGCGATCGTATCTGTACATTTTATTCTCATCCATAAACAAACGAGAAATACTAAGCGACCAATTTCATTCAACCTGTAGGTACGTAAACGCCAAAGTAATTTCACTCATATGTATGCAGATGATGTTTAATTAAACATTGGTTCGCACAGTTTACGGTAGAAGCACCGATTATCTGTATTACCGGTATGATAACATTGAACTATAAAATACAAATGGACCTTAACTAATGTAATGTTTTGAGAGAGAAATTTCAATTATCAGTTATATTCTATTCCAGTATACATATAGTTGTATGTACGTGTATTCCAGGGATAACGATAAATTGCATCAACCGTTTACCTTGCTACCGTTCTGGGGACCATTTCAAATTTGGGTTTCGATGTATGTGGGTAAAATTTCTAATTTAATGGCTTAAAACAGAACGAGCAATTCTAAAACACGTCGGAATTAAGACATCCTATGACGCTTGTGTAACTACATTTGATATTTTACATGGATAGTTGTCTCAAAGTATTATGATATCCTATATTCTGCTATAGACCTGCACGTTCCAAAAAAAATACTCATCAACATCTCAGCGATTTCCTAGCTGGTACGACTCCTCATTAATCAAGTTATTAAATCTCAAGAATTTTTACCACAAGAAATGGAAATTATCGGGATCACTAATCTTCCAGGGTGAATTTGTCAGAGTACGTAGATTAGTGAAGTTGGAGGCACGTAGAGCTTATGGTACGTACTTGTTGAAGTTGGAGAGCAACATATCTAAAAATCCCAGGGCGTTTTGGCACTTTGTTGGTCAAAGAACGGGAAAGTCTAGAATTCCCGGTACGTTAAGACATGGGGAGGAGGAGCTTACTGCTCCGGACGAAATTGTGGAAGCTTTTGCTAAAATATTTTCTGAAGTGTTTCAACCACGTTCTATTTTTGTCTCATCAAATGCCCATGTTTGCTCTAGCAGCTTTGTTATGGAGCCCTTTTCGACAGGTGAAACTCTGACTGCTTTGAAACACCTTAAAGCTGACTTTACTTCAGGTCATGATGAGTTGCCCAACTTTTTGCTTAGGGATTGCGCATCTGTTTTAAGCGCTTCGTTGTCTGTGATCTTTAACCTTTCTCTCCGAACATCAACTTTTCCTGAAATCTGGAAAATAAGTAAAATTAATCCTGTCTTTAAGAAGGGTAACAAAGATGATATCTTGAACTACAGACCAATCAGTATATTGTCGGGGAGTTCCAAGGTATTTGAACATTTACTCTATACTAAGCTCTATGCATACATAAGGTCACACATCTCCCCGCAGCAGCATGGGTTTACTTCGGGCAGATCAACAGTCTCCAACTTGGTTGAAATAACACAATTTATCAGTTCTGGAATTAACTCTCGAAAGCAGGTGGATGTGTTGTACACAGACTTCGCCAAGGCGTTCGATACTATTGATCACACAATACTTCTTTCAAAGCTGAGTTCCCTGGGTCTTACGTCACCTGTCATTAATCTGATTGCCTCTTACCTGGACAATCGTTCTAATTATGTTTACTACAATGGATTTCATTCTAACACTTTTACAGCTTCTTCAGGTGTACCCCAAGGATCAAACCTGGGCCCACTCTTCTTCAACGTTTACATTAACGATCTACTGTCTATTCTCAGCTGTCGCGTCCTAGCTTATGCTGATGACTTGAAGATTTATTCAAGGATCTATGCCTCTATAATCTGGTATCCTTGTTACGTTTACCAAAACCTTTTGATTGAGAGAGTACAGAAGAGATTTTTGAAGTACTTTTCGTACAGGGCTCGAGGCACATATCCTCCTAGACGCGTTGACTATGAGAGTCTGCTATTAGAACATGACGTTCCTTCCCTCTTGGAGCGTAGAGAGATCGCAAGTGCCAATTTTATGGTTGGGCTGGTTAGTAACAGAATTGATGCTCCCAATATACTCTCCGCTGTGGATTTTTTGGTTCCCAGATATGGTACGCGTTCAAGCGATACTTTTGTGGTGGCTCGAGCTAGGTCAAATGTTTTTGCTAAGGCACCTCTTACGCATACGGCTAGGAACGCTAACGAACTATGCCCTGATCCTTTTCACTTTCGTTTTATTCAAAAGCCTCACTCTATCGATAAATGAATATGTCTTTCGATTTGACTCAATGCATATGTCTGTAACACTATTTATTTTAATTTAATCTGAACGCATTGGCTATGATGTACTAATTATTAAATATTTGCTTCTTCGTCTAATGTGCTAAGGTTTCTACTCATTATTGTTATTGTTATTATTGTTATTAATACAATATGAACCACTGCATCAGATTTTAATATTAGTTTTATGCGTGTGTTTTCATTTATATAAGCTTGAAGTGTTCCATAACTTGTCATCTATTGTAATGTTTCTTGTGTTTTTTTAGTTTTAGTTTAGGAATGCTATCAAGAATTGATCGTTGTCCTGTAATTGGCATGTGCTGTTGGACAAATAAAGAATATTATTATTATTATTATTATTATTATTATTATTATTATTATTATTATTACTGCAGATATCTACACTTTCAGGCGAGAGTTTTAAAAATTAGTACCATGTGTGTCTCTTGCGTGACTATCGCTTGGTATTCGGTTAGGTTAGGTTAGTTATTACTTTTTCTAAAAGTATTGACTCAATTTATAGTAAATATTACATCTTAAAGTTGAAAGCAGTCAAAATCACCAGGTTCTTTAATAAAAATTTCAAATTTATACTTGAATAAAAACAAAAATCCTTGTTTCGTAGTATTGATTTCATTTTCACATAACTTCAAGACAGGTATAAGTGGAGAAATATCTAAAATTTATTATAAGCGTATATATTTACTACTTAGATGTTATCCATTCACATCAATGTGATTGCTGCTGAAGAAGAAAGAGTTTTACTCCTCAATCCCAATAAAGTTGGTTTAATTGTTAATATGTGCTCTATATTGCATCATATTTGTATACCGGGTGTCTGTTTAAGCTCGGCCACCGGCAATATCTCGGCAACCGTTTAACGTACAACCTCGAGAGAAAAAACTTGATATAAAATGGACGACGGAAATTACAACTAAAATATTTTTAAATTTCCAAAATGATCGCAAGGGGGCGCAATTCTCAAGATGAATTAAAAATTCGACAATTTTTCATTAAATTCTAGATTAAGATAGATTAAAAAAATTACTAGCAAAATTTTTAGACGTTTTTATACAACTTTCATTTGATACTTTTTGATCTAACTCCCATACGAACGGGAGAGTGGAGGGGGGTATGTCTGCGCACAAAAGTAGGTATAACTTTGGTTTGCCCCAACGGATTTTAATGTTCCTGGGCTCATTAGATAGAGAATTTTACAAAGAATTGAAGGATATGTAGCACGAAATTACGTGGTTGTCAAAGAAAATAACAGGGGGCGCTGTTCTCAATGTATGTATATTTCTTGTTCTTTCTTTAAAATTTCAAATAGAACGGTATATTTTTAATATCGTAATATTGAAGCACATAAAAAACTGAAGAGAATGATGAAAACCGGAAGTTGCTACCTTTTTTGTTGACGAAGATATAGTCATACGAAGACAATCCAGAAAAATAAAACTCTTTAAATATAAATTTATTTATTTATTAGGAGTAATAATTTTATTTTAATTTTAATAGGGTCTCTAGACAGTGTATAGTACGTTTTCACTTGAAATTTCGTCATACTCTTCGCTAAATGTATTTATTTCAATCTTCTCACCGATTTTTTAATTCTTGCATATGTTATATTAGATTCTCTTCTTAAATGTTTTCAAATTCTCTAGCTATTTTTAAAATTCATGTCTTGCCTTTTTAGACATTGAAATAAAATAATAATAATAATGATAATAATAATAATAATAATATATCTTTATCACCCAACTGATATAGGTAGATCTAATTATAGGAAAACAGCAAAAATAATTTCCATAACTCATGAACTAAGTAGACAATAACGAGAAAAAAAGACAATATAATATAATGCATTAGTTATAATCAAATCATTTACTCATTAGTAACGAAAGGGTACACAAATTGATATCTAAATCATCCCCGCCTGAAATGAAAGTAAATAAAAGAACCTATTATATACCTAAACATAAATAAGAAAATATATTGACCAAGTAATATAAAGGAAAAGAAAATATATTTAAATCAGAAAGTACCAAAAAAAAAAACAAGAAAAAACTTCAACTTAACAAATGTTCATAGTGTTCACCTTCATTTTCAATACCCGTTTACTTGTCGATTAGTAGAGAGCAGAGAGAGAGCTGCCCCATAAATAAACATCAACAACATCTGGCAAGGTGAATAAAAACTCAATAATGTCATCTTTCGGGATAATTTAGGGAATATTTCCCCGAAGCAAGAATGCATTTTCAAAGTATTGAAAATACATTCTGATCGTGTCATAGGCTTTAACGTTAGAATACGACATTTTACAAACTTAATAAGTATGTGCAGGTGTCCAAAAAGGCTTAATTTGGTAAATATGTACAAAAAGTTTAACTACAAGTGACACTAATATCTTTGCATTTCATTTTCATGGCCTACCTTGGAAATCTCATCATAATGTAATTTAGTATCACTGTGCATGCCATGTTGTATAATGAAAATTAAAAAAAAAAGCAAACTACACTGTTCACTATTATTATTTTATTTCAATGTTGAAAAGGATAAGAAATGATATTTAAAAAATAATATCTAGAGTATTTAAAAACATTTAAAAGGAGAATCTAACGTAACATATGCAATGAATTAAAAATTCGATAAAAGGATTGAAATAAATATATTTAACGAAGAGTATGATGAAATTTCAAGTGAAAACGTACTAGACACTGTCTAGAGACCCTATTAAAATTAAAATTAAATTATTAGGTACTCCCAATAAATAAATTTATATTTAAAGAGTTTTATTTTTCTGGATTGTCTTCGTATGACTATATCTTGGTCAACAAAAAAGGTAGCAACTTCCGGTTTTCATCATTCTCTTCAGTTTTTTATGTGCTTCAATATTACAATATTAAAAATATACCGTTCTATTTGAAATTTTAAAGAAAAAACAAGAAATATACATACATTGAGAACAGCGCCCCTGTTATTTTCTTTGACAACCACGTAATTTCGTGCTACATATCCTTCAATTCTATGTAAAATTCTCTATCTAATGAGCCCAGAAACATTAAAATCCGTTGGGGCAAACCAAAGTTATACCTACTTTTGTGCGCAGACATACCCCCCTCCATTCTCCCCTTCGTATGGGAGTTAGATTAAAAAGTTTCAAATGAAAGCTGTATAAAAACGTCTAAAAATTTCGGTAGTAAATTTTTTAATCTATCTTAATCTAGAATTTAATGAAAAATTATGGAATTTTTAATTCATCTTGAGAAATGCGCCCCCTTGCGATCATTTTGAAAGCTCAAAAATATTTTTGTTGTAATTCCCGTCATCCAATTTACTATCAAGATTTTTTCCGCGAGGTTGTACGATAAACGGTTGCCGAGATATGGCCGGTGGCCGAGCTTAAACAGACACCCGGTATATATAGATGCACAGTTGGAAAAAAAAATATGATATTCCACCAGATGATGAAGATGGATATGTTGAGGACAATAATATACTTAAATATCATTAACGAGGGAAATGTTATACAACCCAATTTAATTGTATTTTGAATAATATACAGGGTGACCCAGAAATAAAAAGAAAATATCAAGTCCTTATTCCTGCGCAGACGGCAGAAAAAAATAATAAAGAATTCAATTGGCCTTACGCTGACCCTGCACTAAATATCCACCTGCTTCACTTTCACAATCGGTGCTTTTCAGAACCACCATATTACTTGTGTTAAAAAAAAGGAGGAGGAATAGATACTTCATAATAAATATCGAACCATTAATTACTTTAAAAATTTATCATAGAATAGCGACTTCTTCGGATGTCGATATACTTCAGCGAAACTTGGATATAATTTTTGCCTGGTGCAGGAGCAATAAGCTATATCTCAATATAGACAAGTGCTGCTCTGTCACTTATACTTGGAAGATAAATTTCATTCGTTCAGAGTATCATATTGACAACATATATATATCTACTTTGTCATCCGTTAAAGACCTGGGTGTTTTTTTTTGATTCTGCCCTTACGTTTTCTGAGCATATATCATCCGTTACCGCTTCTGCGCATAGAATACTTGGCTTCATTATTCGTACCTGTAATTGTTTTTCTAACTTACAAACGATATGTTCCCTTTTCTATGCCCTCGTTATCAGCAAGCTAGAATACGCATCTGAGGTGTGGTTCCCGATATACCATGTTTACTCGAACGCAATTGAACGGGTGCAAAGAAGGTTCCTGAAATACCTATCATTTAAACTAGATGGCTTCTATCCGATTCAGAATACTGACTACGGCGCATTGCTCTTGAGACATAATTTTAGAGCACTATCCGAAAGAAGAACTGACATCAGCGCTTCCTTCATGAATAACTTACTCTTCAGTGTATTGGATGCTCCGGAGTTGCTTTCTAGGGTGAACATCCTGGTTCCACGTCTTCAGTCGAGGGCAAGCAAGTTAATTATGGTTCCGACGCCCAGGACGAATATTCTATACAAAGCGCCCTTATATCACGCTGCTATAAATTTCAATAATCGTCATGAGTAACTTGTGCGATTTTAGTGTCAATTTTCTAATTTATTAATTGTTGTTTTTGTTGTAATCATGTGATACATCATTTCATAATTTGAACATTGTATTATCGAGCATTTCTGTAATTGTATTGCCCCATTTGGAGTTTTCTGTTGGGTAATTAATAAAGTTATTATTATTATTATTATTATTATTATTATTATTATTATTATTATTATTATTTAATTTTAAACCTGCTTGAAAAATACGATTTATTGAATATTCTAATAATCAGCTGTTTCCAACTACGAACACATTAAAGAGCAACAACCTTCCTATTTTAAAAATAAAAACAACCTTTTATTGCCTGCAAGAAAGTAGGTCACCCATCTGGGTCAATAACCGGCTACATAGCTGCGTTATTGAGACACATCCCGCAAAAAATATGTTTTTACGATTTAACGTTTTTTTCCCGTTTTATGCAAATGAAAGCGTATTTTTCTCTAAGAATGCGTCTTCGTTTCTATTTACAAATGAACATTCTTACATGAATTATAAACATACATTCTGTGCCAGGTCCGTAATGTAATTTTTTTTATCTAAAAAACAACATAGAAAATTAAAATTTTAATTTCTTCGTTATTGCGGTATATTTGGGCCTGTTTCTGTTCGGACTTTACATATCTGCTACTCCGTCTTTTTATTTCTGGGACACCCTGTATAGTCATTTATTTAAAGCCAGAGCTTCTCTGTAGATCATGCAATGTGCCCAGATACACTGTGGAGATTTTTGTTTCACAAGTGCTTGTGCACTTTGGAATCTTTCCGACATGGTAGAAGCACTATCGGTGTGTATTCCTACTCAATTTTACTTTCTTGTACGTAGTATAAGGAAGTATTGTGATGACAAAAATTTTCGACCTCGAGATTTTCGCAGATGTCCACGTTTTGAAGTCCCCTGATACCAAAAGAGTGGTTTTTAAAAAAATGTCTGTGTGTCTGTGTGTGACCACGATAGCAGTCAAACCGTTGTAGATATCAACTCCAAATTTTGTATTTACGTGTATAATCTCTCTCTTGAGATCTGATTAGTTTTTCAGTAAAATCGGTAGACCGGATGTAGTAGTTTACTTCTGCGAAAAAATTGAATTTTGCCAATATTTACTCAAAATTAAATTTGGGAAGAATTTTATTAAAAAAGTTTTTCGAAATTCCTACCGGAAATAGGTCTTTTCCTCTTATCGAAAATCAGTTTTTTGCGAATATTTCGCAAGTTATGCTATTTAAACAGTTACGTTACGAGTATAAAAGTATTTAGAACTTAATTTTCAATACCTTTTGTATAAAAAAAATTCAAAATTCGGACCGGAAGTAACACTTTTCCTCTTATTATTTGAAACGCTGGTACGTATAAGAAAGTAGTGTGGTGGCCACACCTCATTTTTTTTGACCTATATTTGCGTTGTATAGAAAATCATTTAAGATAGCACACAATGCGGGCGCTGCTTTGAGTTCTATTGGTTTGCAGAATAGTTCTTCTAGTGCTGACATACCATCACAAAATCGATCTAGGCTATTAAATGAGCATCTTTATTGATATGCATTTATTTATTTTGAATATTGATAAGTAATTTTTAAGTTTTGTTATCAAGGTCGAAGTGTAAAAAATACAATGAAATTAAATAGAAAGTAATATTACAATTACAGCACAATTTCAGTGAAAATTATTATATGGGGGGGGGGGGGGGATGAGAATTGTGATTGAAAATTGGGTCGTAAAAACTAAAACGTTGAGAACCTCTGTAGTAGATCCCAAATAACGGAAATAAATAGATTCAAAGCCCTCAAGATTCATAAATGACAGAACTAAATGATTTGGTACTTTCCCTCTGGCACTATATCAACCGCAGATACTTCTAATGCTGAACTGTTAGATAGGATTAAATGACTGTAAACAATATAAATCCCAAAAATTTATGCCCTTTTCTTCTTTTACAAATACATACCTTCATACGAAAATGATTTATCCGCCGCGAAACCACTCCACAGTAACACATCCACGGTCGTTTTTTACCGTCAAACATGTGAGACGAAAGAGAAGAAGATTAGAGCGAGTGGAAAAAGTTCAGCCATTACGGATGATGTAAAGTTCTTTTTATGGACGGTTAGTTTAAATTATGTAGTGCGACGTAGTCGGTGGATCCTTAAAATCTGTCGCGAACGTCGGGTATATCTTCACCACTCCAGACTTCTGCATAATAACCCATTCCCATTTGACTCATAATATGTTATTTTCTTTGCACAGTTTAGAAAGACGATTCGGAGTATATTTTACAGATAGCAGATTTCTTTCTTCGTCAGTTTATTGCGAGCATAAAACATAATAGTTTGAAAATGTTGCGGTTGTAGGTTAGATAAGTCGTTTCGTCTTTTTTTTTAATTTACAGTCCCGTTGCAGTTGAAGTAGTACAATGTTTGCTTTTATCTGTATAGTTTGTTTGCGTTTTGCTAGTTTCTAGTGGAATTTAAAATTCCACTAAAGAACTTCTCGAATAAATTCTTAGAGACTGTAAAATGCAAAGAATACATTTAAGACAAAGTAAATATTTATTACGGAGGCTAATTTAGAGAAAGCGCTTTTATATTGTAAGTTTATCGTTTTCATTTAATTTTCTCGACAACTTTACGGGGATTACCCAAACTATTCATTCTAAAATCAGTACATCTAAGTTGACTCCGCCATATTATACTTTTATTGTTTATTCTAGTAATGACGTACGTTACACACTCTTCTCGTTTATTAATAACATATTATTACTTAAATAAAATTGAAATGTCTTAATTTTATTTTGACGAATTATATTTATTTAGTTATTTACCGGTCATAGGGATATGTTGTAATTATTCAATTTTCTGATCAAAAGTGACTCTTTCTTATGTTTATTAGACGCAAGTCCAATTAAGTTATTTAATTGAATTATAAATATAATTATGATTAATTTTAGAGTTGTGGTTGTTAGCATCATCTACCAGTGCACTTCGGTTGAACTTCCGTCGTTTTGTTGTCATCTTTCTGAGATCACATGTGTCGCTGCCTGTGTTTTTAATCAAGGCCAACTGGATATTGCTATCGCTGCGCCATATAATACCGTCATATAACGAGATTTTTCTGATTCTACTAACCTAAAAATATCGATCCTTAAGGGTGTTGTATAGCAAACTAAAAATTTCGACGTCTTCGCTGCGGGTATAGGGGGGTTCTACTCAGGGGTGGAGCTTGCCAATACCCCACTACCACGTACTGTTTTGCTAAATGCTATAGTAAAAATCTAAATTGTATAGTTCCCAGTTTATAAGTACCGCCCTTATGGAGCGATGCATTCGAAATGACATACGTCTGATGCGTTAAGTGCTAATTGTCTCTTTTCAGGCTACACATACTCTACGTAACGTAGGTGCTAGTAATATTTTGTATGATTTATTTAGTCTGGTGTCTAGGCGCCACAGGAATGTAGATTGTAAGTTTTTTTAGTCTGACATGTGTTCAATAAGTTAATATGTATGTAAGATGGAATTCTGATTAAAAGAAATATTACTTAGTGCCTATGAATACTATATAATAATAATAATATTTTGTTGAAAGGCACTAATGTCATCGTCTTGATTATCTTTTCCATTGGCCGTATTGAAAATCACAGGATAATTATTTATATCTATAGGTACTATTATAATACAAGGTGGCCGGCAAGGTATCCGAGAAACCTCGTACATGAATTCAATGACTAAAGGGGCCCACACACTGCGGTTTTGTTCGACAGACTTGTTCGTCGAACTAACGATTTATCAAATAAAATAGTCTCGCATATTTTTTTCCAAAAAAGATGCAGAATGACTGTACTTATAATATCATGTATTGAATGAAATTTCATTGTTTTATTATTATATATAAATTATTTAAAGGTTAATGTTTATTCATTATTATTATGTAACTACATCTGTAAAATAATAAGTCCTATTTATGTCTGTTCTTTATTTACCATAACACGAAGAGTAATGTAGTTAAATTTTTAAAATAAAAGATATCCTTTCGGAGCAATTTCTGGTTTACTTCAAATCTTTTTATAACTATCCGAACACTGAATCCTTTGAGAGTAATTTTTTGCTAGGTCGTAAATTACTCTTTTGAACGTCTACCAGTCTGGTACAATATCTGACGATCTGTACAGAGGAAGTAGGCACCATCTATATCCATCTCATTTTCTATATTAGTTTTACATTATTTTTAACTGACTTATAAATGTCAGTAGTAATTTTTTATCTTGATAAATGTAAAATAGTGGAAGAACTAAAAAAGCTAGTATTATTTATGAATCATATGTAATGTTTTTGTTTAAGTTTGTATTTATGTAAAAGTTATAAAAGCCTGCTAGAGAATGTATACAATTTTATGAAATGTAATACAAAATAATATAAGTAAATTTTACAAAAAGGAAAATATACAATAATTTTATAAATGCAGTACAAAATAATATAAGTAAATTTTACAAAAAGAAAATATACATTAATTTTATAAAGTTAAACCAAGGTTACTAGAAAATGTTTTCAATTTTATGAAATGTAAAATAATATAAAAAAATGTTTAATCAAATACCTACTCAAAACCGTAACAACGATTTCTGTATTCCGAATATCGCTCGTAAAGTGAATCTCCACCTAAACAAAGTAACTCCGCCCTGTCTTGGATTGCAAGGATATATCAAATATTTGACTGCAGGTGGCGTATTAAAGCAGTGCCAAAAATGCAGTTCGTTCTTATCAAATTACACACTTCTCTTAATAAATACGAAAGAATTTTGCTAGAAATTAATGTTCACAATAATATGTTATACGTCGGTACGCATTTTATTTTTCGATTATGTATTTATATTTAATTTTTTATAACAATTAATAAAAAATTAAAAAAACAAAATGCCTAGGGACGTGTAGATAAACATTATAAGAATATTTCATCTAAATCATTTTTGCATAAAGTTTAAAGTTTTTAAGTTTTAGAAAATGTACCTATACAACACCCTTAAGTAACGCCATCTATTCGAAGCATTATAAACTCTTGGTAATCGCCGAGCATTTTTAATAATGTCGTGCTTAAATTATGCAATATGATTGGATTATATCAAGCCCAGTTAACAATTAATTTATTACTCTGACTGACATTTGATTGATTTTTATACTTAAATTCTAATACTAGAAACTTTCACAGTTTTTCCACGGACAATACGTGGCTGTTGTGGTCATTTAGTTCTTACCAAAATAAGCTGTGGTATATGGCAAGTAGTAATTCTAAAGGTAGTACTTTGGAAAATAAGAATTGATTATTCGAAATCTAGTATAAGGATAATTCTTGGTAAATAGCAATTATTTTTTGCATTTTTAGGTTTCATTGATATTTTAATAATTGTAGATGTGCAAAGAGACAGCTGTGTACAGTCCCGTTTTATGTACTGATTGTTTACTTGTTTATCAATTCGTTGTTTTAATATCTTCCTGCGTTTTCTCCTGGTTTCTATTATTTATTACTGCCGAATATTCATACAGTTTTTCTAAAACTACTTTATTTTGTATCGTGAGTTGAACGTAAGTATTAATATAATCTCAATTTTGCAGTACCGTCTACTTATGTTACAAATATTTTGTGGATTATCTATCATCTTCATTATGGCTAAACAAAAGTCTGTAAAAGATGACCTCTTGGCTATACTGGAGACAATCATGGAGTTTTGTGAAGAAAGGAAACTGTAATAACTCACTAATTGGCTAGGCCCCGTACATTAAGTACATTTATTATAATTTAACAAAACAGCATTAACGCAATACTCAAGACAGAGGTTATTACCGTGCACGTATCAGCATTTCTTCCAATGCCCTTGTATAGGAATACACGATGCCGATGAACCGGCGACGTAAATAGTTTTAAGTAGGTTAATATAGAAATAAGTTATATATACGAGTGTAAGTTAGTTTTAACGACATTCACATTCACATTCAGACTCACATTCGGGCTTCTATTAGATTCAGTGATACGTTCATTAATGTTCAGACAATGTAAAGATTTCGAACATACATATATATATATATATATAATCAATATAGTTTAGTTAGTAGACAGGGTGATGTGCTTTAATTAAATATCCCAAATCAGCCCCAATCCTAATCTGACGCTTCACGAGGGCAAATAGAGATGGTGCCCATATAGAGATAAGCCGGCAGGACCAGGCTTATCACATGACGATCCAATGCCAGTCCATTTAAGGCATATGAAAATGGAAAGATGGATTGAACCACCAAAGAATAGGATATAAAAGCGCGAACAAAGAAGAAAGAAAAATGGATAACTCAGAGACAAAAGAAGAACTAATAATAGCCCAAGCCGGAAACAGCGGAGGCCAAACCACCTCATGGGGAACGTCCAACGTCCTAGCCGTTTTAGCTTTTGCAGGTGTAATCATAATCTTCCTTTGTTGCTGCTGTGCCACCGGACTATTCTTCGCAAGCCAAAAATTTAAGAAGGCCGTCAATAGGAAGATAAGAAGAGAAATAAGCTGAAGCCAAGATAAATTATGAGCTAATGCCAGTCCCAGAATAATTCCGAAAACTACACGAAGAAGTGTAGGTATTTACTAGAAATTTAAGGAAAGACAATCTAGATAGACCTAAGAACATATATATAACTAATTCTAAATATGAGTAGTTAAATAATTATAAAACAAATATTGTAAAACTTAGAGAATTATTTAATAAAGGGGTTCATAGTCAAAAAGAAATCGACGACACGAAAGGGTGCGTCTTATATACAAATATTTAAATGAAATAGATACTATTTTAGGATCTAGGTTAAGTAATATAGATAAGGGCACAAGTGTTATAGAAACAATGGGGGAGAAATTTGATTTAAAAACAACTGCAAGTTTGTTGCCTGTAATGAACGACAAACAAGATGTCACAAAGATGCTGATTGATTCGATTAAATTGTACGATTCACTGTTTAAGAAAACTTTAACTCAATATGTATTAAAAACTAGGTCAACGGAAAAGGCCAAAGTCAGATTAAATCGGGATTATAATAGCAACGTGGATCTCATAGCTGACCTGAAAAAAACATTTCATTCCAACAAAATCGGTTACCGCCCTTGCAACCCAACTACAAGCCGGAGACGACAACACGCTAACAGAAAAATTGCGCGACATAAACGAGAAAATAGCCATAAATATATTTGCCAACGGGCTAAGAAATAATGATTTAAGAACATTAGTAAAAGCTCGCAATCACGACAACCTTAGCGCCGCCATACAGCATGCATCAGAGGAACAACTCAATTTTGCAGAAAGCTCGCAAGTATTTCACATGCGTGGAAATACACGCCGACGGTTGGACCATTCCCAAAATTTCCAATCACGCGTTCCGTACACCTTCCACATAAGACTTTCTCACAACGTAATGTTTCATTAAATAACAATTTCAAATATAATAACAACACACGCCCGCAACCAAACAATTTCAGACAGTTGATCAAGTCATTAGAAGAGTGGCTGCCATGAAAAACTCTCAAGCGTATTTACATTTATTCAGATTTACATTCATGTACACTGTCAGTAAGACTGGTACCTACTTTACGCAGTTTACATACTTACATGGAATTTGAAACTGAATTCTCCGGTTGCAAAGAAACATTACGAAAAATTATTATTGAGATGGGATACAAGTACAAGAAATGTGAGTCGAACAGAAAGGTATTGATGGAACGACAAGATATAGTGGGGGAGCAAGGTATTTGCTATTTAAAATCTTTAATGATAGTCTTGGTGAAAACAAGAGACCCTTGGTATATCTGGATGAGAGTTACGTGCACAAAAACTGTACTGTGTCAAAATGCTGTCAAAGTTCAAAAGCAAAAAGAGTGTTAAAGAAAAAAGGCGCAAGACAACGATGGATTTTGTGTCATGCTGGTGGTGAGATGGGATTTATTGACCGAGTTTTGCTTCTATTCAAAAATCAATTATAGTTATGGATAACGCACCATCCAAATTAATAAATTACATAGATCTTCATCAAAAAAGCAGATATTATATCCCGGCTCTTGTTGAAAAATATACCATACCCCAAAATGTTAAAGTGTGAATTGCTCGAATTAGTGAGACGCAATAAACCAGAACCCGAATATACCATAGACAATTATGCAGCAAGTTTAGGTCATTCGGTGTTAAGTTTACTCCCATATCACTGTGACCTTAACCCGATAAAACTGGTTTGGACAATAGTGAAAAGGAAGGTAGCCTCCAAAAATGTTGATGGAAGTTGCAATGTTGAGGCGTTAATTTTGCAGGCATTTGATGAAATTACTCCGAATTTGTGACAAGCAGAATGCAAACACGTACAGAAAATAGAGAAAGAATACATCGAGAGGGAAAAATTCATGGATGTTCATGAAGAATTTATTATTATATTAGGTGAATCAGATTCAGAAATGGATTGGTTACAATCAGATGATGAAACATAATTTTAAAAATTATGTAGTATATTATATAGTGTAATGTATATCATGCGATATCAATTAGTTCTGGTTTTACTTTACTATATTTGAATAAAATTTCCTAATTATAAGATTCTATCTTATTTTAACTACAATCGTTACATAACAACATTTGACATGATACGACTGATTTAAATACTGCCGCGCTCAGTTTTTGTCTGGGAATGTACAAAACAATGTGCTCGAAGGGTCACATTTCATTGGTTTTGACTCTAACTCTTTCCTTTTAAAATGTAAACGATCTGAGTGACATCTATGTAAAACGAGAGTGTATTATACAAGCAATCAGGACGGAAAATATTTTACTTTTGTCAACAATCGGCAGGATTTTAGTAAATCAACTCTAACCAAGACACGCTATGTAAAGAACTTGCATATGCGAAGATAAAAGAAGTACGACGAAAACAAACTCGAGCTAAAAAAAAAAGAAAATAACGTCCGGGCTATGCCGAGCAACTGGTAGTCAATTTACGTAAGTTAAGAGTTCACAAACTTTATTCCACTTTTCTACTTTTACCGTCGGTTCAATTTAAAAACCGGGAATAAGGAAAAACTTCGACGGCACTAGTATCGATAACGTCGCTTGTCGTTCCACTTTGATTGGATGTGTTCGGAGGTTGACCCTTTAGTTATACTTTCTTCTTGAATGAGAATTTGGTTCGTCCCCAGAGAGATCGCATCACTCGTCTTGTTAAGTTTACATAGAATCGCAGGGAAAGACTAAATAAGTTTGTTACTGTTACATGATCCGCATGGTTTTGACAGGTAATACATCAACGGCTTTATTAACATAAAATTTTAAATGTTAGACAGCTCAAGCTTAAAGAAAGATTGAGTGTATAAATATAGAAAAGAATTTGCATCGAGTAACATATTGGAGTGAAATATTTGTATAAGAATATTGTTGACATAATTGTTTTTTTTCTTAATATGGATATATAATAATTGAAATATCGACCGTACTCAATAATACAAAAAGAATTACGGGTATTCGGTCTGTTTTTTAGAAAGACAAAAACTATTTGTCCAACGGCTCAATATTTCGCCATTTATTTATGGCATCTTCAGGAGCTATCACTAAAAAAGCAATACATATAACTAATATAACAAGTTAACAATCATAATCACTATAAACCTACAAGATAAAACATTAACATGGAAACACTTCGTCAAACATATAAAAGGTTTGCCGGTAAAAACCAACGTTAACACGTACACTCACAAACTGTTTGTCACAACTAAATAAAATAAAAATTATTTCAAACTAAAATGTTAACAGATAAAATAAACATGTGTATACAAATAGCGTTTTTTGTTATTTTTTTAAAAATTACATTTCTTTTAAATTTTCTTATATTGGATGTGACAAACCGAACTTACAATTAATAGATAAATAACTGTATACAAGGGTGTACGAAGTAGTAAAAAACTCAAACATCTATTTATTTATAATTTGAAAAATGTTGTAATAAGTACTGCTCAACTGATTGGTATCGGATTTGAAGTTAATCGCATCGTTATGTCTGTTAATGTGGACCATTTCCAAAAATAATTGTTTTTTATAAAGCGTTTCGATGTCCAAAATAGTTGCATCATCTTAGTTAAAACCGTGGTCCATGTTTTGAGAATGTATCGCTAGGGCACATGATTTTTTACCCAAGCGAACATCGCTCTTATGCTGAGAGTGATACGTGCTTTTAGCGTTTGTGACGTGTGGCCAATATAGCAACCACTACAATCACTGCATGGAATTTTGTAAATAACATCACTGCGCATCAAAAGAGGTGTCTTATCCTTAGGCTTAGAGAAAATACTTCTAATTGTTAACATGTTGTAGTTAGGCATTTTTATATTTCTTTTAAGGCTTGAACTGTGAATTTATTTTCTCAGTAAGACCGTGTACATATGGCAACTTTTTGTATTTAATCTCAGTGCCACCAACATCAACAGGACCGTCAAAAAAATTGGAACTGTAAATCAACTTATCCAAAATGTGTTTGGGGTACCCATTGTTGACAAACATATCAAAAATCTTCGTTAAGTTATCCTGCAAGAAAAGTTCATCACTTATATGCGAAACTCTGTTTTTTAAAGCAATTACCGTGTTCAGCTTTTGCCTCGGTGGGTGGTTCCAGTAATAATTAATGTATCTTCCCGACGAGGCAGGTTCCTGATACCAATTTAAAATTAAGTTGTTGTTCTCCAATCTTAAAACCCTCGTGTCCAAAAATGGAAACCCATTATCAGTCTCATGTTCTATAGTGAACTGCAACTTTACATGAAACGCATCGAAAATCATTGATGTCGTATCACACTGATCTCGCGGTATATCCGCAATAATGTCATCCACATATTTATATAGAAAAGGTGGTTGAAAGGGCAACTTAGGAATGACGTTGTCCATCAAAAAAATCCATTACAATCAAAGCCAAAATAGGACTGATAGGGGACCCCATCGGAGTTCCAAAAATTTGTGCATACACTTTGTTGTTAAACCAATTGTGGCAGATAAACGAGATCTAAAAGAATCTCCCAATTTATACATATTACAATACATATTACAAGCTGACAAGCTGGGTGTACAGTGGCAATGAATGAGGATGAGTATGTGGAAAAAACGGAACAACTTCTAGTTGATCGGACCACATGTAAATTACTTAATATGTCGTTAATATTCCCCTAATAATCCCAATACTTAAATTGGGATTATTAGCATGACGTCACATATAATCTTTTACAAGTACACGATATATAAGCGTGCGCATAAATTTTAAATTCCCGTTTCACCTCATAATATGGAATAAATACCTGTGGGCTGAATGAAAATAGTTATGAACGAAAATACATAGTATAGGTGGATCTATATAAAAGCATTTAAAACTGCTGATAAATATTCATCAATATTTCCTCTTGTATGGACACGTAGGTTTATATTTTTTTTCAACCGGATCACGTATCGGACGGAGCTGATCAAAGCAAAACGAATATTGGATTGAAAACTAATATTGATCCGGTCCAATTGTGAACTCAATATTAATCCTTTTCTACCTGCAGATTAAAACCCGCTTTTATAAAGTTTCGTATTTATTTTTTTTGATATAGAATTTCCCATATTATCCAAAGCATAGTGCCTTAGTACACTATTGCATAATCAACAATTGCACATGTTAATTTAAAGTACCTAATTATACTATAACAGTGGTCCTATGATTGAAATTAAATGTGATATTACATCAACCACTTATTAAAAAAAAAAAATAACAAAAAAAATATTAATTCTCAAAATATTGACTAAGAGATAAGGATTTTGTCATTATGAGTTTTTATGACAATACTGAATTTAGCCGTATGCTAAATACAGATAGTTTTGTTTCTGCAAGAGATGTGCGTTAGGCAATATCGCACTTTCTTTGGTCTAATAAAGGGAATTTTTCATGAGAGCTTCCATTGGGGCAGAAATACTTTTCAACGTTTATATCACTGATTTCCCTAAGTAGGACAGGTACATTGAAACGCGCACTAACATCTTCAACACTGTATCTTAAGACAAAATGTGCTTATCAACCAAACAGCACACCCATTACTTGGCGCATCATTGAGAATACGGGTAAAGGTATACAATTAAAATAAAAAGAATAATAAGAAAAATTTAGAAAGAAAAACTTACTATTAAAATAACAAGCGAAAATAAAAATAAAACACAAGGATCTATCATATGGCGATAACTGAGAAGGAAGAAGGATATTACCAGAAGATGGCGCGCCAAGTTCAGAAAGTAAATAGATAAATAAATCAAATAAGGTAATACGGAATTCTTAACTCAGAAATTTGATTCTAAGTAAATCAAGCATAACAAAGTAATACTTGAATACAAATTAACCCTCACGGGCTTCCAAATATAAAAGGACAAGAAATAATGCCCTAAAACTAAGAAATAATAATTTTAAAATGTAAGAGGTCGCTGTTTCGTATAGGTTAAGCGATGGGCCGCTTTCCCACGTGATTACGCGGTACTCATCCTGCATCAGGTAAAGTTTGAACCACTATCAACAAACGGTTCGTCTTCCATATCATAGAAATTTTCTGCCAGTTCCATCAACTCAATCTCAGACAAAGGTTTATTTCTGAAAAAGAATGAGGTGTGGCCACCACACGACTTTCTTATACGTATGAAAGTGTTACTTCCGGTCCGAATTTTGAAATTTCATTTATACAAAAAATATTGCAAATCCAACTCTAAATACTTTTGTACTCTTCATAAATGTATATAGAATGCATAACTTACGACATATTTGCAAAAAATCGTTATTCGGTAAGAGTAAAAGTGACACTTCCGGTCCGAATTTTGAAATTTTTTCTATACAAAAGATATTGGAAATTAAGTTCTAAATACTTATGAATTCTTTATAAATTAGTCTAAACTTAGTAATTGACGAAATATTTGCAAATTTCGATTCTTTCATTGAAGTAAACTACTACTTCCGGTCTGTCGATTTTGCTCAAAATCTAATCAGTTCTCAAGAGGGAGATTATATTCGTAAATACAAAATTTGGAATTGATATGTCCAGCGCTTTGACCGCTATCGTGGTCACACACAGACACACAGACACACACACAGAGAGAGAGAGAGAGAGACACAGACATCTTTTAAAATAGTATATTAAGATACAAGTTTCATAAGACACGATTTTTGCGCACGCGTTCAAGTTTAGAAAACGAGCCGCTAGGCGACATATTTATGAAAAGCAATACCACCTCTTTTTAAGTTGGTGTAAAGAAAATAATATTGTGAATATTACGGAAAATGTAGAAATTGCTTATTTTGACAAAGAAAGAAAGATAAAAAGGCATCATCCCATTTATATTGTTAATTAGCGTAAATAAAATGATCGTAACTGTGTTTTTTATTCTCTGTACAATTTCTTACACATGTTTGTTGGATTAAAGGCTTATATTTTGACATTTAAATATGATTTGGTTCCATTTTTTGTTGTTACCAACTTCAACAAAATAAAATTAGCGTGCGATAAAGTAATACTTTATGCAACCAAAACGGGTGCCGTAAAGTGAACTTTATAGCACCGGAATAGAAAACCACTTTTTCGGTATCAGGGGACTTCAAAACGTGGACATCTGCAAAAATCTCGAGGTCGAAAATTTTCATCATCACAATACTTCCTTATACTACGTATAAGAAAGTAAAAGAACGCATTTTACTTATAATAATACAACTGGCACAAATACATCCGAATTTTATAAAAAATGTCGTTTTTACACCAACTATACTTAGACAAAATATGTTTTATATGTAATATTAGTACATAAATGAACTTACCTCCACATTTTGCGTAGAATATTAAAAAAAAGGAAACAAACAAGTCAAAATGCGCAGCACGTGCTCTTCTTAGAATAAATAATTGCACTGAACCGGTGGAACCGAATAATCCAGCGGGACACAACGCGGGCTTAATTAATAGCGCAGAATTCCCTCTGGGCTTCTGTAAACATCTTCTGGGACATATATGACCCATTGGGACTGAAAGGGTTAAGTGATAAAATACGAGTGAACGCAAATACAGACAAACTAATAATGATTTAGTGAAAGAACATTACAGTTAGAACTAAACAAAAAAGGAGTGAGGATACTTACTCAGTTTGAAACGGCAGAACAGCTCCATCCTAGGCATGCGCAAGAGAGCAGCTAAGGAGGTGGTAAATCGGTGTTATAGTGCCCCCAGGCTAGAGTGTGTATACCATCCCCATTAATGAAGCGTGAGGTGATAAGGCCAGTTTATTTTGTTCTAACGAATAAATCTCCTGCAATTTAGCTCGAAATAAATTTTGCTTCTAGACGATAAGAAATTGAAAAAGTAATAAGATAATATTGATTAAACAAAAAATGCGTCCCACACATATCATAATAATAGTGCGGTGCAGTAGCAAGTATAATCCCACGAAAAATACAGCAAAACGGTGTAACGTACCCACGAATAATAATTAAAATGACAGCTTACCCAAATTTAACGTCGACCAGAACCAATAATAACTTTAAAAATTTAACCTGAGAAGATCGTTTCTAAAATTGTACATAATGCGTTGAAAGCAAAATCATGAGGAAAAAAGAAATCACATCAATTTTTGCAGTAAGCCGCGCAGAACACTAGAGCAATTCAATTAAAAGGATGAAATTGTAAGCACAGTATAAAGCCATTAACCCAAAATATACAGGCAGAACTTAGTAGATATATGCTAATTGAAAGTAGGTGTCGCTAAACACCTGAAAATTTAAATTAAACGCTAAAATATGAAATCGAGTTATATATAAGAAAAGAAATTTTAAACTTAGGCTTATATCGGCAACTATACGCATACATATATGAATTAAAAATTCATATATGCATGCATGAAACACGTATCTGTGTGTTGGTTGCTGTAATACCTTTATCATATTCATTATTATTTTTGGCATTTTATACAATGAAAGCTCCGTTATTTAGAGCTTCACATGGTGTATTGGTAGTGTACGTTTTGCATTTCAATACTGTGTATGATTGACTGAATAAACTTTGAAAATAACCTACCAAAAAAGGAATCATTTCTTTTTTTCGTTTTTCTGTTTTCACTACTTTTCTTTCTGCTCATCCATAGGTACGTAATATGATTGAAACTCGGAACACATTCAATTTTCACTTGGCAGAGTAAATTGTTTTGAAATTAAGTTAGCCTCTATAACCAACCGTATAAGCTCCATGCCCCGCGTCAATACGAACAAAACTTTTTCAATCTAATTTAATTGCCAATAAAATTCCCTATTCATTGCCAGCCCTCTACATTCGTGGTCTTTGCTTTTCTTCTTGGAGGTCTCGAACATTCGCCACCTACGACCGCACCTCTTCTTTGCGTGGTGAATGCCGCACGCGAAAATCAAACCTGAACACGATAGGGCCGCCACTGTAAAGGGGTGAGGTGTTTTTCCCCCACTTTTTTCTCCAAGGTATTTCGAGCGAAAATCGCTTCGAGTATATGGGATCGTAAAAATCCGCGCGATATTAAAAGGGAAATGTCGTAAAAATTTATACAAGGACCTCCGTTTCCGTAAACAGATATGGGGAATCTGGGCCGCAGCACTTTTGAAAATAGATGTTTTTATTTATGTTTTTTTTTATTCGCCAGTGTGTTATTTCGCAGATAAAAATACAGAATTTATTGAAAAGAATTATAGTTATTGCACACCGTCGAGTATTCATATTCATAAATTGATTATTTCCATAATATATACCAGGTGATTCAACGATATGACAAAGTAAATTAATTTAGTCTTTAATATTTAATATAATACAAAATTCGGGCTCATTAATTGATAGGGTTGTTATTTTTTGACAATTTAATAATATATACTCATATACGGAATGATCCATGAATCAGTAGCACAACAATTAAATATTCACGTTCAAATTTGGATTTCGCGTAGAAATTGCTACCCGTTAATTTAAGTAACAATTTTAGTCTTATCGAATAGCATTTTTTTGCAAATATGTCGTAGATGGAAGCCGGAAAATTCCCCGAAAACAATTCACCGACGGAAAATTTCCCGACTACAATTCACCGACAAACAATTCCCCGACAGGAAAATTCCGCGACAGGAAAATTCCCCGACAAACAATTCAACGAATGGAAAATTCCCCGACAGTAACAAACTTCCCTTCACAGTTTGTCCCAGCTTAGGACGAGTTTAGAAGTTTTTTTTTTATAATAGAAGTTTTTTGTCCTTTTTTTGTTTTTTACATAGATAGTAGTAATAATAACAATAATAATCGGAAAGGCTTTTCTCGTCATAATTATGTACAAGGGTTACTACTTTTTATTGTATAAGCAAGTAATAACAATTAAAACACTTGGTATTGTTTCACAAATATATATAATTAAACACTCGATGTACATTTCGCCTTGCGGCATCGTCAGGAGTTCTAGATAAACTAAAGTAAAATTCAATATACTGTAACTACCTACTTCAAACAAAAATGTAAATAGAAAAAATACAAAAAAAAGAAAATTATGAAAGGTCATGACTTATCTGGAAAGACCGTTTTTACAATGCTAGGGTTTATTAACGGTGAATTTATGAGTTCGGTTTAGTCATTAAGAACATTGCCTGGTTGTAAAAGTAAACTTTCTTTTATAAAATAACCTTCTAGAACATTCATTTTTTTACTTTTATTTAAACTACACAGTACTTCTAAATTGTCTATTGAAAAATGATGTCCCGTGTCTAAAACATGGTTTGCTACACTTGAATTTTCATAATTTAATTTAACGGCTCGCATATGTTCTGAGAACCTTAATTTGAAATTTCGCCCCATTTGACCTATATAAAATTTATTACAATCACTACAATTAATTCTATAAATTCCTGATTTGTTTAACTTAGGATTCGCTGTTTTATTATTCGTTAATTGACTTTTTAAAGTGTTATTATTATAGAAGGCTATATTAAAATCCAGCTTCTTTAAAACATTGCTAATTTTCATACTTATACTACCTAAATATGGACTTTTA
The DNA here is from genome assembly GCA_963170755.1 of Amphimallon solstitiale. Taxonomy (NCBI): domain Eukaryota; kingdom Metazoa; phylum Arthropoda; class Insecta; order Coleoptera; family Scarabaeidae; genus Amphimallon; species Amphimallon solstitiale. The sequence continues at coordinate 62,344,680 of OY720680.1, forward strand.
ACCCATTGTTTTAATTTCAACTCCTGAGACGGGGGAAATGCTAATTTTAATGTAATTGATTTATTTATTCTATTGACTAATTTATCTATTAGAGACGAGTTATAACCATTATTTTGTGCGATTATTTTAATAGTTTTTAATTCTTTAGTAAAGTTAACCGTGTTCATCGAGCGTTTAATTATATATATTTGTGAGACAATACCAAGTGTTTTAATTGTTATTACTTGCTTATATTTTCCTAAGCCGGGATAAAGTGTGAAGGGAAGTTTGTTACTGTCGGGGAATTTTCCATCCGTTGAATTGTTTGTCGGGGGATTTTCCTGTCGGGGAATTTCCCTGTCGAGGAATTGTTTGTCGGTGAACTGTAGTCGGGGAATTTTCCGTCGGTGAATTGTTTTCGGGGAATTTTCCTAGATCCGTCGTAGATTATCTATATTTATCAAGAGTACAAAAGTATTTGAAGCTCAATTCGCAATGTTTTTTGTATACATGAAATTTCAAACTTTGGGACCGAAAGTAACACTTTTACTCTTAGCGAATAGTAGTTTTTTCCGAATATCAAAGTACGCATTTGATAGAGATTTATTAAGAGAATAGAAGTACATACATATTTAGAATAGGATTTTAAAAATTTTTGTATAAAAAATTTCTTAAAATTGTATAATTTGAAACGCTCATACATGTAAGAAAGTCGTGTGGTGGCTACACCTCATTATTATGTGTGGGTTTTACAGTAGTAAGTTCCAACCATCATCTCCTATTTCTCTCGTATTCATGATACTCTGGACCCCATGCCATACCTCTACCTCGTCTGGCAAATATATAACGCCAGTTTTTGGCACATACCTGACATACCTGACTCCTCAGCATGACATTTGTCATTTGTCATTTGTCGTGGAAGTAAAAGACGTAACTTGACTTCTGGCAGAAAGCCGTGGAACGTTGAAATGAATCGAACCCAACAGATAATTACAGTCAATCCAGTTATGCACTAAACCATGTAAAAAGTTGGCACTGGCAATCTCACGACGTGTGTCAAGTAGAACAAAATTATCCTCCTCCAACAAAGCTGCATGGTCAGTAAGGATAAACTCCACTGGCCTCAAAGTTCAAGAACCAATTTCAATTTATAGCAGATATAAATTGGATGCCAAACAACAGCAGCGCATTCTAGCTTACTACGCACGAGCAAAGAATAAAGAAGTTCAATAGTGGCTGCATTAGCAAAATGTCTACTATTTCTAAGAATAAAACCAAGTGCACCAGAGGCAGAAGTGCATACATTAGTCATATGTTTTTAGCATATTTGAATCCATTGTAGTATACATCATTGATGCGTTCCTTAAGATATGATGCCAGAAAACTAACCAGATTGCCATGAAGTCCCAGTGCTGAGGAAACTTGATTCCTCAGCAGAATGCGCGCGAAAAATCTGTATATATGACATCCATTTGAGAGCGAGAATCAGGAGCGGCACTAATATCTTGGGTGATACAATGCAGATTACTCGTCGTTGAGCGACCAGTCACGAACCCATGCTGTATAGGAGATATTCTTCTGTGATAGTATGCATATATGAATTTGTATAGTATTTGCTCGAAAATCTTGGAGAAGTTGGAGAGAATTGCAATCGGACGATAATTCCTCAGGTCAATCCGATCACCTTTCTTCAGAACAGGGCTAATTCTAGCTATGTTCCATCTACTCGGATAAAAAAATTTGCGCAGCGCTAGGTTGAAAATATTTTTTAATGGGCGTACAAACACCATACGGGAATCTTTAATTAGATAGGAAGGTATCTGATGGTCACCAGCAGTTGGGGTTGATACGAGATGATTGGCACTCCACAAAATATCCTCCTCGCTGAGAGATGTTATGGTTAAATAATCAGCATCTTTTAGCTGATTTTTAATGTCAGAAGCAGTTGAATTTGAGTCTTTCCATTAAACCTGGAAAACAAACGAGAAAATTCCTCAACTATATTGTCTCGAATCAACACTCTGTATAGTACTAGAATTATTACAGCGGTAACCTGAATCCTGATTTACCTAGCACTGAGTCGATAGTGTCTAAAGGACATCCAGTCTGTCCGTTCGATGAGTTCAACGGAAGTTGATCGAACGGACAACAGAATGTGCAAATTCTGCAAAGTATTGACGGACTCGGCGTTACCTAGGTAATAAAAAGACACACGGAATGATACAATTCAAAAGTGATTTTCCGATAGGAGGATCACTTGTGATCCTTCGCAGTACTTCTTATTTTGGTCATCTAGTTGTTATTAGTGTTTAATAAATAAATGTGTTACAATTAGTGTTTTATTGAGACGACTCAATCTCTTCGCCTTCTTGAGAGAAAGTCAAGCCCGCGGAGAATTAAAGTGCTCCTCCCAGAGCAAAACCCCCGTCACGTGTTTAGACCTGCGACATTAACGCTGAAGGCCACCGTGACATTGTGTGGAGGCGCGTTTATATCTTTACCGTGACAATATGTGCAGTGTTGTCATAGCTGAGATCGCCGTCATGCATTACTGACGGAATACGAGAAGTACTTTCCTCCAAGGTTTTTTTATGTCACTCATTAGTAGGCTTCGGATAAATATGCATTAAAACAGTACAAAATATGCATGCAAATATGCATCTAAAATATTAAAAATATGCATTTAAATATGCATTAAAAAATCGTTTATTAGTTTTAAATAAAACATTTTTTAAAGGTTATATTGGTCTATTTACAATAAATTTACTGATTTTTACTATTGCACTTCACTATGACATGATGTAATAAATTGTCAAATATAAATTTACGCCTATTATCACCTAAAATATTTTTAAATTCTAAAAAATATCGTTCCACGTCCCATGATACAATAGGAGTGAATGATAAATCCACTATGTCAGTGAGATTCAAATTACTAGGATCAACAGCAGTTTCCTCATTTTGTAAAATCTTATTTTTCAAAATTTGATATCCAGTATTTTTATCTAAAACTGACAACATTTTTTTGCAAAACTACAATTTTTTAATTTACTTAGCCTATCAAAAACATTTTCAACAATTTGTATGCTGTTTTCTAAAGGAAGTACCTTGGTTTCCAATTTCAAAATAGCCTCGGAAATACAAGTAAAATTTAATATAATGAAAATCAAATCTTCGCGCAGTCCTTTTTGTGTTAAAGCGTTTTGAGCATCCTCTATGCTTTTCGCTTCTTCAGGATCGAAATCGTTCACAATACGGGCAATAAGCTCAAAATGTTGAGCCTAATAGCTTGCAGCTTCAATCCAGGTATCTTGTAAGAATCGGGGACGGCGGAAGTGGAATCCCACCACCAGCAATTTCTTTGAACTTGGCAACGCGAAAAGGTGCTTTTAAAAACACTTTCTTGGTCGATGATATTAACAAATTTACATTTGTATAAACGGAGCGCACTAATTCGGCCACTCGATGTAAGCCATGTGCCACACAAGTAACGTGAGTCATTTTTGAATAAAGTATTTTCAAACCACTCATTGCTTTACACATGTATGGAGCACTTTTTCGTAGCAAATGCCTGTTAGCCACAAAAAATGTTGCGCATCATTGAAAAATGTGGCAATTGTTGAATGGTTCACTTTTTTCAACACTTTCATTGTTAACGGATACGATTTATTTCTTTCTTCTTGAACTCCCAAAATACCAAAAACAAAATTTGCTATGCTTCTTTGTTCTACATCCGCTGTTTCATCTAAAGATACCCAAATATTTTTATCTTTAGCTTTTTCCCGCAGCTTTTGTATTGTGGCGTTATATAATGGCAGAACATAGTTTTTTCGTAGTGTAGATTCCTCTAGAGTATTTTGCTTGGTATGTTTTTCCAAAAAGGTTTTAAATGCTTCATTTTGTTAATTTCGCCAACGGTATGTCCGCAGAAATTAGAGCTTCACACAATTCCTCGTTCAATGGTGAACGACTGGGACCAGGTTTTAATATAGATGGTACCAACATCTGCTGTTTACTTCCAAAGCTTCGGTTCTTCTTTTTTTGGTGCTTACTAGTTTGTAAATACTGAGTCACTTGGCACACTCACTTCACAGTATTTACAAAACAGCACACTTCCATCAGTGGTAAAATCGCTGAAGTCTTTGACAAATTGGTTTAAAACTGCGATATCTGATCGTTTTTCTTTCGGCATTATTAACACTGGGATGTTCGCTTCTCAAAATCAAACAAGAAATTTATGGAATATTCCACTCCTTGCGGGTTGGGTACCTGATATTCGGTCATAAAAGCTGTTTGGGATTTACCAAATATATTTTGAAAGGACGGTGACGGTTCTATTGGATTTGTTTATGTAATTTAATTCGAGAATAATAGGACTTCTATAAAAAAGGCAGCCGGACAGAAAAAGCATTCATTCATTCATTCATTCAGAGTCGGTAATACGTGTGTACCAAATAAATACTCTTACATAAATCTGTCACATAAATATTCTTGGATAAACTTGTACACAAATAGTTTTGTGTTACTGTAATTCAATAATTAAAGTTTTATTGAATTTAGTTTATATATTAGTTCGTTTGTTTGAAGCGTGTTCTTTAATTTCATTTTCAATTATATTTTTATTTGGTGTTTTAAATATAGACTTTTAAAAATAAATAGTGAGTGAATTGTTTATTATTTTTCGGACCCATAAAAACCATTACATTATGTTTAAAAAAAAATTTAACTGGCAAATATGAAATAAAACTGAAAATTACTAAAATATGCACTTCAACTCAAAAATGACTTAATTATGCATTAGAATATGCAGTTATGCAAATGCATATTTATCCGAAGCTTACTCATTAGGTTTGATTCAACTTCCTAGGAAAACCTCAAGTAAGACTCGTGAATCTGATTTTTGGTGATGGTTTTTAGCCTACTGAACTCACGATGAAATTAAATCTGCTGAGTTGCTCTCCATGTCCGATGATAATAGTTTTTAAGCTTAAAATTTTGTTTGATTTCATTAGTAAACCAATGTGGAAAACAGTTATGAGAGAACTACTTACATAAAGGAACAGACTTATCAAGAACATTATATAGTTTACTATAAAATATGTCTACGCACAAATCAATATTATGACAACTGTTTATGTCATTCAATATATCCAAGTCATTTCTGTAGCTGTCACTTAGTCATTAATATTGAATACTTCTCTTTTATCTTAACTTTGGGCTTGTTTAAATATATCCCGAATTGTTTTGGATTTATTACTACTAGATCTCAGTATTTGATTTGTGAAACTCATCTGTTTTGATTTTCAATACCTTTCTTCATTTTGTCGTAAAATATTTTTATAGTCGTCTCTCTTAAGTCTACCGTTTATTAGATCCGCATATAATTGACGTTTAAATGCCGATATGATTTTTATTTCTTGAGTTATCCAACGCTTAACAGATTTTCCCGTAACTGTAATCATCCTTTTCGGTGTAAATTTGTCTGCGGCTTTCAATAACATACCGATAAACCCTGCACAGCACGAAATTATTTCATGTGAGCCATGACCGGAGATCAATCAAATTACATATAATTCCTCATTTATTAAAGATAGTTGTTTTGATGAAAATGAACTTCTTCAACTTTAATTGTTTTTGCAGTTGGGATTGTATTTATCTGAAAAGATACTTTTTGCACTGTGTGATCAGAGAGTATTGAAACAATCATTTTACTATCATATCCATTTATATTTATAAATACTAGTGGTCGCCTAGTGGTCGAAATTCGATCTTTTTATTTTCTTAATTTAATGTATTTGTAACACATATTATACATAAATTTTATGAGTCTGCACTCCTTCTATCATATGAACTTTACTATGCCAAATCTCACACTCCTCCGTGTGCGCAAATTGCTTAAAAGGGGTGCAAAGTGTTTTTTCTTCACCTATTAATATATAGATAATAATCTACAGTGCTTCTTGAAAGGTGTGTGATAATTGTTGGCAGTGTTATAGTGTCTATTAAATTATGTGGGGTCAATAAATCTAAAAACTTTCTTGGGTGTCTATTATTTTTGCCTAAATCTATATTCAAGTCACCTGTTAATGTTAATGTGCGTGACCAAGGTATTTCAGGCAAAATAGACTCCAGTATTATCAGAAATTCAATTATATCTCATGTAGTAGTACGATATGTATTACAAACTGAATTAGTGATCAGATAACGTACGTGTATTTGTTATATATAGTTCTTTGATACAAAAACTACTGCTGGCATTACGTATATACAGCAAAAGTAATGTTTAGGGTGGACAATTACAAAGTGTCACCAGTGTACAAAACAACTGAGTGTACAGTAAATATACAGTTGGCAACAAGCACAGAAACGTAATGTAATAATAACCACAAGTATAGCAACCACCACACACAGTCAAGAATACAAAACTTTTAATTACATATTTAAAATTCATAAATCTATCAGCTCATAAATCTGTGTCAGGAAGACATCTCCAGTCACCGAATTTCCAAATTTAAGTGTGTATTTCATGCTACAGGAACGTCACAGAATTTACGCCCCAGAATTATGTTATTCCTGTCATCATAGATCAAGCTATACGTGACTCACATTAGATACCTATAATAATAAGCCGAGAAGAGGAAATTTGCATTTATCGTTAGAGGAGTCTAGTGACAAACTTTCGGTATTACACGATTCAATAACAATGAATTATGGTCGGTAAATAACGAAATGAGCTTTGCTTGAATAATATTTGCCGTAATTTATCAATAAAAAGTCGTAACGTGTCTCTGTAATTATAACATCAGACAATATAAACATGTTTATCTATGAGCTCATCTTAACATGTTAAATTCCAATATTCCATTAATGTGTTGTTAATAACAAAGATAACGATAAAAGTGTTATCATAATACAAAAAGTGATGACAGGTGACTTTGTTAATATTATCTACTAAATATATATACATTTCTTTTATAGCATAGTAAATAAAACTAATCGTTGTAGAAATAACTAACATTATAGGTATAGTATAAATATGTTATTGTTTCTTGGTCGCTTGTTTTTAATATATTAATTAATTTTTTCTTGGTATTAGCGACCGTTAATTTCCAGCTAATTAAACATTAATAAAAAAACATTTTTTTAGACGTTTCGACAATTTTTTTTTATTGTCTTCTTCAGTTTTTTGGATTTATAACACATACAAAAACATTAAAAATTATTTCGAATATTAATTCATAATCCTGCGATTAACATTTATAAATTAGAATTATATTTATTTTTCCCACGTTCTCAAAACAAAAACTTACCGCACATACCAGTACTTCGTCAATACAACTTTTTTTATTACGAGGAATTTAAAATACTGGGTGTGAGTAATATTTTAATTTTATTTGTTTTATGTCTCCTTATTTATGTAAGAAAACGATTTTTATTTTGAACAACGATTTTAAAATAAAATAAAATTTTTCGATCTGTCCGAGAACACTCAACTGCGAAAAAATACCACGTGTTGTATGTTTTTGCTATGGTTGTGTTCTACTTATCTATACTTTAGTATGGTCAAAATAACAAATTTTTCAGACATACAGGGGTTACTAATAAAAAGTACCTCCGTTGTTTATAATATCGGAAAATAAATTTTCGATAAGCTTTCAATTTCGTTTCTGTCATTAACAGTGTCCTTTGTTCTTTTTATTTCAATCATCTCTAAGATGTTTCGGGCTTTTGTGTTGTTTTCCTTTTTAAGTATTTTGACTTTTGTGAAATTAAAACTATGTTGCATTTTGTCTTTATGTTTTTTTAAAGAAGTGGGATTCTTCGCATATTTGTATCCATTTATTCTGTCTTCAAGAAGCTGTTTCGTCTGACCAATGTATACTCCGTTGCAGTCATTGCACAGAATACTATACACAACATGCGACTGTTTGGATATCGGGATGGGATCTTTTAGTTTTGTATACAGGTTGTCCCAGAAATAAAAAGACGGAGTAGCAGAAATCGGAAGCTAGATTGTGTAAAAACGTACCCTCAAAATTTCAAGTCTTTATTCGTGCGCAGACGGCAGAAAAAAAAATAATCAAGAATTCAATTGGCCTTACGCCGACTCTGGTCGACTTGCGGTATAAAATTGCACACATGCATGCATTAGCGGCTGGTCGGTAATAAAATCGCGCGGCACACGACAAAAACGTATGTATTTTTGTAAATAACATCCATTGTCAAACAGCACAATGGATGTTATTTAAAAAAAAACATATGTTTTTGTTGTGTGACCCGCGATTTTATTACCGACCAGCCGCAAATTCTTTATTTTATTTAAGAAAAGTATTAAACTACAAAGGGCATTATTGAGGGTTTCTTTTCAGTATGGCTTCAACAACGTGGAGCCATTACTAATTTATATAGGGTTCCTTTTCAACCGGCTTTTAAGCAATTATAATGCGTGAAATATTTTAATGTATAGCTCACAAGAAAGGTAGAAATCGTTTGAAAAACCACCAAGCATTATATTATTATATATTTCTTTCTATTCAGATCTACCAGAAAATGAATTTCCTAATTTAAGAAATTTGGCAGAATCAATGATTTGCTTTCTTTGGGGTACTTATTTATGCGAACAAACTTTTTCAAGAATGAATTTCATAAAATCAAAATATAGAACGAGATTAACCAATAAAAATTTGCACAATATTTAGGGGATTTCAGTTTCTCAAACCCAACCCGACATAAATGAATTATAGAAAAACATTCAAGGAGAAAAATCCCATTAAATTTTAATGTTATTTTTGTTGGAATAAAATAATTCTTTTTAAGAATTGTCACTTTTTTGTTCTCCGATGTTATTATAGCAATAAATAAAATTGTTAATAATTCTTATTTTATTTTTTTAAATAATATTTATATTTGATTTAAAAAACCTATTCAAGCTACAAACTACAAAACATCTGACTGTTCGGCCCGCTTACATTTTTTTTAAGTGTCCCGCCGTCCAGAGAAGGTCCAATCCCTGGTATACATCATACGCAGTAGAAAGCTCTCTGGGTTTCGCCCAATTTGCATTGTCTGGGCTTACGCCTAGGCAACAAACTACTGGGCTCGACACAAAAATGACAGCTTTGTACTATTCTATTCTATTCTAAATTGTTTATTTTTATAAATACATACGAGGGGAGGTCAAAATATTCGCGGAATAGAGGGGATGGAGAGAGAGATGTTTGTTTTGTGTACCTGACACTAGACGGCGACTCAATGCAACTGTAAATGTCAAATGTCAGTACGATTGGTTCCGTGACGTTTGAGATATCACCAGATAAAGTAGTAAATCGCGATGGTAGCATGCACTTTGAACAAAATTGAGTATTGTGCCGTCATTAAATTCCTTACTAGGCAAGGAAAAACGCCACAGACTATTATGGAAGAGATGTCGTCTGTTAATGGGGACTCTTGCCCTGGCAAAACAACGATTAACAAATGACATAATCAGTGGCACAAAAAAGGCACGGCACCGCCTAAGAAGCTCAAGGTGTCAGAATCGGCTGAAAAGATTATGGCTATGGTGTTCTGGGATTCAGAGGGTATTTTAATGATTGATTATAAGGAAGAGAGTGTCAGTATCACTGGGCAATACTACGCTACAATATTAGAGAAACTAAAAGACGCCATTAAAAGAAAAAGAAGGGGAAATGGGCTCGAGGTGTTCTCCTTTCGCACGACAATGCATCCGTTCACAAGAGTCATTTTGTGATGGATGTTCTACACAGGTCCAACTTTGCAACACTAAGCCCCACCCTCCTTATAGTCCAGATTTGTCCACGTCTGACTACTATTTATTTCCAAAATTAAAAAGAGTTTTGAGGAAAAAAATTTACTCATGGTGAAGAAGTGAAGTCGGCTGTTTCCATCTTTTTGGCAGGCCTGACAAAAAATTCTTTTTTGATGGTATATATAAATCATTTGAAAGATCTGAAAAATGTATTAGGGTCAAGGGAGGATACATCGAAAAGGAAATGTAAATTTGTGTTTTATTTCACGCCCCTTCATCGTCACTCCGCGAATATTTTGACCTCCCCTCGTAGATACATATGTGGTATTATTAATTAAAAATATTAAATCAATGAATTGCCGTTCATATTGCTATATTACTTTACTTTAATTATTAATATATTATTATTACTGATGCAATATAATTACACACGCTCAAAATGGCAATTCCACAGTATTACAGTATGTAATGATTGATGTTGCCGACCTTTATGATTTGTATGTATTTATGTAATATCTGTGTTCGTGGAATATTGTATTTACTCCAATGCGGATGCTAAAACTTGCGTATACGGTTTCAATGTATACCATCCGCGCCGCCTCTACTACAACATATTGAATTGCCGTAATTCTGGCAGCACTCCAATATTGAAATACACCTGAAAATGCAGAATGCGATTATTTATATCCAACGAAAGCCATATTCTAGTCGGCCAGGGACACGTAAATACAGAGGCAATAACAGGGGGAAAACATTAAAAAAATAAATTCTTCTCATATTTATGTAAACTCCTAGTTAAATAAACATAGCAATACACTAAATTATAAGAAGAGATGTAATGACCTGCGCATTCTCCAGCATCGAATTGCAACAATTCAAAAAACAACATGCTCTATTGGGGCATTAAACTGTATAATCATTTGCCTAACAGCATTCAAAATTTAGAAACAAAAAAAAATTGCAGGTAGCATTAAAAGTACCCCTTATATACAAACCACGCCAGCGAAAACGAAATAGATTGAATATCTCGGAGGAGAAATCCTTTGTGAAAAAACGCAAAAACATGTCGATTTTTAATACAAACACACCCTTCCATCATATCCTCAACTGTGATACATCACTTCCCTCCCCTCCATGACTCTAATCATTACAATTTAAATAGGGAAAGGTATTTTTATGGAGAATTCAGCAACATGACAGCTGGTTGCGCCACTTTTGATTTTAGCGCCCTCTAACGGTATAAAAAAACGGTTACTTATTCGAAAATGTGACACATCATTTAAAAGCTAATTTTATTAGCAATTTAATGCCAATTCAAAAAAATAGTAACTACAAACTTAATTTGATATTGAAAGTGTTCACCATTTACTGTCATACATTAGTATAAATTTTGTTCGAACCGTTGTCTGACGTTTGGAAGCATTTCTGGCGTTATTTGAGGACATTCGGTAAAAATGCGTTGAAGTAACTTGTCTAGTGAAGCATGAGGTGGAGTGGCGTATATTTTACTTTCTAAGATCCCCATAAAAACAAATCTAAAGGGGATAAATCCAGAGATCGCAGGGGCCATTCTATGAATCCTCTTCTCCCAATTCAATGAGTATGAAATCTCGATGAAAAATGTCGAGGAGCTCCGTCTTGTTGGAATATTAGGTAATCTTCAAAGTCTCGGTTATCGTTTTCTATTATGTCTGTTAACATTGGACCAATAGTATTTTCAAGTAATTCCAGATAAATGTTGCTATTTAAATTACCGTTTATTAATAATTGGCCAGCACGATCGCCAAATATTCCAGCACAAACATTCATTTTTGAGGGTACTAAGTGTGTACTTCATGAAATATTCTTGTGTTGGAATCTGACTAGCACCGACAATATATGACGATTGACAGTGCCGTTTATGAAAAAAAAGAGCATTCTTCAGAAAAACAAATATTAAACAAAAAATTTGGATCTCTAACACGTTCACTCATAATTTCTAAAAATTGTAAACGACGGTCAAAATCGTCTTCATTTATATTCTGAAGCAGATGAATTTTATAAGGGTGGAATTTGTATTTTTATATAATTGGACAGATTCTACTTCGATTTGCAATAACTCGTCCTACATCGGCTACTTCTGTCGCTTCGTTTCTTACTGGGTTTTCTATGTTGCGTTTTTTATTTTATACGGACCTCGTTTCGCGGAATTTAGAAATGAGTTCCGAAATATACTTACGATTTAGATGTTTGTTAGGGTGTTGTTCATTGAATATTTCAGCGGTTCTGTTGGCATAAAATATGATTTAATTATAATGACAGTATGTACTTGACAATGACAACAATTAAATGTCAAAAATATTACGTATTTAGTTGCTATAGTCTATTTTTTAATTTGGAGGAGTAAAATGAAAAGGCGCGTTTACACAATGGAATTTTTGAAAGTTCCTTTTTGGCCGTAGTTTTAAAACAAGCGACGATTTTATATAAATTGTAGGCAAATAATTAATTAAAATATCATTTAAAAAATTAGATCATTTTAATTTGAAATAGAAAGGAATCATCATGGTAGGTGAAATGCTTAAATCAAAAGTTTTAAAGGTGATATACAGGGTGTACCACTTAAAACTCCCAGGTCAAATATCTCGGAAACGGATAAAGATATTTGAATTTTGTAAAAAATAGTTACTAAAGAATGTGATTGTCTCTACTTTGCTCACACAATTGTGTTTTATTATATTAAGATATAGATGGCGCTGCGATGAAAAGAATTATTTTGATCGCCACAATCTTCATTTGTTTTTTATTTGAAAGAGTATTAAAATTAATGTAAATTTTATTATTTGTGTTAGTTTCCAAAATTTAACGGTTTTATAGATACTCGTGTTTAAAGAAAGTAAAAGTAAATTTAACGTTTTGTCTTTATTTTGTTTAAATACTTAAAAGGATCAAATATAACTAACAAAGATGTTTAAAATTGTTGCCTTCTTGATTGCTACATAACGTATATCGCCTTATTAGTTCTCTTCCGCAAGCATTTAACAATGTATTTCTACTAATTTTTTGAACACTTGCATATTTTTTTTTATAAAGGTCGCCCATATCTGTTATGGCTTCCTTGTAAACTTCAGCTTTCAAGTAAGCCCACAAGAAACAAATCTAACGGGGTTAGATCCGGCGAACGAGCCGCCCACCTAAGGACTTCATTAGTACCAATCCAACGACGTGGGAACGTTTGATTAAAATTGTCAGTAACTATGTTGACATTATTAGCAGTTTGATGTAACGACATTTATTTCGCAGCTCCATAACATCTTCCAAAAGTAGTGGCAACTCATTTTGCAGGAAATGTAAGTAGCGCACACCAGTTAATATTTCATAATAAAAGTGGGGGCTAAAGATATATCCGTTAACATTCCACACCAAACGTTAACGCCAAAAACTGTTTGATTTCTTGTTTGCCGTATCCACCTAGGATTATCTTCTGACCAATATCAAGCATTATGTTTAAATACCGTTGTTGTGAAAACGACATTCATCACTCCACATGATCTGATTCATAAAGTTGTTGTTTTCCGCTAACATTACTGTGCTAATGTCAAAATATTTCCTAAATAATCAAAGCAAGCATACATACATATAACACAGACATGAATGCTTTTCTGCTTACATACCTATGGGTGCCTATGAAGTGGAATTTATAAAAAGGAACTACAAACTATAAAATTTAAATTGTGAAGTAACTATAATAGCAAGAATTATGAATATGTTTACTGCTATTTTCCCCTACAAATTAATTATTTAAACAAAATAAAGAGAAATCTTTAAAATTACTCTTTACTTTCTTTAAACACGAATATCTATGAAACCGTTAAATTCTGAAAACTAACACAAATAATAAAATTTACATTAATTTTAATACTCTTTCAAATAAAAACCAAATGAAGATTGTGGCGATCAAAAACATTCTTTTCATCGCAGCGCCATCTATATCTTCACATAATAAAACACAATTGTGAGAGCAAACTAGAGTCGATCACATTCTTTAGTAACTACTTTTTACAAAATTCAAATATCTTTATCCGTTTCCGAGATATTTGACCTGGGAGTTTTAAGTGGTACACCCTGTATATATTTTCAAATTTAAAAAGAAAACACAGATGGTTCTTATTCTTATATGATAATTTACAAGCGAACAAATATTAATTACAGCATTTACATATAAATACAGGTGAACAACAATTTAGACAAATTTTAATTATAGCATATACATATGAAACAGTAGCAATTTATAATTATTCACTATCACTTTCCATTTCACTTAAACTATCTTCACCCACTGATATAATAAATGGCTCGATTACATCAACAACTAACCCATCTAACTCACACATTCTTCTTTCTTCATTAATCACATGGCCTACACATTTCTTCCAATTATCGGTAGTAATATTCTGCATTGCTTTTAGTAAAAGTATCCCCACATCAGGTAATTTTAGTGTAGTATTCTTAATTGCCACCCCATTTTTTATTTGTTCCCATACCAACTCGATTGGGTTTAGTTCGCAGTGATAGGGTGGCAACCTCAAAACAGTTTTGTTACAACTTTTAGCCATTTCGTCTGTCACAAGTATATTATATTAGTCCTTATTGAGACGAATTAGGTGAAGAAGTTCAGATCGAACCATCTCTTCAATGTACTCAATATTTTTTGATTTCAACCAAGCCTGCATATCGAGTTTTCTAAAATTTGTTGTGGCAATATTTTCAATTTTACGACTATGATATTATCCATAACAATAACAGCATCTTTCAACACCTCTATTCATTTCTTCATGATAATCAGTTGTCTTTTTACCTTCGAAAATCAATAAACCATTCTCCACAAATCCAGCCTCAGATCCTATATGCAAAATAATGAGACGTATTCTTTTCCCTGGAAGATTACGTAAGCATGTAGTCAGTCCTTCATTAAATGCCTGTTGTCGACTTTTTATATTGCCGTCTACCCAAACTTTTTGTTTAGCCATGTTTCATCTAAATAATATATTGGTCGATTTTGACGACGATAATCTTTAATTGTCATCAAATATCTTCTTCTCCACCTAATTATATCATCACGTTCTATCAAAACACTCTTTTGATTCCTCTTCATATACCTACAATATATCATATTTATTCTAACATATCAAAGTATGTAAAATATAAATTTGTGTACTTATATAGGTATACTCAATTTTTTTTGCATATTAATTAAAACATTGGCGCTGACATTTTCATCAATTTGTATCATGTTGAACGGCTCATCTGTGGCAAATCATCACGCTGTTTGATTTCATTCAGCACTTTATCAAGTGTAGGAAGCTAATTTTTATAAATAAAAAAAGAACTGTGAATTATTTGCCTTATAGAATTCTTGACGGTTTCACCATAATCAGCAATTAAAGAGTGTCTTCCAGAACTTTGCTTGCCTGGGATAACTTGTCCTTTTTCCTTCTTTCCTTCTTTTATGGTACGATAGACAGTAAACCGTGCCACTCCTAAAAACATGATAACACATACTCGATATTCTTGCACGTAATTTTTTGAATATATTTACTATATTCAGCTTCTCAACAACAGATAGATGACCTAAGATAACAAATTTTCGCCTTCTCAACGGGGATATTTGCGTTCCAGAAGTGCTTGCTACTTCTTCCATATCCAAAAAAAACGCTATGAACATGTTTTACACAGAGAGTATAGCAGTCGATTCATTCTTAAAAAAACTATTTTACTATTATAACGCAAATTGAACAGAAACGCACTGACTAAAATAAACGATGTATACAACAGCTATTGTAACAGTATGGCGGCCGTAAACATATCAAATTTCCAACTGTAATTTTTCCCGAAAACTGACAAATAGCAAGCCTCCTATTTAGCGCTTCAATTTAAAAACACTCCCCCTAATTAAAAAGTAGACTATAATAAAATTACTTTCAAATGATGTGTCACATTTTGGAATACGTAACCGTATTTATCTCGCTAGAGGGCGCTAAAATCAAAAGTAGCGCAACCAGCAATCATGTTGGTGAATTCTCCATAAAAATACCCTATCAATGATGTATCATACTCCTTCGAGATATTCAATGTTCCGTTTTTGGCGACGCAACCAGTATATTATTGTGATGATAAAAAAATTTGATCTCGAAATTTTTGCACATGTCCACGTTTAGAACTCTTCTGATATCGAAAATGTGGTTTTTGCAAACATCTCTGTCTCTTTCTCTCTGTATGACCACGATACCGGTCAAACAGCTAAACCTATCGATCTCAAATTTTATATTTAAAAATATAATCTCTCTCTTGAAATATGATTAGATTTTCAGTAAAATCGGTAGACCCGAAGTAGTAGTTTTTTACTTCAGTGAAGGAATATACTCAAAAATGATTTTAGATAGATTTTACTAAAAGAGTTTTACGAAATTCCTACCGGAAGTTGGTGTTTTACTCTTAGCGAAAATCAGTTTTTGCGAATGCTAACGTGATGCCCTTGAATACTTTTTGTGTAAAAACAAGTTCCAAAATTCGGATATGAAGTAACACTTTTACTCTTATCGAATAGGAATTTCTTTGCACATAACTCGCGAATTATGCTTTCTATAGAAAATTTATTAAGAGAATAGAAGTACTTAGAATAGGATTTTGAATAATTTTTGTATAAAAAAATTCAATTTAAACCTAAAGTAACACATTTATACACAAGTTTATTTTTTTAATTTAAAAGTGCTTATTTAAAACTTAATTTAGAACAACTTTTGTAATCGCACATACGTATAAGAAAGTCGTGTGATACTACTGCTATGCTTTTGAAAACAAAAATGTTACTCAGTTACCATAACATGTATACGCGTATATAACTGGGAGTACAAATACAGTGTTTATTAAATAAGAAACTCAAATGTTTGTTCATATTTGCACGACTGTTCCACTTCTACGCAAAAGTTCACCAACACTACCACCAAATAGAAAAGAGTTATCGTTCGACCGAAAGAAGTTTATTACAGAGATATGGCGCAGGTGTGGTTGGACTTTATTACATTTCCGAGAATAACTAACCAATAAAAACCAAAAATATCATTCGTACATTTCGAAATCTCGATATTGTATAGATGTTTGCAAGTACATAGTTTCTTATATGCAGCACACTGAAGGCCCATCATTTTTATCGATCTATTTGTATAACAACTGTCCTATTTTCTTCTGGCTGCTATTCGGAGTGGATTTCGATTTAAAGGAAGCCATTCTGAATTCATATTGCATAAGACAATTTGAAAAAGATCGGAGTTTTTTTCGGTTTAGGCTCATTCGGTGGAAATAATAAATTCGCAAAAGAAATTGGAAATACATATTTAAATAGTAAACTATGATTGTATAGTTAATTTCGAATACATATTTATTAATTTTGATTCAGAAATATTTATTTCGATATACTATTGCAATAAATATTTATTTTAATGTTGTTGGAATTTTTTCAGAAATAACAACATAACAGACAGTTAATAAAGAATTGTTAAATCTTGAATTACGTTTAATTACTTAGTTTGAAATTCCTCTTTGTAAAAGTTATTTAAGGATTTTTTCCTAGCTCTTATAACTTTAATGTATCTTCCAAATTCAATCATCAGACCAATACCTACACACGAACCTGAGATTATTACATTCGTTGTTTTTATCATTTTCAATCACTAATCGAAAAATCCTTCTGTTCTTCAAAAGACCTTCTATGCTAGTTTATATTTCGGGAAAAATTCAGCAATTTGACCTTTAGTTATACATATTGTTATATTCTTCTTATGTTATCCCTAAATTTACGTGATACATCTACTACTGACAACACACTCTGCAACTTACGTGAAAACTTTGCTCTGCACCTAGTCTTAAAAACATGTAGTTCTGTCGCCGCTTAACTTAGATAGAGACGGTCGTGGGTTTGACAAGATTGGTCAAGATTATAGACTATAAGGAGCCATCCCCTTAGAGATGCAAATATCAGATAGACACTCATGAAACTCAACAATAACGAGGTCGATCATCCCCACCCCAATTGGAAGTGACTAATTTGACAAATAATTGAATTTAGAGCAAAATAAGAGTAAATTAATTATAACTATTACTAAATATATTGCAATAAAAAAAATAGTTAAATTGATTTGAAAAAGGTAGTTGAACTATATGATCAATGGTGTCATACGTAAAATAAAATTAATTGGGTTATATTACATGTCTCTGAACTATGTTGAAATAGTTATTAATCACTTGGCGAATCGAGATCTCTTTAGTCTTACAGAAAAGCATGACAAAATTATTAAAATTAAAAAGATACAAATTATAGTTCAAATTAAACATAATTAGGCGCAGCTTGTGTATATCTAACTGAATATTCCAATTAATATGATATTTAACCACAAAATTAACCTAGGACTCACTGACGATGAATCTTCCGTAACCAAAGCTATAAATTCATTTGAAATCTTGAGAAAATAATTATCGAGCAGGTAGGTAAGATTGGCTAATAACAGTTATTCAAAACCCAACCACAGCCAACCTAACCAAATTTTCGACAAGAAGAGAAGAGGATAAAAACATACTGATACTGTTAAACCTCTTCCTGGGTATTCGACGTATCAAAATCACAAATTGATAATCATACGAAACTTATTAAACAATTAAGTAAACTTTTCCAAACAGTATCAAAAATAAAACATGTGATGTTGGTTTATCTCAGAAAGGCAAACGTTCTAATAGACCGATTACCGATTAAGATACGTCATCTCCCACTTCATATATACCACACCTGTGAAGTTGCAAACTACAATTGTAATAGACAAATGAATAATTAACCAAATATAAAACAGAAACAAAAAAATTTGGATACTAAAAGTGATATGTAAATTACTACGGTGCTAAATGAGTGAAATACCATATTTATGCTCATCGATAAATGGCACACCTAGGAATCAACAGATGGCGCCCTAAACTCAAAATACCCAAAAACTATTCAAACCAAAATAAAATTCTTAATTAAGAACTCATATAACGTGTAAATAACACGATCTAATATACAGGGGTAACTAAAAGCAATGAACAGCCAGATCAGCAGAACATTAACAAATAAACCTATTTTAAAATGCAAATATTTGGATGCATAAATAACACCAATAAATTTTAATTGTATTTAAAGATAAAATGAATTTTAAAACTTATAGTATATCAAAAATTGTTAAATATCTGGCGTATAAATGTTTTTAGGAATATTAGTGAATAAGTTATTATTGCATTAACACCTATATATAAAACGAAAATAGTAAAATCTTTAAAGATTTTCCCGGGAGATAGGAAAAACACTTAAAATATTTATAATACAACAAATACCACAGAAAATTATTTTCGTAGCTATAGAAAAAATATTTGATATTTGATAAAAAAAATTACTTATTACCCAGTCATAAAAATCTAATCTATTTGTGAATCAAATGACACGTATAAATGTATCTATAAGATTTCGTAAAACAAATACTCAATGTCTCGTTTTTCGTTCTTTGAGAGTTTAATGTTTTAAAGTTGGCTTTAAAGTATTCACGTCGAAAGTTATATAATACATTTCTCGCTGAGCAAACAATACAAGTTTACTTTTGAACGAACAATTCTCGACATCGAAATGTTTTTCGGTCCTTAAAATTTTAGGAAACAATGCTCGTCCTATCTCTCTTAAGTAACTATAAAATTCATTCAAATTACCGGACCGGAAGATGCCTCATTTGGCTGTTTTCTTTTATACTTGCGCAAACAAGTAACTTGTGCGCTCTCTGCCATCTACGAAATTAAATTTGAATGTGGAGAAAGGGACGCGCATTTCATTGAGATAAAATACAATTATTACTGTTTCAAATGGAAATTAGTTTCCATTCAAATAATCATAAAGGAACGGGTTTATACTAACTAAAACTTTGGCTACACATAGATTTACTAATCCGAAAGCTTTTTACTATAATAATAATATAGTTTATATACTCCATTCTTCCCGGATGTAAAACAATGCATTTAAAATATAAAACTATTTACAACATCAAAATCCACCTACTGGGGAAAGTAAAACACGAATTATGAAAAAAACTACATACAGTAGAACTTCCACATATCGAACTTTTATATATCGAAAATGTTTATACATCAAACTTTCTGCAGGAACCTCGAATTTTTATTAGAAAAAAGTGTCTATACAGGGTGAGTCATTAGTAGCCACTTCTTCGATTGCTCTTTTGCGTTTTAAATAAAAGAAAAAACAATTAGTGGAAGATCCATGGTTGCTTGTGGCGCATATTGTAAAAATACTTTAAGCTCTGGCGCACTTCCGGTTGCACGAAACTTAATTTTTTTAAATGACTCACCCTATATATTTTTGCATTTTCTTATACTGCTTTAAATTGTCTGTTCGACTGTTTTTTCTTTTTCAAAGTTGAGCCAATATTTTTTGATTTATTAATTTTTTTTGAAAATATTTAACCAAAACACGTGTTCAGAAAAAAATCATTTTCACATTGTTTTTAAAAGCAAAATCATTAACTTTGGTGGTGCTTGTGGCCAAGAAAATTCTGCATCATTTGGTAAAGTTGCACTCGACAATACCTCAATAAACTTTGTTTTTTCAAAGCCTACTTCCTGAAATTTTCACATACCAAAAACTTATTTTTTTTTAAATGGAATACCCAGTATTTTATTGAGGCATTTTCTTCCTTTTTTTATTCTTTTTCATTTTTGTTAACAATGTCCTATACCTATCTTTTGTAATTTCTCAGATAATCACTATAGGAGCATTTAGCGGTCAATTAAAGAACTACGAGCGCTGTTGTTCTATGCACCGAAATATTCGTTCAACCAATGGAAGGCAGGGATGGCGCCCTACTTCCTTAGTCCACTGTCCAACAAAGTAAATGTTATATCCAACTATCCCAAAAGTAATAATTTTATAGGATGAAGAGCATCGCATTTCAATTTTTTTATTCCGACAATGTCCAGTTGCAGTATTTCATTTTTAACACTATTGGTTAACATCGAAATAAAATAAAGATTATGTTTACTGACATATTTGAAGATGTCTTCAAAAGGTTTTGAAAATCCGTTCGTAGATAGCGAAGATACTCTCCTCCATTAACATTTTCATCAAATAAATAAGGTCTAATTATGTAACTACCCACTATTCCGCCCCACAGTTTTAATGATCAACGATTTTGAAAGTATACAGGTGTGATAAAATGGGGGCATTTATGTGTTATAATAACGGAAATTGTGACGATGAACGTATTCACTTGAATAGAAGGTTTCGTTGGTAAACAACAAAAAGTTGAGAAAGCCAGGATAATTTATCTGCTGCCAATTGACAAAAATGTAAGCGATTCTGAAAATTTCTTTCATCTAACCCTGTGTATGAATATGCTACGGGTGAATTTCGTATTTCCTAATTATTCTGGATTCTCAAATTTGACTTACATCTAACTGCCGATTAATTTTCGTAGTACTAGTATAGGGGTGTTCAACTACACTCGCAAGTACCATAAACGTCTTATCCTCACCCCAGTTATTGCTTTTTTCGCTCTTTCTTTCATATTCAATGGTTTCTGTTCATTCAAACCGTCCACTTTATATTTTCGAAGGTTTCTGACTTCGGTTGACTTCTACCAGGGATCGATGTGCATAAAGTCTGGATGCTAGCAAAGAGTATCTTTCAGATTCACCCAAAATGTCAATCATATCTATTAACTCTTCATAAGAATAATTCATTTGGATGATAACTAATAGCGATGCTTTTATACGTTTGACATAAAAGTATACCAACTTTCTTTAACAGTTGACTCAGGCAGTCAGCCGCATTCCAGCCTTTATTGGTCCAATATTTTGGTGCACAGAACAGCGCCTGTAGTTCTTTAATTGACCGCTAATTGCTCATATAGTGATTATCTCAAAAATTAGAAAAGATAGGTATAGGAAATTGTTAATAAAAATGAAAGAGAATAAAAAACGGAACAAAATGACTTACTAAAATACTGGGTGTTCCATTTAAAAAAAATAAGTTTTTGGTATATGAAAATTTTAGGAAGTTGGCTTTGAAAAAACAAAGTTTCTTGAGGTATTGTCGAGTGCAACTTTACCAAATGATGCAGAATTTTCTTGGCTACAAACACCATCAAAGTCCAATGTTTTTACTTTTAAAAACAATGTGAAAATGATTTTTTTCTGAACACATGTTTTGGTCAAATATTTTCAAAAAAATTAATAACTCAAAAACAATTGGCTCAATTTTGAAAAAAGAAAAACAATTGAACAGGCAATTTAAAGCAGTACAAGAAAATCCAAAAATATATAGGGTGAGTCATTTAAAAAAATTAAGTTCCGTGCATTTCCGGTGATACCGGAAGTGCGCCAGAGCTTAAAGTATTTTTACAATATGCGCCACAAGCAACCATGGATTCCCCACTAATTGCTTTTTCTTTTATTTAAAACACAAAAGAGCAATCGAAGAAGCCGGCTACTAATGACTCACCCTGTATATCGAACAAAAATCTTCGTATTAAAAAAATAAATTATAGGGAAAAAATAGATTTCGTTCATAACAAGGAATATGACTTTAATAAGCAAAAAGGATGTTACACCCTTCCTAACTTGAAGCAAGTGTTTACTTTACATTCAGCTTAGGTTTATCTATCGTACTGTGAATATGGCCCCGACTACTTTCCCGACATAGATAACTGATATTAGAAATAAAACAAGCTCAAAAACAAAAACGATTAGTTACCAACACACAGATAGAATTCGGCAATACACCCTTCATAGACAGTGTCATTAACAACATAATAACACCCCACCACACACAAGAACAGACAAGTATATAAGACAAACACTTATAGACTTTAAGTTAGATTTGTATATCTCTTTGATAATGGTGTAACAACCGAAACGTATATGCCAGAGTATTATTAATAAACTCATAGTGAAACAAGCCAAGCGTTTTAAGTTATTTAATGTATGAAACCAAAATATTTGGTAGAATCAGGAATGTATAAGTATAGGGAGAAAACAAAATTAAGAAGAAAATGGCTATAAAAGCAATAAACAGGAAGTTAAAACAAGATATTACGAGAAAAAAGAAAAGAAAGCAGCAAAACGATAAAGTGTGCGAAGCAATCGCGGTTACAAAAAATAATAATAATAATAATAATAATAATAATAATATAGTTTATTGTTTGTAAATTCAAATCAGAACATAAACAGAGTTAAAATTACAATATTACAATAGCAATATAATATAAATACAAAATAAATAACAGGTACTGTATGTCAGTAATGAAACAAATGCAACAAACAAATAAAATAAATAAAACAGTACAAATCAGTACAAGTTACGTCAAAACAAAATAAAATAAAACATATCTCCCAAAATGTCACGCCATACCACTATAAAACTCATCCATAGTGTAAAATATGCCATCAATGAGATAAGCTCTCAACCTGTTCTTAAACTGGTTCAATGAAACGGCAAGCTTAATATCGTAGGGCAGACCATTATAAATCTTCACGCAATTGTAATAGGGTCCCTGGAAGAAAACAGAAAACATAATTCAAGAAGAAAGTTTTATCATGCATAAATGAAGAAATAATACCAGTAAAAAACAATAAGCAGAATCAAAAATAAATACGGAAAGACAGCTGAAAGCACAAAAGAGGTAATCACATATGGCAGGATTTATTTAATGATATACTAACTGATAATAATGAAAACAAGTTTATTGAAGAAATGGAAGAACATTAAATTGACATAGAGAAACCAAATCTAGAAGAAATAAAAGAATAATAAATAAAATATGTAGAAGAAACATTGCAGAAAAAATAGAAACTCAAAAGAAATATTGAATTCCGAACAAATGTCGGTGGAGTAGAGGAAAGGTACAATCACACCAATACATAAAAAGGTCGATCAGTCATTAACAAACACTATAGAGGAACCACGCTGCTGAACAACGCTTATAAAATCATGACATCGATCATTCAAAAACGGTTAAGCAAATATACCATGAAAATTGTAGAAAGTTACAAATGCGGCTTTGTACAAGGAAAATCAACAATGGATGCAATAAATTTACTCAAATAAATAGTAGAAAAGGCGCCCGAACATAGCATTAACAATGAAATGTTATTCATAGACAGCAAGCAAGATTTGGAGTCCATAAAAAGAAGTAAACTCGTAATGGGCCTCAAGGAATTAAAAATACTACCAAGAGATTAATACAAATGCAGTGGTAGAAACACAGAAGAACAATGGAATTCGACATCAACAAAGGTGTAAGACATTTGTCTGGTACACTCTTTATTATAGCATTGTAAATCGTACACGGAAAATAGATACAAAAGGAAGCCAAATCGGTGCATGTGCAGACGTTCTACAACGATAGATAATAGAAAGGATCTTGGAGAGAACTGAGGAAGAAGGACAAAAAATGGGTCTGAAAATAAACCCAGAAAAACATTGGAGTTGGCAGTTATAAAATATTTACGCATTTTAAGAGGTGAATAAGTACAAATACCTTTGTGTTGCCGCTACGTACAACAGAGAAAAAAAACGTAGAAGTACAGGAAAAAACTGAAGCAGCAAATAGAGCCTTTTACACTAACAAAACTATGCTGCAAAGCAATTAGTGTCAGTAATGTAAAAATCCATTAATATGACCCGTAATAACATGTGCTCCAAAGACCACACACCACACTAAAGGAGCAGATTTCATTAAGAATAGTTGAAAGATAAATAATAAGAAGGATATTTGGTGTAATAAAGACACGAGAAAATGAAATACGAAGAACTAATCAAGAAATAAGAGATAAACTAACAAGCACAGAAATTGTTAACTAACGTTCGTACAATAACTAATTAAAATACATTTTTAGGCGAATTTTTAACTTATTCACCAACATAGTCTGGAAAGAGAGAGATACATCCATTCCAACGCATCTCTTAATATTTCGATGCCTTTTATGAAGAACGATTGATCCTTGGCCTCAAAATACGCTTCAGTTTCGGTAATTAGTTCTTCACCGAAGCCAAATCTTTTTCCCTTGAGCATCCTTTTTAAGTCTGCAAACAGGTACTAGTCACTGGTAGCCAGATCCGGAGAATAAGGTGGATAGAGAAGCAATTCAAAGTGCAATTCGTGCAAGTTTGCCATTGTTGTGATAGACTTGTGACACGGTGCAGTGTCTTGGTGAAGGAACAGTTTTTTCTTTCTTATAAGTAGTATAAGGAAGTATTGTGATGACGAAAATTTTCTACCTCGAGATTTTTGCATATGTCCGCCTTTTTGAAGTCCCCTGATACCAAAAAAGTGGTTTTTGAAAAATGTCTCTCTCTTCTTCTTTCTGTGTGTTTGTGTCTGTGTGTGACCATGATAGCGGTCAAACCGCTGTATATATCAATTACAAATTTTGTATTTACGTGTATAATCTCCCTCTTGAGATCTGATTAGTTTTTCAGTAAAATCGGTAGACCGGAAGTAGTAGTTTACTTCAGTGAAAAAATTAAATTTTGCCAATATTTCGTCAACTACTGAGTTTAAACATATTTAAAAAGAATTCATATGTACTTAAAATTAATATTGAGAACAATTTTATTTAAAATTAGAAATTTCTACCGGAAGTAGGTCAATTATTCCTATCGAAAATCAGTTTTTTGCGAATATTTCGCAAGCCATGCTTTTTAGACAGGTACGTTACGGGTATAAAAGTATTTAGCACTTAATTTTCAACATTTTTTCTATAAAAAAATTTCAAAATTCGAACCGGAAGTACCACTTTTATTCCTACCGAATAGCGATTTTTTGCAAATATGCCGTAAATTATGCATTTTATATATATTTCTCAAGAGTACAAAAGGATTTAAAGCTGTATTTACAATATTTTTGGTACACATGATATTTCAAAATTCGGACCGGAAATAACACTTTTTACTCTTAGGGAGTAGCATTTTTTTTCGAATATCTTGCAAAGTATGCATTCTATAGCGATTTATTAAGAGAATGGAAGTATTTAGAATAGGATTTTGAATAATTTTTGTATAATTTTTTTTTTTAAATTGCATAGTTTGAAACGCTCATACGTATAAGAAAGTCGTGTGGTGGCCACACCTCATTATTTCTTCTTCATTTGGGGTCGTTTTTTCGCGATTTCTTCCTTCAAACGCCATATAATATTCACCATTGATGGTTCTTCCTTTCTCAAGGTAATTGATGGATAAAATACCGTGCGCATCCTAAAAAATGGAGGCCAAAACTTTACGAGCTGACATTTGCGTTTTTAGTCGGTTTGGACGGTTTTCACCTTTTGCTGTACACGCAGCTAACTGTTCTTTTAACTCTGGAGTGTAATGATAGATCCATGTTTCATCCATTATCACATATAGTATCTATTGTAACGAAACCAGCAGACATTCGAGCGACAATAAAAGAAAGAAGGTTGTAAATCATCTCGGCGCGACTGGTAAACATCGTAAAGCAGTGAGTCATCCATTTACACATGGTACTGTGTCGGACACAGAATGTCTATGGAATGTTCTCCATACATCGAGTGGGAGATAGAGTTTACGCGAATGTTCTAGTAATCTTCGCATGTGTATATAAGGCGACTGGGTCACCGATGGATTCATTCATTGCGGGATGAGTAATTGCGGATTAATTTGGGATTAAGAAAGTCCGTAAGAAGTAGCCGACGCGCGTAGAAATAAATACAGTAGAAATAAATATAAGACGTACGGTTGAAATAAATATAGTAGTGCCGTGGTATATAAATAGAAGTGTTACATAAATACGGACAGAGATATTAGTAATAGAAATAAATAAATACAAGTGTTAATTTTAATTTATTAATAGTAGTTTAAGTGTGATACATTAGTTTTATATTTTATATTGTAATTAATTTTAAGTGTATGAGTATACAGACTGTTTTAAATAAATAAATTGCACGAGTTGTTTATTGGAACCCGAAAAGGTTACATTATTTTATCTTTGTTGTTGCTAATCATTGTTCCTAAATTTGTTTTGTTTATCCAGCTTATTTAGACATCCAATCGTTTCACTAGTTTGTTTATTTTGTTAGCAAGTTGGGGTATATATGTAATTTTGTGCCATTTTTGTGTATTTTCTGTTATTTTCGGCTTTGCCGAACCTTGTATAGATTACACCCACTTTCCCGACATAGATAACTGCGAGTTAATACATAATATTACAAAAAGTAAAAGATTTGATCTCTTAGAAATAAAACAAGCTCAAAAACAAAAACGATTAGTTACCAACACACAGATAGAATTTGCCAATACACCGTTCATAGACACTGTCATTAACAACATAATAACACCCCACCACACACAAGAACAGACAAGTATATAAGACAAACATTTATAGACTTTAAGTTAGATTTGTATATCTCTTTAGAAATGGTGTAACAACCGAAACGTATATATCAGAGAATTGTTAATAAACTCATAGTGAAACAAACCAAGTGTTTTAAGTTATTTAATGTATGAAATTTCTGTGCTTATTTTTGTGTTTGATGTTATTGTTAGAGTTTTTTTTCTGGTTATCAATTTAGTTTTAACGTAATTATTAACTTTGAATGGAGTAGATAGTCAATTATTTATAGTTCGATTTTTCAACTTTTTTAAAATTTCATAATAAAAACGAATATGCCATGCCATCAACCTTTGCATCAAATTTATCTGACAAGTTTCGTTTAATAAATGTTTAATATTTGATCTTGAAGACTCGCTTTATAATTTTTTTTCAAATGTAACATATTAAAAGTTACATACCAATGGATAGAGAATTGAAAGTACTATTGAAATCAATTAAAAAATTGTATGTTCTCATTTAAAAAAAAAGTCTGTGACGTCATACCATGAAAAACAAATGACGTAAGAAATTTAAAATGCGATGAAAATACTTCCCTTAGTTAAAATCGCTATACCCCTTCGAGATATTTTTCAAAAAATGAATATTAACCAAGTTAATGCCAGTTCAATATTTATTTGTAAAAAAATTTCAAATACGCTCATAATGTACATATTACACATGTTAACTACATAGTGCTATTTTTAAAATAAATTTATTCAGTTGTTTAATTTCTTTTATATAACGTTAAAAAAATACCATTAACTCTAAAAAATTAACTGTACTGTTTTTAGTTTGAAAATAATGAAAAATTTCCACATATTTCTATATATCGAATTTTTTTAAACGAACCTTCAAATTCGATATATAAAGGTTCGACTATTATACTGTGTGTCCAAAAAGTCTGGAAACACCCAAATAAAATCGAAACGGATGATTTTTGAGGAAAATGCAAAAACAGTTCAATTAGTGTTTTCAAAAAACTACTGGCTGATGGTATCTGTTTGGAGTTTTTGATGACCTTGAAAAAGTTATGATGTCATCAAAAAAAAATTAAATGGCAACGTCGCATTTTTAATGTTATTTTTGATAGATCTTTTAATTGTCTAAACGACACTCAAAAAAATTTTCATCCTACTTAAGAAAAATTTTGAAAAAAAAAATCATTATAGAAAACAAAGAAAATTTTAATCGTAGAAATCAGCAAAAACTCTTACAATAAATGTTCAAAATGTTGTCCAGATGTTTTCAACTTACGCACAATTCGTATTTGACAGAATGTCACAAATAAAACAAAATGTGTTTGAAAAATAATCGACTTTTAAGCCAACGATGTTTTTTTTTAAAGACAAACTTTTCCATTTTCGAAGAAGTAATTAAATTTTTCTCGGTCATTTTCTTAAGTAAAATGAAAAATTTTTCTATAGTCATTTAGACAATTAAAAGATCTATCAAAAATAAAATTAAAAATGCGACGTTGCCATTTAAAAAAATTTTTGATGACGTCATAACTTTTTCGGTCATCAAAAATTCCAAACAGATACCATCAGCCAGTAGTTTTTTGAAAATACTAATTGTATTTTATTTTTTATGTTTTTGCATTTTTCTCAAAAATCATCCGCTTCGATTTTATTTGGGTGTTTCCAGACTTTTTGGACACACAGTATATGCTATTAACTAAAAGCTGTCTTAATTTCCGCTTAAATTGAATTGATTGAATGTTTTTAATACAGTTCAATATGTGATTACATCTCTTTATACACTGCATTTTGTATATATGTTAGATACTTAGCTGTGCCCGCAAGAATTAGTAGTTTTAATTAATAAAATACAATGTAATAGGTATTCGAAAGAAGCTAAGTCCTTGCACCTCGCTCATTTCCTCGTAAATAGTAATTGGTACGTTTGTTATCAGAGAACCACCAGAAATTATTAATGGTATAACTACGCGCTCGAACGAAATAGCGTAAGTATACACAAGAGTACAAGTCCAATTAGCTTATGCAACAGGTTTATTTGTGCAAAAAGTTCGTACGAATGTGTGTAAATATGAAGTTAAATACAATTTATATATCCATATGGTTAGAGTGTTTCAGATTCAGTAAGCTGAGTTATTAAAACAGCGAAAATGTATTTATTTGTGAACACTAAGTTACTTACATAACGATATTACATATAATTATTATGTCGGCAATGTTGCTTTTAAATAACTAAGCGTTGTGTTATAGTTTTCTTTTGAATACGTTAATATGGAAAGGATAGAGAGTGAAAAGAAGTTTGACATACTTTATATTTATTTAATTTATGCTTATAGAGAAGTTACACCATGATTATATGTGCCGCATGATCAAAAATTATATTGATAAAGGTTTGCCATGGAATGTAAAACGTCTGTCTTAAGTTATATTATTAAGTGACATATTGTCATTAATATTAATAGTATGACACTCATGAGCTCTATAATTTAAAAATATTTAGTTTAAACAGAGTGTTCCATAACGACGAACCAACATTCTCTTACATTTGATGATAGGCTTTGAGAGCTGATTAAAATGACATCAACTTGTATTTGTCGATTTTCAATTGTTTATGAGATGTGGCGATTTTTCGTTAAGAATTTTACAACTTTTGAAAAGTTTCTATGAAAGAACGACTGATAACTATAACTATAACTATAATACCTATTATGGGCTCAATTAGTAGAGATATCTTTCCAGTACGTGAAATTAATTTTATTTCGACATATCTACGCATGTTCTTTATAACTACATACCACTTTCAAAAGTTAAAAATTCTTAAAGAAATTAAATGGAACAGCCTGAGTATTTATATGTTATTGAAAAGTAATTAAAATTTACTAATTAAAAATATGTACTTTCTAGTGCCTGTGAGCGATATTCAAAAGTTGTAGATTATTATACCTAAATAAACCCGATCACGATTTAAAAATATGAGTTGCCTTCACTTTATTACAAATAGCATAACTACAATTAATCGAAAAGAGTTAATTCTAACATTTTCTTTTTACAAATAAGTAATTTTTATTTAAATTTAGAGCTCTTGAAATGAAAAGTTTGGAAGTTCATGATTAAAAATAGTTAAAATATCACAGTCGCTCTGTGTCAAAAAATTGTTTATCGTCATACTTAGACTAAATTTTAAATTACTTTAAAATTAGAGAAGTCATACTTAGATTTATAACTTCAATTGAAAAGCAAACCGTCAATACAAATATTTAAACGTACGTTATGAAAACTTCTATAACTTTCGCAAAATCATGAAGAACATATAAGCTACTACTTTCAAGCATCACATATAATAATTTAAGAGATGTTTGGTTTCTTAGTATCTCCATATATTTTAGTATTTGAATTATATAAAATATGGAAACAAGTACTTTGACGGTAAAACAAAAATTGCGGATTCTTAGTGTAGTAAACATGCTATTTATAAGATCGTTACTCTTAAAACTAGCTTCATCACAGTGGCGGCTCGTGCTAAAAATTTTAAGGTGTTCTGCAAGTTTTACAAAAAAATTTACCTTGCACGGGCAGTAAGAGGTTGTCTCCCATCGATCTTATCGTGCTTTCTTCGCCTTCCGCACTGAAGTAATGGATTTCTGGAACGATTGTCAATTGTCACACAAAAAAATAAGAGTCACTAAGCACTACTTTACTAACAAATTATTTCTTATAAATTAAATCTATTCTACGTTCTTTTCGATTTGCAAATTTTGTTATCACTTTGTCATTAAAATTGTCTATTTCGGAGATAAACTTTTTTTCTATAGATAGCATGGAAAGAGATGTTAAACGATCTTCGGTCATTGAATTTCTGAGAAACGTCTTAATTCGATTTAGTGTTGAAAAGCATCGTTCAGCCTCTGATGTTGTCATGGGAGTTGTTATTACAATTTCTAATAATTTTCTAGTCTCCTTCAACGTATCTCCCAGATTGTTTTTTATTAAAAATTTTAGAAGAGGTAGTGCGCCTTTTAAAGATCTACAATCAGTTCTTGAGTAAATAACAGACAATTCAGTTCGTAATCTTTCTTTATCAAGGGTGGGATAATAGGAGCATGCGGAAGTGAGTTTGTCCTCAGGAAATTTACTGCAATACTCTCCAAAGCATTCCGAAAAAAAAAGTGATGTCACTACTAGATGCTCTTTAAAATGAAATCGATCTTTTGCACAATTTAGAATAACATCACACACCTCTAAAGCCGAAATTCGATGATTAAATCTGCTGTTATTTGGACGTTTGCATTTTTCTGGTGGTGGCTCATCGCTTATTAAATCTGATGCGTCACTTATGATGTTGTCAATATTATTTCGAACTTGGCCTATACTGCGTTCAAAATTTTCGACAGCGTCTTTTACTGGAGTGGGTTCAATTTTTCTTTGCTGCAATTGATTAAACAGGATATCTACATGGGGCATTACATGATGGAAAAAAGTCAGCCAAAAATTGAAGATCGGATCATTTAATGTACGGCGAATAGAGGCGGCTGCACTACAGACTGTGTTGTTGGAGAATTGTTCTTCTATTTCTTCCATACACTCAATGAGAGAGGCCCTATTTTCGTACACAACATTAATGGTCCTGATATTAAAATTCCAACGGGTTGTAGCGCCGTGGGGGATCCTTCTGTTTACAATCTTGTTTAACACTTCTACTCGTTGGGGTGAATTATTAAAAAAGCCGGGAATGTCTTGTAGATTTCCAAAAAATACACGTACTTGCGAATTTGCAGAAGCAGCTTTAGACATAATTAAATTTAATTGATGGGCATAGCAATGTACATAGTGCGCAAAAGGGTACTTTTTTTTAATCAATGCTTGAACGCCTGCGTGTTGTCCGCTCATCACCGCTGCTCCATCGTAACTCTGTGCAATCAGTTTGTTAGGTGAATTTTGAATTAAAGCATCTATGACACTTAAAATTGTTTTGCTAAGTGTTTCTGCATCACATTTTTCAGGAATGACGTAGTTCCAAAAACGTTCAATTGGCTCACCATCACGAACATATCTAAAAATAACTACCATTTGAGTTTTTGCAGCAACATCCGTTGTTTCGTGCGCCATGATCGCCAAAAACGGAGAATTATTAATTTCCTCAATTATTTGTTCTTGGCAGACTTCAAGTATGCACTGTAACAGATCATTCTGTATTTCTTTGGAAGTGCCTTTAAATACCGAACAATTTTTTAGGTGCTCACTTAGAGTTGCATCTAATTCAGCCGAAAAATTAATAAGTCCACGAAATATCCCCGGATTCTCGGAAGTATCGCTCTCATCATGTCCCCGAAGGGCCAATTCAAAAGCTCCACAAAATTTTATACTATTAATAATTTTTGATAAAATATACCGATTCTTTGACATATTTTCATTATGTCTCTGTATATTTACCCAATAAGCAGAATCTAGTTGAGCCATAATATTAGTTGACCCTAGTAACGCAAATTCCATACAATTATGAAGATGGCTTTTAAAATTCCCATGTCTTTTTATTTTCAAACTGAAGTGCTCTAGATCCGTGACCCCTATTTCCGTCCAAGCTTTATCGCCACCAAAAAGTAAACAGGGAAAACAATATAAAGCATTTTTTTGTTGCATCCACAAATCCATTCGTTTTTTGAATAAATATCGCTACTAAATTTACGTGTATAATTTTTCCCTCTACTTACACCAGTTTTTTCAATAGTGATATCTCCTAATGGCCTACCTTTTGCTTTTAATTCTATCTTTTCTTCGTATGAATATTTAAAGAATCTCTTCATATTAATTAAATTAAAGACCACCTCCATAATACACAGAGTTTATATAAATTGTCAACAATACACAAAAACAGAAGCACGCGCACTCTAATATTATTGTTTTTACGTTAAACTCGCCGCACCGTAAAAAAAGTCGCGAAAAAATTAAATATACCGAATCATATCGCCCTCCGCGCTGGACTAAATGCAGCGAACAGGCCTGCTAAAATCACGCATTGGTTTTAAACAGCCGCGGGGATAGCGGGGTGCGCGCGGGTGTTTTAAAGAGCTCTGAGAGCACGTTCGTGTGGACCAGATAAGGAACAAGTGAGCGATCGCGCGAATTAGGTTGGTTATTCCACTGGTCGCCTATTGAATATTATTTGATAAGCTGCACCAATGCGACTTTGATGTTTTTGCTTTCATTTTATGTTGGAATTTCGGAAGCGAATATCTCGGCTTCTACTGATCGGATTTTGATGATTGAGGTGTCACATTGTAGGGTTTGATATCCTCTACAGGATGATGTAGAAAAATATGCAAATTTTTTGATATATAGGAGGAGAATTTTCACAACAATATGTTACGCTTTTATAAACATCAGAAATGTCGGAAAAATTATGTAAAAGAAAACTAGTTATAACTAATACAGGTTCGCCCGCCCAATTTTTTGGGAGCTCTGCAGCACTGCAGCGCTTATGCGCTAGCCGCCACTGCTTCATCACAAAATATAATCTGAGATACAACATTGTGGTTATGATTTATTTTGTGCATGATCGTATCACAGAAGGCAACCCTATTTATAAAAACTTTCCTTTGATGATCTTGATGAAATGCAGATAGAATTTAAACTTCTCAGAAACAGTTAAAAATCGACAAATAAAAATTGATGTTAGTTTCATCAGCTCTTCAAATGCTATCATAAAAGGTAAAAGAATGCATAGCATTCCATTAAAAAAAACAAAGTTTGTGTTGGTTCAACGTTGTCGAAAACTGTATAAATAAAAATATTTTTAAATTGTAGAGCTTATGATTGTCTACAATTTTTGTATTCAAAATTATTCGCTATCTATATTGTTAGATACCAATTATGGACTTTACGCTACGTTGGGACACCCGGTATATTTTCTGTTAGTTTACTGTATAATAATACGCTTCTTTCTTAGCCCTTTAATTAAACAATTCCTTTTTGATCATTAAGTAATAATATTTCGTTAAAATTTTGATCTTTTAATTAATTGATAAAGATAATATTTATATTAAAAAAATGTTTTGTAATCTATAGTAAGGTCATTGACAGCCAGTAAATCACGAAAGGAAATGTTATGTACTTATAGAACAAAATATATAATCCACTCGTACAAAGTAAAATGATTCTGATATTTCATTTTGAGAGTAGATAAGAGGTACGAGAATAGAAAGCAACACAGCAAGTACATATGAACAAACATGTGTGTTATTTAGGGGTAATCATGGCGGAGAGTTACAGATTCTTCGAATGATTGCACACTTGAAACAACCGGTAATCCAACTGGTAATAAGACTAACACGGCGCGATTCGTTTTCTCTGAGCTATCTGACGTTATTTATGCATCGCCACAACTGACAATGATTAATTTTTAGCGTAAATCAAGTGGGTAATGATCCGGCTTGCTTCTGAGCAGGCTTAATTGTCGATTTCCCCGTGCCGATGTAAGTAGCTAATACATCTCGACCGCACTGAAATGGTGGAGGTGCCCGGCAGTTCAGTTACTGGTTCCTGTGCGAGCGTTAGAAATGTAGTTCTCGTTTTGATGAAACTTGAGCTTTTCCCGAAATAATTTCTAAACGGTTTTTTCTAACGTTCGTGGATGAAATGATCATTAATTTGAACGACGAAACATGCGGATAACAATATAACAAATTGGTATTTGATCCTTTTCTTGTTTGATGTATTATTAGAAATATATCATAAACGAAGAAAATAATACGATTTTACGGTAAATAAGAGCGTGTGTACCCGTTTTATTTACATTTTGAAATTATTTCAAGGAAGCTCCTTTCATTGTTTTTATCAATAAAGTAACAGGGTGTAATTTAATCCCTGAAATGAACTCATACACTTTGTGTTTGATTTACCTAGGATGAGATTCGACCCAACTTCTCCCAATTGCTAGTTAGGTGCGCTATCACTACGCTACCTGGGTAGAAGATTCGAGTCTTCTTAATCGGCTTGAAACATCTCAAGAAACAGATGTAATTATATATATTTTAAGACGATTAAAAAGAATTGAATCCACTGCTCAAGAAGCTTAGTGGTAGCGCACCTGACTAGCAATTGGAAGAAGTGGGTTCGAACCTCACCCTGTGTAAATTTTTCTAATTAAAATTTACCTAATTAATTACTCAGTGCAAAGCAGAAATATCATATTAGAAACTTTCCTTAGAGTTTTTTCTACAAATCTAATCTTGGCGAAGTCTATTTTCTCAATCCCTTTGAATTTTGTTCA
The DNA here is from genome assembly GCA_963170755.1 of Amphimallon solstitiale. NCBI lineage: Eukaryota > Metazoa > Arthropoda > Insecta > Coleoptera > Scarabaeidae > Amphimallon > Amphimallon solstitiale. The sequence goes on from OY720680.1 coordinate 62,380,116, forward strand.
TCCACAAATTAAATCGCTTGTTTGTAAATTAGCTAACTAGATTTCTTTCACTTGCATAGTTTGCAAATTACATTGCATAGTAACATCACTCATATCTACACACTAGGGAGCAGAATCGAGCGAGCTAAACTACCACGGAGCCACAGCCGTGAAAAGAAATAATGTAAACAACTGCGTGTTGTTTACATTATATCTTAATAGCACTAATTCATAGGGCGAACAGTAACATCTGCTTACTCCAGAGAATCAGAGAAAAAACTGCCATAAAATACGGAATTTTATGAATAAAATCCTTTCTTCATCTGCGTAGGTACAAGGGTGACGAGTTTTTAAAATTTATTATATTTACCTTATATTTCGCAATATAATATGTATGTTTCAATAACATACGCGTACATTTTTAGTTATCATTATCATTTATTTAGATCTAGAACGTTGTTTATGTTACTTTTTCTGAGATAAAAATTAATTGTCAGTGATTCCGAAATTTATTGCAAAGTCTGTAAAATATCGTCACTTAGCTTTGCTAAAACATACACATGCAGAGAATTTCGATAGTTTACAAAATTTCGTTACATGTTTAAATGACGATGCTCGAAGTATTTCTGAGTGCAAGGAACTAACACAAATCCCAAATTTAAAAAATCAATTATTATTCCTTCAGGAACACTTTGGAAATTTGCCTAAACTAATGACATATTTTGAAAATCGAATCTCAAATTAAAAAATGAGGTGTGGCCACCACACGACTTTCTTATACGTATGAGCGTTTCAAACTATACTATTTTTTTTTACACAAAAATTATTCTAAGTACTTCTGTTCTCTTAATAAATCGCTATAGAATGCATACTAGCAAGAAATTCGAAAAAAGGACTACTCCCTAAAAGTAAAAGTGTTACTTCCGATCCGAATTTTGAAATTTCATATATTCAAAAAATATTGCAAATCTAGCACTAAATACTTTTGTATTCTTGATAAATACATATAGAATGCATAATTTACGACATATTCGCCAAAAAAATCGCTATTCGATAAGAGTAAAAGTGGTAATTCCGGTCTGAATTTTGAAATTGTTTTTATGCAAAAGATATTGAAAATTACGTTTTAAATACTTTTATACCCGTAACGTACCTGTCCAAAAAGCATGACATGCGAAATATTCGCAAAAAAATGATTTTCGATAGGAGTAAAAGACCTACTTCCGGTAGCAGCTTCGAAAAACTTTTTAAATAAAATTGTCCTCAATTTTAATTTCAAGTACATATGAATTCTTTATAAATTTGTATAAATTTACTAGTTGACGAAATATTGCCAAAATTTAATTTTTTCACTGAAGTAAACTGCTACTTCCGGTCTACCGATTTTACTGAAAAACTACTCAGATCTCAAGAGGGAGATTAGACACGTAAATACAAAATTTGGAATTGATATCTACAGCGGTTATCGTGGTCACATAGAGACACACAGACTTTTTTAAAAACATCTTTTTCGGTATCAGGGGACTTCAAAACGTGGACATCTGCAAAAATCTCGAAGTCGAAAATTTCACATTACTTCCTTATACTACGTATAAGAAAGTAAAAATGGATTAACCACATTAGATGTGGCTATTAATAATTCCAAGTGACATAGACGCAGTTTTTAATAGAAATCCAGGTTTAATAACATTGCGGCAATTGTGTATGCTAATGTTGAAGGGACGTTTTCTATCTACAAGGATGTACTTAATTCAAAGAGAACAAATCTTACAGAAGAGAAAATGAACAAATAGTAGGGTATTTTGTATTTTATAATCACCAGCCACTTGTTATTCAATTATATAAATAAAATTAAAACCTCTTTAAAAATACAACATTTCAATAGCGCGCCCATGGGCGATGAGTCATGACTCGCTCGTTTCCGCTCCCTACTACACACATATAACAAATAATAATTATTGTATTTGTCGATTAATTAATTAATGTAAAATTAATTACAATTAGGTAATTAAATCCAGTTCACACTGTTATATGCAAATGTATCTGCTTGTATTACATCTACATTTACTCTACATGCAGAGAATACCCATCCTCCTCGGGAGATAATCTAAATCACAACCTAATGCACGCAAATCCCAGATTAACGTCGCGATTTAATTCATTCAAATTGTAATCCCTTTAATAAATAATAGCAGCCAATAAATTTTCTCAAAATTGCACGGGCGACCAACCGGTCAGTTTAGGCTAACATTAAATTGGATTATATTTATTAGCGGAATCCAATTCGGTGTTTCGAACTTTCTACCGTGTCCTGTGTACATCCTGACCCTTATTATTGATATGTTAGTGGGATTTATGAATGAAAATCCAGTTGCCTAATTATTAATTTATAACGACGCGACGACTTAAATCGTTTTGCAATTATGACATATGCGAGCCCTAGAGATAAAGTTTAATTTTGATATATGGATGTATAATTTAATGTGGTGTGTCTTTCAATAAAAACTACTTCGAGATCTTAAATGGTACTAAAATGAATATTTAATTGAAGCTTGCACAATATATATTTTTAAAATATTTCCATTATTTTTTAATTAGTTTTCAATTAATTTGCGATAACTTTTCAGTTATATTTGAGTTTTCTTCATAATTTTTCTTTTTCTTTAAAATTAATTTTCGACTATGTTTAATTTGCGATCACTTTTCAGTTTTATTTTTTTTCCATTATTTTTCTTTTTCTTTAAAATAATTTTTCGATTATGTTTAATTCGAAAATATTTTTTTCGGTAACGCTTCAAATAATATCCATATTATTATGTGCCTCCAATATTTTGCCATTATTTTCTAAATATTTCATTTTATCATTATTTTAAAATGATTTTTGGATTATTTTTTTTTTCGAAATACCTTTGAAAATTTTTTAGTAGTTTTCCGATTACATTTCTATTATTTTTTTAATTATTTTTATTTATTTTCCAATTATTTTTTTGAATATTTTTTAAATTACATTTTGAATATTTTTCGATTATTTTCATTTTGGCAAATATCTAAAAATTTGCAATAGTTTTTCTAATTATTTTTTCATCCCTTCCAATTATGTTTCTATTACTTTACGAAAAACGTTTAAAAATGTGAGGCATCTCTTTACATTATTTTTCAATTATTTTTCAATTAGTTTGCGATCACTTTTTAGTAGATTTCGTTTCTGTTTCATTATTTTTTTATTTATTTAAAATGAAATAGACTGGCAGGATCGCCATGTAATGGTGTAAGTGTTTTATTGTTATTTTTACCCATGATGGGTAAAAATAACTGAGTATAATTTTGTCTGAGGTTAGGTGGTGAAGATAGTCAAAACACTTATAGTTCTTTAATGTGATACATCTTAACCTATAACTTGTTCATTTACTTAAATATTTTTTGTAGGAATCACTGTACCTAACATTAGATTTATATATTTTGTTACTAATCAATACCATTTTAAGTCATTTTAATCCCTTTTTATGGGATGACTGTATTTATATTTATACATTTAATATAAACTAATACTGATTTAAAGAAATTATTAAAACTTTTTTTGGTGAATGATGTAGTTGTTATGCCGATTGTCAGAGATTTCATGTCGTTGGCAATCGTCGTATTTTTCTACAGATTTTAAAAGCAACTATGCATAAATAAGCCCAAAATTTAAAATAACTTTGCCTGAATGTATTTTCCATCTTCTATTTTATAATACCCTTACAGTTCATAAAAAATGGAAAACCATCTCTGTTTATTTGGTGTTCAAGCTCATTATAATTGACCAGGCATACCTTCAATATCGTTGGTCTTGGTACACGACAGAGGGTTTGAATTGTGTGTTGCCTATCTGCCATTCATCAGTGTTCAATTTGTGATTAATCACATTGGTTTCAAAGTAATTTTTTATAGACCAGGGTTACTTTAAAAGTAAAGTAAATAAATGATCTGAATAAAAATATCTAAGGCCTCCCTGTAATGGATTTTTGTACGTCCCTGTATAAATTATCAATCTGTTATGTATTAATGCTTTTATTTAATTTTAGCTTAATAGGTTCGATAATTCTATACAAATATTCTAATAAATGTTTAATATGTCTAATGTTTATATTTGTCAAATAGTAATGAGGAAGATAATATTTTTGTTAATTTTTTACCTCCATTTTTGCACGTGATAATACATGCGTTTTGCACTTGATCCTTCGTACGTTTCACGGCAAAAATACTATTTTAAACCATTATTTATGCGAGTCCAAGGCTATATAAAGCCACGATTTTATTAGGGAAGTCAGAGTTCTCTCAGACAGTCCATAAGGGAATTCTCTAGAGCACTCTCAGGCAGATCGTGAGAGTATTCTCCTTATTCTTTCAGGCAGTCCATGATAGAATTTACATAATCCTCCCAGGCAGTCTGTGGGGGAAATGTACCTTGTTTTTCCAGGCAGTTCACCACCAATCAGAATTTTCGAGATAAAACACGTGGGTCTGTCACGCTATCTATGCCTAACTTTTTGATTCATTTTGTTTCTGTTATCCTTTAATGCACAAAGCCTTTGAAATAGTTTGTTTTGTTGAATAAAAGTTTTTATCTAAAATGGAAATACTAAGTGAATCGTTAATGTCGCCCGAAATGATTGTTAGTTCGCCAATACAGCCTGCACCTCGAAATATGAGCAGAAAGAAAATCCCAGATGAAAGAAAACGACAAAAATCGAAGAGACTAATGTAAAAATAATTATTGTATATTGTAAGAAGTATGTAAGAAAATGCATTTTTAAACATACTTCCAAAGGTTTTCCACAATACACAACTTGTGGGCGTAACGGTCAACCAGAAAAACCATATTACTGTTCCAAGTTAATCATGCTTCTACATACAAAATTATACGCATGCAAGGAGAAAAATAAACAAAACAGCTTTATAATTGCATGTTGCAAAGGTGAAAAATGGCAAAAATCGAAGCTGCATAATGGAAAAATCTATATTAAATATTTCATAAGATCTGAATTTAATATCAATATCCGTGTTTTTAGGAACGCATTTTTAATGTCACTACATTTAGTAGAGACAGAATCGAGCGTGTTATGATAAACTTTGTATTCCGAGTTGAAATGTCACGAGAGAAAAGAGGGGGAGATCGAATAGGTATTACAAACGAGTTCAAAAAGGAACTTCATTGAACCTCTTCAATGTGTAAAGAGTCACTACCGCCGTATTCAAACAAGGGCTCGTATCTATTTACCGTGCGAGTTGAATTTTACAAAATGGAAGATTTTCAATTTAAAATTAAAGGATGGGCTACGCGTTAAATTAGGATATTTTCAAACTTACATGAATTGTAATTCTAACATGGGCGCTATAGGTTTCCAAAGACATGTTCAACTTGTTTAAGGACTAAAGAGAAACCTAAAGATAAAGACATATGCCCAGCTTCGAAAAGTAAAACATTATAAGCCAACGAACGACTGCATAACTCAAAAGCAAAAGCATTTTTTGCATTAATAGAACAGCCGTCGGAAAATATCACAGTATTTTCTTTAAATTGCGAAAAGAATTTGGCCTTACCCAAACTGCCTGCTCAGACTTGCTATTTTAGCCAACAAATTAATTACTACATGTTTATGCTAGTCTCTGGATAATCTAATGGACCTTTGCATAAACACACTGTTTATTCCTATGTACGGTCGCAGGTAGACTTTCCTAAAAACTTTAAAACGACAATTGATACCGTACATTTAATTGCCGACGGTTACGGTAGTCAAAACAAAGATAGTATAATGATGACCATGATCTTAGTTTGGCTACATAGCAAAGCACCTCAAAATATAAAGTCTGTTAGCCTGATATTTCCAGTAGTTGGTCACCTATACGCCACCCGATCTGGAGTTTGGAGTAACAGAATAAACAATCTGTTATAATAAAGCCCTCTGAATATGATGCGATAATAGGTTGTACTGTAAAGATTCGTAAACTAGAGATAGATTGTTATATTATATACATACATATATATTACAGGAAAAATGAAACACAAATTGTCACTAAAATTCCAGGATCGTGACATTTTCAGTTTGCCCAGGTAAAGAGGTTTTCAAAAAGAAAAACGAATAATAGCAATATCTTGGTGCAAGGTGATCATATTACTATGCCAAGGAAAAGGAAGACAGTTAGTCTCCTGTAATCCCAAAGTGCTTCCTGTTAGTTATCTGTTGCGTGATAAATCCATAATAATTTCTCTTTTGGAAAAACATTACAGTACAGTGATAGATGGAAGAATAATCCTGACTGAAGTTTTATACCCAGCACTTTTTATTGCTGAAAAGTGTAATGAAAATATCATTGAGGCTGAATGTAGTAATTTAAACAATATGCAGTAGATATGTTTATATAATTTCACTATACTTATAATATTTTTTGTAACTAATAAATCTCAATGTGATTAATTTCGCTTGCTTTGCAATGCAATTTCTAGTAGGAATGGTACAAAACTCGCTTTTTGAAAAACTTTGTTGCTTTCTTTTTCCTTTAATTACGAATAAACCCGACATATTTTTAGGATAAATTCTGGAAGCAGTTGGTAGTGAGCAAATTCAAGGGAATGAAAACACTTTTTGAATTTTTTTTAAGAATTCTAATTCTAAGTTAGTTTTTTGCGATTTTCTCAATTTGATGTTCAGCGCAATAAGCAAGTTTTGCATCTGGGGCACTCATATTATAAATTTCTTCCATATAAATTCATACAGAATGCTTCAGCGTTGTATAATAAACTCATCTAAAATTCCGAAATACACATAATAACAACTGCACACATTCAAATATACGCATCGTTAGGGATAATACTTTGATTTATTACAGCGCCCGTAACAGCATTAAAATAGCTTTTGTATTTAGCACCACTATCGATGACCTATGAATTATTCAAATTGGTAAATATTTGCGCGAAGTCCAGAACAGTAAGCAAGCAAGCACAAGCAACAACACCAGCGACTTTTCGAACATAATCCATACACATATTCATGCGGATACCACTTCCGTTTCGTCCCGTGCGATATTCCTATGTGGAAGACGAACAACGCAACAACGACTGCGACTCACTTACCACTCCTTGCATATCTAATCGATAAGAGTTCTAAGTGACAATTAATGCGATTTAATGTTCGTCGCGGGACGTATTCTCAATTCGATTTTAATCGGATCGAGCAGTGAGGGAGGGAGTCGTGGGTTTCACGTCGTTGCTCTGGCAGCTCGACCGCCAGTCTGCTACTTTTAATATGCAAACTTGTAAACAAACTTTTCTATCTGTTGCGGTGGGCTGATGTAAGGCTCGATATGAAGAGCGTCAACTCAGTCGCCCGTCGGAAAGAAACGAGCTACATCTGTTGGAAATTTCTTGAATCGTAATTGGATAATTTGCATGTTTAATGAGGTAACGGGAAATTTCTTCGCTTTTCTTGTAATTCGTTTTGCTGTTTCAATTGTAGGAGCGGATTACATGTTGTAAATCTGAATTAAATAAATTCTGTAAATGATTATTATGGATACAAAAGTAATATTTGAGTACGCACAATGTTCTTCCTTTGCAAAGACAAGGAGTCAATCTAATCAAATAACTGTTTCAGTTTCGATTAATTACTAAATGCATGTATTGTAACGAACCTTTAGCTGAGAATTAATAAAAATATCGTTATTGTACATATTTGTCATGTCTGTAATTAATCATTTAAAATACCTTTTATTACTATATTTTCTAATTAATAATTTTGACGAACCACCTGTTAAATATACTTTATAGTATTTTTGATAATTTGTTTAAAATTGTATTTAATTGTTGAAATTTTCCGTGTGTGCAATGGAAAAATACGTAACGTTTTGCGCATGGACTTGTTGTATACGTCTTTTACAGTCTGGTGGGAGGATTTTAGCGGGCTCCGCTATATATAAAAGGTCGAAAATTTGTATATATAATGACGTGTTTTTATCTCAGGACGATTCAGGTAGAGAGTTCAAAAAATAATCCTCGGACATTCAGTGCTATAAACAAAGAAAACAAAGGTACCCTAATGAAATAACACCTGTATTAGAAAACAACATTTGTTTCTACCAATACGAATACAAATAACATGTGCAAAATAATATCAAATTCAGTTAAAATAAACACACAATGATAATAACTTCAAAACTAATTCAATATTGACGAATAAGTTGCAACTATTTAACTATTGCCGTCTCTACAAAATAACACATTATACATTATTTGTTTTCAGTTGCCATACTTATGTCAATACAACTCATAGGCATAAATGAGAAAACAAATTAGGCTATAAATAAACATACAATGCTAATAATATCAAATTGAACTAACATATGATTGGTTTAAGTCTGTAAATTATGACGAATTTTACCGTTTTAATTTATTTAGCACTTGCATATTAATAACTTTCAAGTAACTTTTCTATTGTCGTCTTCTTTCCTTCTTCCTTTATTGGAACAGACGATTTCCCGCTGTCTATCCGCTTAGTGAGGGACTTCCTTCAACGGTAGAGATAGTAGTAGCTTCGTTAATTGTCGTAGCTTTCCTTATTAACTCACTTATTCGTTTTCAGTAGGTCAACGTGCACTCTTTAACTTTTAATAAGAATATTTTACCGTTTTTCCTCATTGAAAATGTTAAATGTCCTTTCTGTACAGTACTGTGGCTTTTTGCAACTTAAACAAATTAATTTAAGATTTCTATAAAAAAAATTGTTTACTTTTGTAAAATTTCCATTGAATTATAAATGCTATTCTTATATATATTACACACATTTATAATTAACTACTTTAAAACACCGGCTTTTAATTCAACAATCAAAATAAATTATTTTCAGTCAGGTTTAAAATTCTTAACAATGAGCATAAATAAAACATAAAGACTTATTAAGCTCATGCTTGGATTACTAGTTTATAAAAAGTTACTTATAATTTAATTTAATGCATGTAAAACGTTCTTTTACATGATATGTTTCTTAAGCAATATAAATCGTACTTAGGAAAATATGTATCGATTCATACAGGTTATGTCAAATTTAAAATAAACACAAGTTTTATAGGTTATATATGTATTATTGAATCGTTAAAATAACAAAATAGATAGGTAAGTAATGTTTTAAATGTTTATATCATATAAACCTTAAAATACAACATAAACTCAAATTCTCAAATTAATGAAAGTAAAATAATTCTACTAGTCAAAATCAATCAAGTTTGAAATTTATAATTGTAATGCGTTGTAAAATAACATCATCGATCTACTTTAAATATAGGAAGTTAAATTTTAATTATTGTTGGAATTGTAAACTATACTTTTATGTTAATAAATCACATGATGCATTTAAAATAGAATAATCTAGCAAAACAACCTCAACTGCATCAATACATTATCCATCTTATAGATATTATGATTTGTACTTTTCGTTTTCCTGTTTACTGTAAATAGGTATGGTCCTTTTCTTACAATCATCGGTTAATTATAGCAATGACATTTCATTAGAGATCTGTTCCATACAGTATTTGGAGTATAAGGTAATTCATCCAACAGGACTTGTCAAATCTTGTAAACTCGTACTGGTTTCTTCTCTTAAGTGTTTTCTTGTATGGTTTATCAATTTATAAATCCAATTTCTAATTTTCAGGTAACATCAGTGTAATTTCGGCATACAATGTCCTGTTCAATTCATCCATCAATATTGGTAATATCCGCAAACACGTCTGGATTTCTTCTATTCCGGGTAAAATGTTTTCTTAAACGGTTTCCAACTTATAAAATCCAATTCTCTTATTTCCAGGTAAATTCCAAGTCAATATCAACTCGTACTAGTTCCAAAGAAATATGAGTTTTCTTTTAATTAATTCGTAAATACTTTGAAAATGATGGGAAATAATATTGTAAGGTATTTATAATGTTAATGCCCAGTTTTCCGCATTAAATTCCTCTTCTTAAAATAAATCTCTTTCTTTATCACACTAACTTGTTATTTTCAAAATCAATAAAATAATTATCTTTTTTTTTCTCGTTATCTAAGGATCTCTCATTAATTTTACCGACAAATATGAATCAATGTTTTCCATAAATTATTCATGTAGTAAGATAAGTTGCCTATCTTTATGATATTTAATTTTTTCATTAATTTGACTTTAAGATGTATAATATTTTGTTGAATTTACTACTCTTTCATTAATTTTGGGATTACAATATTGACTTTTTACATATCTATATTATTTAAATAAGTTATTCCATTTTATATTATATAAATAATATTTCTACCGCAATACTATGCAATCAAATTTAAGAAATATTAATTTTAGATTACACTTTAAATGCGATGCATATTAAAGATTACAATATATTAATTTTTACACCTTTGATATTTATTAATATATTTCGTCAGTTTTCTCGGTCTAATATACTGCTGACTATCTCGTATGACGATTCGCAGGTGACTTTTATATAAATCTGGAACCTTCTATATTAATTGTGCGGTTCAAGACGACAGTCTAATATGCTGTAGATCGCTCTTCGTGAAGGTTCCTTGTCGACTTACTTCTAAATCCCCGTTCTCAGGGATGATCATGCAATCCCCTTTTTCTCTTCACCTTTGATTTCACCGTTCCCGCATATTTTGACGTTTCAAGCGGCAGCACACACATAAACACGGCGCCACAAGTCTTACCCATAAAAGTATATACTCTCTTTATTCTTAAATTTAATACAAATGTTTTTTTATATAAATAATTCATAACTTATACATAGGGTGATGTACATTTAAATAAACAACTTAAAGAAATTTATAGTCAGTTTCCAACACACATGTCAATAAAAGTAATGTTTTATTCATCTTTAAAATATAAAATATTTGAATTTGGCTGTACCATTACAAATTATACGCGAATATGCGTTGCTCTAACACACACGGTTCCATGATAGCAGCTAAAAAAGTGATGATTTGAGTTCAAAAATAAATGGAAACATGCGTCACGCCCCTACCTTTTCTAATGGCTGAGTATTACCCAACCAAAAAACACTTGGTTGCTATGCCTCACCTTGTATATTATCTGCATATTCTAGTTTAAATTGTCCAGTTTGATTAAATTACCAGTGTTTTGAACATGTACAGCAACTGTTAAAGTTAAAATTTTACCATATTGGTGACATGTTGCATATCTCCACATTCAAAATCCAAAGACACACAAATTATAATAATTGTCGACAACCATGTACGATTAGGAAACTCGTCTCCTTCAGAAAGTAACCAGTACATTGCCTCACTCATATCATTTCCCCTTTTATGTTTTCAACTATTACTGTGCCGTTACGCTCTGCGTTCATTCCACCGATCGTTCGTATATTGTGTCTTTCCAGCTGCACAACAGCAACAAGATTAATGTGAAGCTCTCTGGTAGGCCATTCGCATTGCGAGACCCCGTGAAAACGCGGAAATCACCCGTCCAAAAACAAAGACCGTGTAAATTTTAATGTACCAAAAAATGCCGCACCATTCGTCAGCTCGTCGTATCTAAGGACGCACGACTTTTATCCTCTCCTTTTATTTCGCCCTAATTCCCTATTCGGTTAGCACACCCTCTTGGTCACATTACCCCAACACTAAACCGTCCTCGTTTCCTTAATTTTCTGACATACATTTTTATATGCGAAAACCGTGTAGCAACTTTGGAGGTACAACCGGTCCCTGTGACGGTCTAGTTATTTTTATATCCGACGATCCGTGAAGAAAAGGAAGTATAAATTTGGGGTAGAAAAATAAGCCTCGGCAATCTCGGCCTCCTTCTTTCGGTGATGACTTTATTACTGTTAGGCGATTAATGAATGCTGCGAAGGTTACTAGTCGCGTGTGTAAAAACTCATCAATTTCGTGTAATTAATGTATAGAGATAGCGAAGGTTTAGTCATGCGAGGTATGAGGATTATACGCATAAAGTTCTTTTAGAGCGTTTTAGACTGACATTCAGCCACTGCATGCACTGAGAGCGGATTTTTAAATTCAACTATGATTGTTGTTCTGCAGTTTTACAATTTCGTGTTTCGGCAGGATAAGAAAACTGAAAAGATTGGCACCGATTGCACACTTTTGCAACCGGGTGTAGGAGTCGGTGTCGTCAAGCTTAAAACAAATATGGCGGCGTTTGATGGTTTTGATGCAACTCTCTTTTATTTACATTCAGTAGTGATACAGAAGAAGAATGTGCTTAAACGCAAAACTCCACACACAGAAAAATGTATTGATAATTTTACTACAAACGGTAGTTACTATAGCGACAACTATCGAGATGTAGTATCAAATCCAATATTATTGTAGTATTGTAGTTTTTTATAGTAAAATTTAATGATAATAAGGGTAAAAATTAAATCCTCTTTAAACCTTACAAAAATTTTATTTAATATACTCTAGGACAGGCATGGCCAACATACGGCCCGCATGAATTTATCCGGCCCGCGATTAATTTTTCAATATTAGCTATTTATCTTCCAATAATTGGCTGATTTCTTTTTTATTACATGTAATGTTTTTATTGTATCTCTGGCTTCCAAATAATATTTTAAAACTGTAAATTTGTTTACGAAATAAAGCTCATTTCAATAATTGGTCGAATGGATTCGCGATACTTCTTTATCTCTATACTCGATATGAACTGTTTGACGGCGATGTTAGCCGATGTGTCGTCGTTCAGCGGCGACGGCCTCTATAGCGGCCTGAGCACAAATCGCTGGCTCATTGACTACGAGTGGCGGCTGTGGCCGCTGCATATAAATTCCACCTTGAAACCCCCACTCGTTTAGGCGGAAGTTGCCAGTCATTGTAGCATAGACAATAGTTGCGGTTGATCAATGAAAACGTGTACATCCTGTTTGTAAAACGAAATAATTGTTTTATTTGCTATATAACTCCTTCAAGTTCATTCTATAAATTAAATATTATTTCGATTGATTGCGATACAGTTTGGATATTTATACGGTATGTAATTATAATTTCATTAAAGTAATATTGTAAATTAAAAAAACTTTTTCATCCTAGGGATGGCTTCCAGAAAACGAAAAATTGATCTTGAATGCCGTATATTTAATGATGAATGGAAGTGGAAATATTTTTTTACTATGTACAATAATAAGGCGGTTTGTCTTATTTGCAATTCGGGTGTAGCCGTTTTAAAAGAATATAACTTGAGAAGACATTTTGAAACGAAACATCAAAGTTACGCACAACATTTAAATGAAGAAAGCCGAAAAAAACAAGCTGTAGATCTGGTAGAAAAATTGACCCGGCGGCAAAATATATTTACACAGCAAAATCGATTACAATAATCTGCTACTGAAGCAAGTTTACTAGTAATAAAACGGATTGCTCAATGCGGAAAACCTTTTGCTGAAGGAGAATTTGTAAAAAAGTGCATGTTGGATGTTTGTGATGTAATGTGTCCAGAAGTTAAACATAAATTTGAAAATATAAGCCTGTCTCGGCAAACTATTGCCAGAAGAATAGAAGATATGAATGTTCATTTAAATGATCAGTTACTGAATAATTTAGAATCGGCCCATTTTTATGCAATAGCTCTTGATGAAAGTTGCGATGTAAAGGATACTGCTCAGTTATTAATTTTTATCAGAGCTATCACTGCAGATTTTCAAGTTTCGGAAGAACTTTTGTCAATTGTTCCTATGAAAGACACAACAAAAGGGGAAGATCTTTTCCGAGAGGTCGAGGAATGTTTTTTGAAATAGAATATTGACTGGAAAAAATTAGTGAATGTAACAACAGATGGAGCACCAAATATAGTTGGAAAAAATATTGGTCTCATAAAACGAATTGAAGATAAAATTTCTGAAATTGATCCAAATCATAAAATTATTCCCATACACTGCATCATTCATCAACACGCATTATGCAAAAACATTTTAAAAATCGATCATGTTACAAACGTAGTTATGAAATTAGTGAATTTCCTTCTGTCAAAAGGGTTAAAACACAGGCAATTTATTGGACTCCTTGAAGAACTAAATACCAGTACCATATCACAATAAAATCCGTTGGTTAAGCTTGGGAAAAGTGTTAAGACGTGTGTGGGATCTTCAAGAAGAAATAAAAATATTTTTAACGCTTAAAGAAAATGAAGATTTTCCTGAATTATCAGAACCAAATTGGATTTGTGATTTAGCATTTTCTTTGGATATTCTCACACATTTTAACGAATTTAACGTATGTTTACAGGGAAAAAATTTGTATGCTCATGATTTAATACAAAAGTTAAAATCTTTTGAAATGAAGCTTAGTCTTTTTTCTAGAAATCTGGCTGAATGCAAATTTGATCATTTTCCAACATTAAAGGCCGTATCTTTAAATATTTCAAGAGAAAAGGTTCAAGAATTTAATAACAATATCCTTGCACTAATGACAGATTTCGAGCAGCGATTCGATTGCAAGAAAATTGATAAAAATTTATCTATTAACCGAAATCCATTTTCTGTACATGTAGATGACGTTCCTGTTGATATACAATTAGAAATAATTAATTTACAATGTGATGAATTATTACATGAGAAATATCGAGAAGAGCAAGAAAATTTGTGCAATGATTCACATTTGGAAGCTGTGCTAAGAATAGCTACTACAAGTATAGAGCCAGATATTAAGCAAATAGTAGGCGATGCAAAGCGCCTCAACAAGTGACATTAATTGTTATGTTAATTTGTTATAGTAAATTACTTACGTACTTACTTACATTTATTCATAAACAAATTCAATAATAAAATTTTACATTATTTAATTTTAATATTTCGTCCGGCCCGTGAAAAAAGTTTTCTTTCCAATCCGGCCCGGGGGCAGAAACTGTTGGCCACCCCTACTCTAGGACATGTTTCGGCTTAAAGCCATCATCAGCTAGAATCTACAATAATTCAATTAAGAGAAAAAAAAATAAAAAGGTTAAATACTTACAGTCAAGAATTCATACAGTATTTGACATTTAAATGTTCAAAATGTTATAATGACGTAATTAATATTATATTAAAATTCAGTAATATATTGCATATTGCACACGTATATATCTCACTCAATATAAAAATATAAATTGTTTATAGATAAGTGGATTTCCAATTGTAAGAGGGTGTATTGATGGCACATTCATTCAAATACAAACTCCTGCGCATAAATTAAGAATACCTATACCAACTAAATACCCACTGAAATGAGATAACAATATTTTTCACAGTACATTCATTAAGTGAACATCTCCATAATTCTTAATGGTTATGCAAACTAGCGTACTTGTCAGAAATCTTTTCTCATTTTAGCACTTTCAATTTAAGCCTTCAAGGAGTAAATATAACAATTTTTGGTATCGAGGATAAAGTTGAAGATATCTTTAAAAAATTAAAGTTGTGGAGCCACCGTTTATCAAGTCATGAGTACAATTTACTTCTAAATCTCAAATGTTTTCTGGCAACTACTAAGAAAAACCTGTCTAATGAAAATTTACAAACTTTCTCACAACATATGGAAGATCTTTAGCACAGCTTTCGTGATTATTTTCCTGTACCAGATGCACACAAATATTGGATAAGATATCCTGTATCCTGTATGTAAAACATCTGTCTTAAGTTATACCATATCAAACTCATACATATTGTCATTAATATAATGACAAATATTAATGACAGTATGACCACAGACTAAACAATCCAGACCGGCAACTTAGTCCTAGATTTTATCCAGACTAGTCATCTTTGTTTAGCAAACGTAAATTTCAATACTCTACCGTCTTTGTCAGATTCACTGAACTTGGAGATGAGATGGCGCTAGCGTCAATTGAAATGTTTGTTATGCTGTGGTTATATGTCATTCAAAACTACATTTCAAATTTTACACGTGTGACATATTTTTGCAATCCTTTGTCGTACATAGTATTAATTATATGTTGATACAAATATGATGTCCAAGTGTTTAGTCTGCGGGTTTGGGCAGGGTGAAGTTGACAAAATGCACAGGTTTCCTGCAAATCTCGACAAGTGAGTATAAATTACTCATTACTGGTTGTGTAATTTAATTTTATTATGTTTTATTGTATAAGTATATGTTTCAATAAAAACTATTATTATTAATATACCTGTTTTCCTTGATAGTTTTCACTTATTAGATATTATATTTCTCTTAATCTTAAATAGAGTAGTAGTTTATTGTGTCAAATAGGTAACCGGAAGAGGGATGTTATAATGTATGTAAGTAAAAGACTAATATTTATATATCACATATTTAATATGTAACACCACAAAATTGCACATAAGATGCTCAAACTATGGCTATAATTGTTACAGTAAGTAATATTTATTACCATAGTTTTAGTAACTTTTGTGTATGTTTCTGTTACATAAATAACCTATTGAATAAGCGTATTCTAAAAACAAGCTCATTTCAAATTTCGCGCCAATATGCTGCTAGTGCCATCTTCGTACCAAGTTCACTGATGTGTGACAAGGATAGAAGATCTTGGATACTTTTTTTTTCAAATAGTTGCCGGTCTGGGTTGTTTAGTCTGTGGTATGACACTTACTGATATAACTTAAGACAGACGTTTTACATTCCATGGCAAACTTTTATCAATATAATTTTTGATCTCGCGGTATAACGCGTGTATTAATTGTCGCAAAAGCTACACGTAGCGATATTCTTCGTTGAGTTCTAAATAAAAAATCTTAATGTTAAAATGTCGTATCATGCTTTGTTTATCATCTAGAGATTAGTGTACCACCCGCTGGGATTTTACTTGACCCATGAATCTACGGTTATCACTAGACACGTTTAAAAGGGCCCCCCTGAATCCTGTGTTTAATTTGTTAGGGAATGCTGAAATGTACTTAGATAAAATTCGTTTCGTGAATAGGAAGAGCGAGAAAAAAGCTACAAGAAATATGAACTTGTATTTTCCTTATTCAATACAGTTTTAATAAAATACATAATAAAAAATTACATCAAAATTAAAGAAAGACATAATAGAATAATTATTATTAGATACAAACAATTTCAATAAAACATATTATAAAAAAATATCTAAAACACACACTATACATACAATTTTAATAGTAAAAATATGCTTTTTATTAGGTACAAATAAAATAAACAAAACATTTTTCTGCATTTTATAGAGATACAAATTATCAATGACGATAAAATAAAATTGCATATTCACCTCTAATTATTATAAACACTATCAGTTATAAATCTCTACATTTAATGTCTCTTAAAGCCATGTTTTGATTGTATCTTGAATCTAATAATTCACATAAATATGCAGAAAAATAAAACTTTTCCAATTTACTGACCATTTGATCTTCCCAAAATTGTTTATTTCTTACAATAACTTTGCAATGGCAGTCCATATAAATATAAATAAAAAAATAGCAACATTTTCGATTTGTTATTTCCAAGAGACCTTGAATTTGGTACATATAACTATGATTTTCTTTTAGCGTAACTTTATATTTTCGATGTAACAGTAGTCAATTATGTTGTTTTTTATTGCATTTTCTACGTCCTTATTTCGGGCAGCGTATGGACATTTTATTTCCAAAATAGCATCTTGCTCGATAATACCATCTGGAGAGGCAGCCAGAAATTTATATTGTGGATGAATAAACATGCTACATCCTTTCACGTGTAAATTGTACATATTTCTAAAAAGCCCTCGAGCTGTTGCTTCATGGACAATGCCATGTGGTAATGGTGCGCTGCGTTTAATATTTGTATTATAAATTAATTGTTTCACGGTCGATGCAGTCAAAGTCGTTGGTCGAGGCTTGTAAATTTTTCCAAAATTGCTGGAAGTTAATCGATACGTACGTTCTTGTAGCCATTTTTTATTTAAAGATTGTCCTCGAGTATTTTCTTCAATTGTTTCACGATTGGAATTTTCAATATTAATCAAAAACTCTCTTTTAATGCTTTGAAATTCATCTACACTTAAATCGTCAACAGTAGGTGTGCCATAATCGACGTCATCTTGGTAAATAATTTTCTTTTTGCGTAAACTGCTTTTTTTAGTACGCTTACTTTTCAAACAAAAATTTTCCATAAAGCTTCCAATTTTACCAATTTCTTTTTGAACTTCATAGAAAAATGGACGATTATTGTTAAAATTTGCGACACCTGCAAGTGTTCTATTTTGGTAAGATCCCCCTTTAGCAAAATTTACTCTTTTCCCTCCAATCATTTTATTAACAATACTGTTATAACATTCTGCCATATTCGTGTCAACATCGAGCAATAAGCTGGATGCATTATTAGACACTTGTTAAATGTTTATTAAAATCGGAAAAGACCTCACTATTTTTAAATTCTCTCCATAAACTTTCTTCGCCAGTTTTTGAGCCATTACAGAAATATGCCGGACATTGATCATGACAACCAAAAACATATTTTGATCCATTCAAAATATCATTTTTCAATCGCATATTTTTTCACCAGAAGACTTACCCTCTTTTCTTCTGAATTTTACAGCACCAATTATTGCTGCACGAAACCGTAAAACATGGCGAAACAGACACCGTGTTTTAGAACTGAGTTTGGTAGATTTAGCAAATTCTTTGATTCTATTGCAATAGTTGCGTAAAATATGGTTTCTGCATTCAATCTTTTCTACATAAAAATTTGGTCCGTATGGTTTGGTATTTTTTATTTTACTATATACACTACTATCTCCATCTCCTATCATTTTCTTATAGTTTAAGTCGTGCATGTCAACAGAGGATAGAAAGCCTTCTAAAATAATCTGAGACTCTATGGCAGTTGATGTGCCATCCCAATTCTTTGGGAAATTAGGACAGTTACGTTTCATATTCCGAATAATATTCTAATTTTCTTTAATCAACGAACAATTACCATCTAATAATAAAATAATTTCTGTTTGACTGTACAACTAATTAATTAATCACGTACATACTGGGCCCGGAGTGCAGTTTTTTTTACATTAAATAAATTTATAATAAACAATATTTATGAAGTACTTAATAATAATCTATTAAATTCTACCCTTTTCAAATATAGAAGTTGAAAATAATAAAAACAAATTACAAGCAACAAATGACCTCAGATTCATTCGGGTTCATTAAATATCGTTTACTTTAATTTAATAATACGGAGCCTAAGTAGGTACCTATTTGTAGGTAAAATCGACAAACGAATTGGCGTGTCGGTACCTGGTTGATGGATTAGCGAGTCCGGCCTCTCTTCAGGGGAGCAAGAGAAATTATCGGCGGGTACCAAGTGGGCACTGATAATGGTCTTCTACCTAATATCTAATGACACTCGGTAATCCGCTAGACAAAGTGAGTGGATACCACGGTCATCGAAGGGATTATAAGATTATAAAATAGATTTTATAAAATTACCTGTGTAGGTATTGAAAGGATTAGTATTAGGGAACAGTATATATATATATATATATAAATATAACAGTATAATTTATAAATGTGTAGTTTCCAAATAACGATAAGCAATAACTAATACGTAATTTAACAATTTTAAATTTACAAATAACGGTATATAATTCTATGGTCATTAAAGGGATTATAATATTATAAAACAAATTTTATAGAAATACACAAAATAAGTAATATATAGTCCCTTCAGCAATTATAATTAACATTCACTAGTACCTAATATTTTGTTGTGAGCAGACGTTGTTGAATTTGACAAATTATGGAAACCCATTTAGTGCAAAGTATTCACGGAAAAAATTTGTTAGTGGTTTACATATTTTTATACACTTAATATTTTTATATAACTTTTTTGTGTATATTGCCTATTTTTTTCATTTTCTTTCTTAGTATATATTATGTAGTATTTTTTAAATATTTTTATACATCTTAATATTTTTCTTAAATTTACAAATTATTATATTGTGTTTTCCTTTAGTAAATATAATATGCAATGTGACAAATCTTAATAAATAAGTTGAGCAATCAGTACTTATTGCGTTTTCATTGCCTTCATTATAAATGTTTTTGTTGGTGCCTACTTTGCCTACAGAATTAGCGCAGATCCATTTCATTGGTGCCCACTTCGCCTATGAGATTAAAACTTCGGGTACGTTGGTGCCCACTTGGCCTCTGCCCGAAATTATGAGGGCTCGTAAATCACGTCTTAAAGAAAACTTTTTCGATGCAAAAGTATGTTGGTTGCATATTATTTTTTTTTTAAACAGATAATTAGACTTTTATTAAAACATTTATTAAAATAATAAATGTGGTTCGCCCCAGCTCGCAGCATGCTCGTCATTTTGACGTAAGTCTGAAGAATATCAAATGTATAGTCTTGGAAAAAACGTGTTTACAGTTTTTCAATTATACAGCCATAAAAAGTGTTAGGATCAAAATTTATAAATAACTAATTTAGCCAGACCTAGAAAACAACTTTGTTATCCTATATAAATATGGATCTCCCTGCAGAATTGAAAATTGAACATGTTATTTACGCGAAAAGAATTGGTGCTTTCGCGTATACATTTTCGGTACTGATAGAGACCCTTAAATAATAAAACACATATACTTTGTTGTATCACTATATTTAAACAAATGGTGTGACCTCGGTTTCGACCAACACGGCCATTAACGAATACAGTGTTGCTGTGTTCGTTAATGGCCATGGTTTAACAGTTCTTTACATTCATTATTACATTTATAATTTATATTGTAACAATTACCATTTAACACACGTATAAGTGTAAGTAAAACAAGCGTGGAATGACAAATAAGTAACCCCTAACTTAACTCGATTGTAGTTCTAACAAACTCCATTTAATAACAAGGTCCTTAATAAAGGTCTAACTTCAAATATTTGAAATTGTACACGTCCATGTTAAAATACACATACCCTCTGTACGTCAAACTAAGGAAAACGCTTTGCCATGCTAAATAGTCGGAAAATTCCTTATAATTACAAGTCGTTAACGAGCTATCCGTATGTACGTACGTATATACATATATACGGATATGTAAATTCATATATAACACATATATAGAGACCTCTCACATAGCGCTCTGGAGGGGAGAGATAGAATTCCCTAAGATTAACAAGTATCATTAAGGACCGACTAACAACCCATGAAACTGCTTTTGAAAAGTAGATTACAAGTTGACCGCAGTTTCTGAAACCTTACATTACTAACCCTGTACCCGACATTTCCACTTCAGCTTCCTTCTTTCTCATTATGTCTTACGTCCCCAAGGCGGTCCTCTTTCTCTTCCTTAACAACAAGCAGCCGTTGCCATTACTCTAAACATGATGCGGAGGGATAATATTGCCTAATTACACGAAACGGCACCGTTATACAGGCGTGTATGGAAATATAACGAAATCAGTGCGCATTATTTGGAAAATCCGGCACATCAAGGGACTTAAAACTTTATCTGAAGGGTTTCGTACGGGGAACGCGGCGTCGTCAATTTCTGTTCCGCAAGACAACACGATTCAATTGGAATTGTTTCTGAAATGCATGTAATGAAAATTGCTGCTTATATTATTCTCTTGTTCATAAGTCGTAAAGTTGAAATTATATATTACAAGGATGTCGTTTAGATAATTCTAACAGATCTGTTGTTATACGATCGCTTTAGAGTAAGCCGTACAAATTACAAAATTGAATAATTATTCTTTGCAAATCTTCGCTGCTAATGAGAGTATGTATGAATATATGTTTTGTGATTATTCTTTGTTAATTCTGCAAATATTCTGAAAGCGACATTTAGTATAAATCCTCTTATATACCGGGTTTTCAAACTTAAGTCGGTACTATTGCTATCTTCGTTATTATTAGAGCTACGAAGTCGGTTAAATAGGCAAACTAGTAGGATTTTTTTCCTTCATTACGACGGTGAAAACTGAATAAAAATTGAACATCGCGTTCGCGACTTACGTCAAAAAGTTAAATTTTTTCAAATGGAACACCCAGTATAAAATATCCTCAATCGATAGGAAATCGAATTCTGAACAAAATGTGCTCTATGACCTTTTATGCTAATGTCAAAAATGACAAAGCTATTGATGACTTTTCAAATTCGTGGCTGTCTTAGCTGTAACTTTGTATTAGCAATGAAATAAAAAGCAAGGGGAATATCAATGAAGTATTGTTTATTTTAGGTAATCATAATAGTAATAATAATAAATCCAATAAATATTTAAAAAATACAACAAAACTTAAACTAGATGCTCAAAAACACCTCCCTCGTACTCCAAGCATTTTTGAGCCCGCTTGTAAACGCTCCTAGTGGCTCTGGCAATGATTCTACCATCAATATTATTGATAGCATGAACGATACTCTGCTGAAGATCGTCAAGATTATCATACTGCCTGTTGCACACCACACTCTTCACATATCCCTAAAAGAAAAAATCCATCGGCGTAATGTCTGGTGATCGAGGAGGCATACGGATAGGGCCGTTGGTTGATAAATATCTGTCATTAAAAAAAAAAAATCGTGTAATAGGATATCTACCTGGCGAACGTTATGGGGAGGAGCTCCGTCTTGTTGGAAGTAAATCTGCTGTCTATCAATTAAAGTCAGATCATCCAAGAAGTCGCGAAGTGTGGCGGTTAACATTTCGGCATACCGCTCACCAGTTAATGCGCCCTGATAAAATATAGGGCCTACAATTGTTGAGCCCATTAGACCGCACCAAACATTAATACTAAAACGTCTCTGCGGGTTACAAGGACGGAATAGCATCGGATTTTCGCGACTCCAGTAGTGACTGTTCTTTCTGTTGAACATGCCCCTATTGGAGAAAGTTGATTCGTCACTCCAAAGAACAAAGCGCCAAAAATTATCAATGGTTCTCATTTTATTAATGAACCACTGACAAAACTGGATGCGCCTTTCTTGATCTCCTGGTACCAACGTCTGTGTAGGTGGATACTTGTACGGCACAAAATTATACTTTTTGAGAATATTATGAATAGTTCCCAAACATAGTTCACTTTCTTGCATGAAATCGTTAATTGAATTATTAGGATGAGCTTCAAAGTAAGCTAAAACATTAATTTCCGTTGCTTCACTTATTATAAATTGTTTCTTGGTTCTAGTTTTCTTGAACACATTTTCATTAGATCTAAATTTACGATACAAAAGCAAAAAGTACCTTCTATCTGGCAAATTACGCATAGGAAACAACGCACTATAACGTTCACGCGCTCGGTGGCTATTTTTTTGACAAACGATATAACATTCCACCATATCACATTTTTCTGAATGCGTGAAAGGCATTGTTTCCTCAAAAAACACAAACGTAAAGTGTTCACTAGCAAAACTTCAATTTGACATCATAATTCTGATGACATTTATGAAACAAACGAATTTTGTTTATGAAATATCAGCCACCTTGACGAATTTGAAAAGTCATCAATTGCTTTGTCATTTTTGACATTAGGATAAAAGGTCATAGGACACCATTTGTTCAGAATTCAATTTCCTATCGATTGAGAATATTGTATACTGGGTGTTCCACTTGAAAAAATTTAACATTTTGACATAACTCGCGAAAGCGATGTTCAATTTTTATTCCGTTTTCACCATCGTAATGAGCGAAAAAAATACTACTAGTTTGCCTATTTAAGCGACTTCGTAGCTCCAATAATAACGAAGATAGCGATAGTGCCGACTTAAGTTTGAAAACCCTGTATAGAGATTTGTTTTTCTGCATGGTAGTTTTCATTAAAATTCTCTTTGTTGTCTCATCCGATATAATAAAATCAGTAAATTAGAAGGTAAACTGTTCATATCAGTGTTTTAGTAATTGCATTGCTTCTTTTGTAAAACAATATACAGACTGAGTCATCTAAGCGGGTAAAGCCGATTATGCCTTTATGAGTAAAGATATTTCGAAGCGGTCTTTTTCCTTGTGATAGCTGTTCATTAGGAGCACATTTTAAAAATATTTTGTATTATACAGAGTGTTCCATAACTTACTGGCTAATCATTGTTGGTTGCGCTATTTTTGATTTTAGCGCCCTCTAGCGGTAAAAAAAACGGTTACGTATTCCACAATGTGACACATCATTTCAAAGCTAATTTTATTAGCAACTAAATACGTAATATTTTTGACATTTATTTGTCATCATTCTCAAGTACAGACTATCATCGTCTTTTGTAAACTAATAAGTTCGTAGTTTCTAATATTAGAGCTCTGCAGGGTTTTTCGATTATTTAATTTTTTTTCAATTGTGCATTAAATTGCTAATAAAATTTGAAATGATGTGTCACATTGTGAAATATGTAACCGTTTTTTTTCCCGCTAGAGGGCGCTAAAATCAAAAATAGCGCAACTAACAATCACATTGCTGAATTCTCCGTACAATTACCTTTTCAATGATGTATCGTATTTAGTACTTTCCCTATTTACATTGTAATGGTTAGAGTGATGGAGGGGTGGGGAATGACGTATCACAGTTGAAGATATGATGGAAGGGTGTCCCCCTTGGATCAACGATCGACCTGTTTTTGCGTTTTTTCAAAAAAAGTTTTCTCCTTCGAGATATTCAATCTGTTTCGTTTTCGGTGGGGCACCCTGTATATATAAAACTATTAACTATTGAATAAAACGCACTTATGATCAATGAAAATAACTATAGTCAAGAGAATTTATAGCTTAAATCAAATATTAGTGAATCAAATAACTAATTGAACGGGATGTTGCTTATTGAAACATGTTAGAATAAATAATAAACGTAAAGATAGTTTCAAATAATTTTTATTGTTTCACTCACAACAATATTGTTTCGCCAAACTTTGGCTTCATCAGGTGATGACGGAATAATGTTTACAAAATCATTACAGCGTTATATATACTTATTTTACATAAATGTCGGGGTTCAAAGAGGGTGTGTTTTAACAAATTTAGAAAGACAGTAGAGGGGAGTGATTTAAATCTAGAAATTAATAGATATAAGAAAATAGGTCAGGCACTAAACGAACAAACAGATCCCGTATTTCCAAAAAATAAAATATGTTTGTATTAGGACCTTTTATTATGAATAAACTTACCAAAAAAAATTTCCATCTAATACGTCGTTTTCGAGAAATATAATTTTATAAAAACATTGAATTTTTGAGAAAAATAGCAATAAGTCGAAAACTTTAAATTTTAGGTCTATACTATCTTACCACTTTTTGACTAATAATTATACAGGAAGTACAAAAATGGTCAGCCACCGAGATTCGAAATATCTTTTTCATAGTCACAATCGGCCTTCCCCGCGGAGATGAGTCACCTGTATATTCTCAAATGTAGTACAGAAATATCTTTGACAAAATTATAAATCTGTTTTTAAAATCAAAAACGTTTCTATTGGAAAATAATAAATAATTTTTTTATATACCTAGGAAGGTAAATGTAAATTATATTAATACGAAAATCAATACTGTACTTCACTCGATCTATGTCTTGGAATATTTTATGGACAGAAATCATGATAGTATACAAGGACGATTCTGCCTCTGAGTAAGATTTATCTTCTAAAATTAAAATGTTTTCTTCTGATGTTTTATTTTCTCGATTTTGAGGTTATCCTTAGTAGGATGTAAAAGTAGAAGTATATCGAAAGCATTTCCTTGCATTCTTATTTTATTTTCTTAATAAAAATCAAATTTATTTCGTAGCGCCTTCGTGAAAAACTTTATTCACCCAATTGTTTTTTTCACGTCAATACTATGTCGTAATCGAATTAATACTCCTAGATATTTTACATGTAATCAAATTATTGTATATTAACATACATGCATAACAACAATTAACATTAATATACTGGTTGTTTTCTACTATAGCTTTTAAAGTTACTTATTGAATTCTCAAATTAACATAACGATTACATTAATTTTAATTATGATTATGATTATTACATACTTTATACATTTTATAACCATTATAAATAAAATATTAATAATAATAATAATAATAATAATAATAATTTATTGCCGTAAATTTTTACAAAAAAACATTGGCAGTGTCAAATAACAAACAAAGGAAAAGTTAAAAAAAGAACACACTGCAATAGCAGAATCATATACAGCACAATATGTATGTTACATTAAGAGAACAGACATACAAAAGTTAACACAATTTATAGTATCCACGTCCGGTATTTACAACGTATTATTTAATAACTCTTTAAAGTTATAGAAGGCCCTGTCCAAAAGATATGCTTTCAAATTGCGTTTGAATGCGGTTCTATTCACATCAGCAGCTATCTCTAAGTACTCCGGGAGTGCATTAAAAGTCGAGATAGCTTTGTAATAAGGCCCCCTCTCGTAGCTGCTTGACCTATGCGATGGCACAGACAAATTGCACCCGTTTCGCGTGGTCATAGTAACATAAAGCTGGTTATTCCTGACAAACCGTGACGAATTTCTCTGCACTAGCATAATCAGCTCATAAATATACAAAGAAGGGAGCGTTAAGATCTTCAAATTACGGAAAAGATCCCTGCAGGGGGCCAAAAAATGCGCCCCACACATTGATCGAATCACTCTCTTCTGCAATAGAAATATAGTATTGAAGCTGGTGGATGATCCCCAAAAAATAATTGCGTAACGCAGGCGAGACTCTATGCTACCATAATAAAATTTCTTGATTGCATCAGTCGAGGTACATCTCTTCAATATATTCAACGCATATATGGCGGAGGAGACCCGGCCGGCCACAAGAGCGCAGTGCTCACGCCAAGACAAGGATGAATCCAAAGTAAGGCCCAAAAAACCACTAGATGGACTCATAGGGACTGAACGGCCACCAGATCGCACATGCAAACTGTAATCAATCTTTGAATTTTTTGAAAAATAAACTATCTTCGTTTTTGCTGTATTTAAAATTAATTTATTAGAGTTGCACCACGAGCCCATGTCAGCAATCACCCGAGATGCCAACGTCGATAATTGACCCAGACTCTCATTTGTTACGACACATGTAGTGTCGTCAGCGTACTGTGTGACAGCACAGTCACGAAGCCCTGTCTGAAGGTCGGAAACATAAATCAAAAATAAAGTGGGCCCCAAGATAGACCCCTGCGGCATATTCTTCAATACAATTGCATAATATATTATATCAATGTGAATTAAACTTATGCATTTTAGCTTCGCTTTGTTCTCATATTTAGTTTTTAATTAAATATAATCAGTATAATAATATATACACTATCTTTTCTGATAAGGATAAATAAGTTTTGAAAGCTTTTAATTCTACTACAATTCTGGGAATGTAATAACTCTGTTAGTTATCGTTTCGTTATAATTAATAATACTATATTGATGGGTATATCTTTATTCCTTCAACAAAGTAAATCTAATGATGTAATGAATGTATTAACAAAGCATAATATATAAACTTAAACTAGAACACATGTAATATGGGTCAATCTACATATTATTATTTACATGTTACAATAATTAACAGTAACAGCATTTTATTAATACATATTTTTTTCCAATAAATCAGACATATTTCAATTATCAAAGTAGTAAATTCCATAAAAGAAGTTAAACAATTTGTGTTTTGTTTTTAAATACATGAACAATTTTTCAAAAAACTGAAGTGAACCATGATTATTGAACCAGGCATAAGAAGCAACTATTACATGCTGGGTATCGATCTGCTCTATTTCAAAAACTCTTAGAAAACGTGTAATGGTAACTATTTAATAACTTACTCTTTGGATTAAAGAATCAGAGTAGCTTGCTGAAATTCAAGATGCACTAGAACAATTCCTTCTGTCAAACTGTCTTTCTTCTGTGAACGAGCTTCTGCTTGATTTATTGTTATTTTGTTTATATATTATTTTTCTTTTTTATCTAATTCACCTGGTAATTTCGAAGTCTTGAGTAAAAGAAAACTTGTGTTTACACATTAAATGGTGTAATAACATTATGAATTTCTTCTAATCTGTGGATTAAAGTGCATTTTGTATTTCACAATAAGGAGTTACCAGTTATGTAGTACTACTTTCCTCCAAAATTGTATAAAATATGTAACAGCAAATAAATAATTGCACCTTTCAAATTCAACAATTTAAGCCGCAAGTTTCAGTAAAAATTCCACATTGAATACAGTCAAACATTGGTATATAGAGATAGAGATGTTAAGGAAATATTAATATCGCTGACTACATTTAGACAGGAGCGGAATGCGAAACCCTTTACAAGAAATACCTCATTTTCGAAAACATTTCACAGAGAAATGCATTAATAACGTCAGCAGACGGAGCACGTTTGAACTGTCGAATAGAAATTTAACTTGAAAGATTAACAGTACCATCTTACATCCTCTAAATTTTCACATTAGATATAGATCACTTCTCGGATTAATTCGGTTTAGGAGAAATTCTTGAACGTTCGGTGATAAATTTGATGCGTTTTTATTCAAAGGATCGATAAAGGATAATTAAGTTCATTCTTTCAATTATTAAATTTATATGAAGTTTAATTACTTGGAGCTTAATTAAAAAAGAAGCTAATGAAATCGTAAACATTTACACTAGATATAAATTATTACTTTCTCAGTGATAAAATTAATATGGAAATATATTATTAATGCTTAACACCGATACAAATAATTAGAAAAATTTTTGTAAATGAAAATTCCACTTGATTGGCACTTGAATAACCAAGTGGAGTTTGCTGTTATAAATACCACACATTCAATACTAACAACAACTCATAGGATGTGCAATACTAGATTTAATACAACGTGACACTTGTTGAATTCCTTGTTCCTCTGCAGTAACTGTTTTGTTGTTGTTATTAACCTTTTATTTAGGGTCAGTTTTGCTCTTATTCTTTATGTATTCCTTAATAGTGTAGAAGAATTGAAACGAACAAAGTATGCAATTTAACGAACATAATCCACTGATTTATACAGGATGTTTATACATACAAGACCACAAATAAATTAATCAATAAATTAGTTGATTTGCCATAATCAGAAAATCACATTAAAAGCTTAGTACACTTCTTGTGAGAAACTTTGTATTCCCTTACCATGTCTTGTTGCTTAATTATTCACAACCTTAATACTTAAATATGTTTCTTGATTCATCGAAACCATGCGCAATTAATTAATCACAATCTGATTTCTTACATGTATAAATATGATGAAATTAGTATAGTTCATTAAGAACTTAGTATACTTGTTTTTTGAATATACACTGATTACTTTGTCTTGTTCCTCAATTAAATTCACCGTCAATTTTCGTATCTTTCTGTCGATTCATTGAAGACGTGTGCTATTAATTAACCACAGGAAAATCTGTCTAATTTAATAGTCTGCTAAATAGATTATATTAGAAAAAGTAAATTATTTATGTAGGTACATTCCACATCAGTAGTTCCGAAAGGTCCGGAAGAGGGGAGTTAAAGAGCGTCGCGAATAGATTTCCAAATAAAACAAAAACAACTTATGTAGAGGTATATTTTACCTTCTGCATCGGAAATAAAATATAACGTCTTAATATAATAAGCTAGTTAATTACTTAACTTTTGAAACAGCCTGTATAAGTATTTATTCGAGCGCCGCCACCAGCGCCCTCTGTCAAACATCGGTGGTCGCGTTTGGAACTAAAAAAAACCGGATGTTTAGATTTGGCTTATCGCGAGTGTGTTGGTGATAGTATTTTATAAACCTGTTGTGGCTGTCTGGCCCAAATGCCGGTATACCTACTACAGAGATATTATGCAAAAAATTTATCTGTTTCTCAACTTTTCATATCTCAGTTCTATATTTTATAAACAGACAATATCATTTTTAAGAAGCCGATTTCTCACTTCTATTTTAATATCAGTCATCGATGAGAAACTGAACTGACATTCATATAATGTTTCAAATGCATTCGAACTTTGAAGAGCTTTGTTTGCCAGTTCGGGGTATTCTTCTTTGGTCAAAAAATCAGCCGGTGCCTGAGAAAAAAATTCTTGATTCAACATAACATCATTCCAATTTTTCGATTTTTTTGTGTTTATTGGCATTTTGGCATGTTGAAAGGAATTGTCCGAAAAGTGACTCAGTGTCCATCTGTAACTGTCACAACCGGTTTGAATTTTGTTTGGCAAATATATTCATAAAACTCCTGCTTTAAATTGCACCAAGTGACTTGCC
Organism: Amphimallon solstitiale; assembly: GCA_963170755.1. Classification (NCBI taxonomy): domain Eukaryota; kingdom Metazoa; phylum Arthropoda; class Insecta; order Coleoptera; family Scarabaeidae; genus Amphimallon; species Amphimallon solstitiale. The sequence goes on from OY720680.1 coordinate 62,410,289, forward strand.
TAAATAAAAAGCTTGCTCAGAATTTATCATATTATATATCCATGATTTCCTGAACTCACTCAAATTGAATCAATTTTTTTCTTGATTGTGGCTTTCTATAAGTTATTCTCTTTCATAAATCATATTAATTTTGTCTACGGCTGTTATTATATTAATATCGCGGTCTTGAAAACCACTATTCAAGATATTTAGGTGTTCGCAAATATCAGCAAGCTTATGAAGCAAAAGGTAATTAGAAAGAAGGTTTCTGTATTCTGATTTCTCATCTTGTACATATCAAAAGATTTGCTTTAAACTTAAAAAAAAACTCTATTCAAAACGTTACCTCTCGAAAGCCACTTTCTTTTACTTATGTGCGATAAAGACTTATATATAAAGAATCTATGTCTTCACATTTTTTTCTGAAAATACGAGTATGTAATGCCAAATGAATGTAATACGCATAAATCAATCTTAAATATTTAATATTGCACAGTACACAAGTTACAAATGACGCTTCAGGGAGCGTTTTGCTAATAGTATAAAGGCAAACAGACATTCATGCGATGCTCTTTCTGGTCATCACTCATCAGTCATGGCACGAACTTTGCAGCAAACCTTCTTATATTCAATTTTTCTGAAAAAATCCGCTGACATGTGCCATATGATAATCCCTCGGAGTTAGGCACGCGCTGGAGGATGTGGATGTCACCAATGCCTCAAGAAATAAAGAAAAATTGTGAATCCTCGATAGGCTTGATTCAAAAATGTCTATAACTCTGATCACAAAATCGCTTGATCACCACTAGGACCATTTACAACATGGACATGACTTAAGTGACCACTAACGTTAGTTCTAAGATTATTATTTAAGTTTGGTAATTTGGGACTTTTAACTTTTGTATATTACTTATTCAACCTCTTTATCATTTTTACTAATAACAATGTACTATAATGTTTCCTGTTTCCTGTTATGGGTTATTCAAGACTACAGGCCTATAGATTTTGTAGAATAATTAAATAAATAAATCTCACAATGTTACAGATCTTTCACAATCGCTTTCCGAACAGCACTGACATTTGCTGGTGGATGGTCGTCCCGAATGTTCATCATCATCAACAGATGTTCGGCCATTTTTAAAACGTTTAAACCGGTCACACGTAGTGTCTGGCCCAAAAGGTCTTTCTATTAATAGAAAACTGCCCGCGAACAATAAACATATATACTCAATGATATAGAAATTTAACAAGACAGGCCACTCTTAATACTTTTCATAGAACTCTTGATAACGCTATGTGGTTGTAATACGAACTATGACTCTTACGTCATAAAATCGCGCGTAATCCAAATCTAAAATTAAGTATAGTATATTTCCCAGATTCAATGAACATTACAAAAGTTATACAATGATTAACATGAACAAATCATATTTAAATTGCAACATGTTAATCATTGATTGAACTTCCTAAATACCAATAAATCATAAACAAAATGAAAAATATACACATAGGGAATGTAAAAATCGAAATCCAAAAAATAAGTAATTATTGTATATTACACAATACATAACATATATTAAAGTAAGTAAACATACAAATATTGTGTACAAAATATTATATAGAAGTACCTTTTGTTAATAGTTTGATAAAGGAGTAAGAGTGACCATATTTTATTTTTTATTAAATAATGCTTATCTGTTGCTCTCAGACTTTTAAATATATAATCATTATTTTACTTAAATATGTATATAAATTGTTATCAGTTTTTAATCAGTTATTTTATTGAGGACACAATCATACAAATGTCCAGCAAAGTGTTCACTTATAAATTACATACATGCAATATTGAGTTAATATAATGTACCTCACAAATCCGATGGTTTTTATACACTTTTATGGTATGGATCACCAGTTCTTTCAATCCACTGATTATAGTCTACACAATATTGAATTACTGTGACTTACATATATACCTTTATACGTAAAACGTATATGTAAATATGCATGTGTTTGAGATACACACATACATTAACTGCCGTTGCCGAAAATCGAATGCACAGACACCGGTGTTTCGGCCTATGAGGTCTCATCAGTGTACGTGGAGATTCTCGACAATAGCTTCAAGACTTAAATCGCTGCCTATGTCATTTTCGCATGTTAAATGTAGTGAGAGTATCACAGCGACATCTAACACCGAAAAGATGACACGGAAAAAAGCGATGGCTTCTGACAGCATGTTCTGCTATACAGAGGCCTGTATGTTAATAGTGTATCTCGTGCAATAGAGCCTTAGGTGGCGTCACCAATCAAAGCGAAAATGAAAAGTGTGAATACATGGATGTTAAAACTAACATCAAGCAGTAAATAATTACTGTGACTTACATATATACCTTTATACGTAAAACGTATATGTATATATGCATGTGCTTGAGATACACACATACATTAAGTGCCATTGCCGATAATCGAACGCACAGACACCGGTGTTTCGACCTATGAGGTCTCATCAGTGTACGTGGAGATTCTCGACAATAGCTTCAAGACTTAAATCGCTGCCTATGTCATTTTCGCATGTTAAATGTAGTGAGAGTATCACAGCGACATCTAACACCCAAAAGATGACACGGAAAAAAGCGATGGCTTCTGACAGCATGTTCTGCTATACAGAGGCCTGTATGTTAATAGTGTATCTCGTGTAATAGAGCCTTAGGTGGCGTCACCAATCAAAACGAAAATGAAAAGTGTGAACACATGGATGTTAAAACTAACATGTGCGTTCGATTATCGGCAATGGCACTTAATGTATGTGTGTATCTCAAACACATGCATATATACATATACGTTTTACGTATAAAGGTATATATGTAAGTCACAGAAATTATTTACTGCTTGATGTTAGTTTTAACATCCATGTGTTCACACTTTTCATTTTCAATATTGAATTTGTTACAACATACAGAACAATAATTCATTACATTTGCGCACTATTTACACTTACGTATTCATTCAAATAAGGAAAGAAACCTGTCTGTCGTTCGGTAAAGTGCTATCAGTAGATACACGTGATCACAGAATACTTGCTACGACCATAGTTCCTCACAACCTACAACAAGTATAAATAACTAATGAAACTCAATGCAAACAACACAACGCAACAATTTGATTATGAATTATCAATGACGCATATAATGTTATGTTAGGATTTTCACAAATAACGCACATTAATATTTCGTTATGACCATTCGTATTCGTAAATTTCGTATATCAACTACTAGTGCCTAGTGTTTGTAATAGAAACTAAAATAAAATTCAAAATTGGTATAGCCCGTGACCAGACCTTGGGCATACTGACACGGGAAACATCTATTACGCTGCTCCTAGCGGTGTTTGGTTGGGATCTAGGAAAATTCCCCGAAAGCAATTCACCGACGGAAAATTCCCCGACTACAATTCACCGACAAACAATTCCTCGACAGGAAAATTCCCCGACAGGAAAATCCCCCGACAAACAATTTAACGAATGGAAAATTCCGCGACAGTAACAAACTTCCCTTCGCACTTTATCCCGGCTTAGGACGAGCAGCATTATACTGGCGTGTTTAGAAGTTTTTTTGTTGTTTTTTTTATAATAGTTTTTTTGTCCTTTGTTTTTTTATATAATAGTAATAATAAAAATAATAATCGAAAAGGCTTTTCTCGTCATAATTATGTACAGGGGCTATTCTGTTGTCTTAATAAGTAAGGTTGTGAGCTATACCACGCAAGTAATTGGAAAGATTTATTTCGTCAAAATTATTTACAAGAGTTGCTATTCGTTCAGCACAATCACGGTACTTTTTACGAGCAGGGTGTCCTTCAGCGCCTCCTAGGTATTGCTCTATCTGAACTTCATGCAGACTTTGTTCCCGTTGTATGGCTTTTACGAACTTCCATATATTAGGATGGTCTGCTGGAACTTGCGTCTCAAACGCTCGATGCCATCCTTCTATAGAGTTGTTCGTTTTTGGCAGTCCTTCTACTACAGCCTCATAACAATTCCACATACCATGGGGAAATCGCAGTGATCGACGATGTTGGCGTCTTTGCGGGCGTCCAATCCAGGTGTCCTCGAAGTAGTCCACAATTGGTTGGGCATCCTCAGGCAGTATATTCTCCTCACAAAGGGTTTCAACCGCATCGACTAAATTTGCTGTGGCAACAAATGCTAATGCGGGCAGTAACTTCAATTTCAAAGCAAATTCCGTATCGGTTTCGTACCGGTTCTTTAGGTCTTCTGATTGAATTTTTCTAAAGATAGACTGCGAAATATGGAAGAAACATCCACGATGCTTTGAAGCTGGAAATTCTTCGGCAAAAGCACTTATATTTTAACTTTTGTAGTAAACGAATGTAGGTACGTTTTGTTTTGTCTGGTAACAGTACATACACTAATGGAATTGAAATATTTTTCTTTAATCCATGTATCGTAAACAGTTGACAAAATAAGTGTGGCACTGTTTTAAATGTCCCGTCTGCATACCAATGTGCGCTTTCAGCTAAAAGTGAAATATTTCTCTTTGTACTAAAAATCAGCATTCTGTCGTCATTTGGTCCAGAATCGTAGAACAAAAAGGATTCTCCATTTTTTGTTAAAGTGTATTCTTGTGGAAAAATAATGTCTCTTCGATGGAGTGGCAACGCCGGAGCACCTTCTTCCTTTTTCCTAATATTTCTTATAGTTCTCTTCATGCTAGAAACTTTCGGCAAACATGCTGCAGTAGGCTGGCTAAGTCCAATAAGTTGCAGTAGAGATGACATGATGTGGTGCGTCTTGGGTACTATCGCGTTTTCACGTATCTTACAACAAAATTTTGTTTTTTCTACTTCTCTGGCATCTGCACTATGGTTATGCTCCCCAGTTTTTTTAATAACAGTTTTTCCAAGCGTCGTAACTCGAGCTTTACACATTGTTTTATAATAATAGTCACATTTCCAATAAATTTTGTCGTCGCCTTTGTCTTTTTGATACAAATGCCCATCAAGCAACAACTTTTTCTTCCTTTTTTCACTAAGAACAAATTCAGCACTCATTTTACGATGTTAACTGTTGCACGAACTTTTTCGAAATAAACAATTTGGAGAGATTGCCAATCTTTTATAATAAACCCCAAACCATTAGGTTTAATTCCGTTTTTGGATTTAGTCATTAAGATGCAATAAGAATTTCAAGAAATTAAAATAAACTCATTATTACGCCTAATCGCTTCATGGAATCAGACCATTTAAATGAACTCAGTAGGATTACGCTTAATTAAAGGTTTAATTCCGTCTTTGGATTTAGTCATTAAGATGCAATAAGAATTTCAAGAAATTAAAATAAACTCATTATTACGCCTAATCGCTTCATGGAATCAGACCATTTAAATGAACTCAGTAGGATTACGCTTAACTAAAGGTTTAATTCCGTCTTTGGATTTAGACATTAAGATGCAATAAGAATTTCAAGAAATTGAAATAAACTCATTATTACGCCTAATCGCTTCATGGAATTTTAGTATCGATTTTCGATAACTTGCGTGGTATTGCCCACAACTTTATTTATTAAAAACAATAAAAAGTAATTAAATGAAGTGATGGAAATCTCTTGGTGAAACATGTTGAAATATAAGCAAGTAATAACAATTAAAACACTTGGTATTGTTTCACAAATATATATAATTAAACACTTGATGTACACGGTTAACTTTACTAAAGAATTAAAAACTATTAAAATAATCGCACAAAATAATGGTTATAACTCGTCTCTAATAGATAAATTAGTCAATAGAATGAATAAATCAATTACATTAAAATTAGCATTTCCCCCGTCTCAGGAGTTGAAATTAAAACAATGGGTTAAAATTCCATATTTAGGTAGTATAAGTATGAAAATTAGCAATGTTTTAAAGAAGCTGGATTTTAATATAGCCTTCTATAATAATCACACTTTAAAAATTCAATTAACGAATAATAAAATAGCGAATCCTAAGTTAAACAAATCAGGAATTTATAGAATTAATTGTAGTGATTGTAATAAATTTTATATAGGTCAAACGGGGCGAAATTTCAAATTAAGGTTGTCAGAACATATGCGAGCCGTTAAATTAAATTATGAAAATTCAAGTGTAGCTAACCATGTTTTAGACACGAGACATCATTTTTCAATAGACAATTTAGAAGTACTGTGTAGTTTAAATAAAAGTAAAAAAATGGATGTTCTAGAAGGTTATTTTATAAAAGAAAGTTTACTTTTACAACCAGGCAATGTTCTTAATGACCAAACCGAACTCATAAATTCACCGTTAATAAACCCTAGCATTGTAAAAACGGTCTTTTCAGATAAGTCATGACCTTTCATAATTTTCTATTTTTTGTATTTTTTCTATTTACATTTTTGTTTGAAGTAGGTAGTTACAGTATATTGAATTTTACTTTAGTTTCTCGAGAACTCCTGACGATGCCGCAAGGCGAAATGTACATCGAGTGTTTAATTATATATATTTGTGAAACACTACCAAGTGTTTTAATTGTTATTACTTGCTTATACAATAAAAAGTAGTAGCCCTTGTACATAATTATGACGAGAAAAGCCTTTTCGATTATTATTCTTATTATTACTACTATCTATGTAAAAAACAAAAAAAGGATAAAAAACTTCTATTATAAAAAAAAACTTCTAAACTCGTCCTAAGCCGGGACAAAGTGTGAAGGGAAGTTTGTTACTGTCGGGGAATTTTCCTGCCGGGGAATTGTTTGTCGGTGAATTGTAGTCGGGAAATTTTCCGTCGGTGAATTGTTTTCGGGGAATTTTCCGGCTTTCGTTTGGTTGTACTAAGCGCGGGTTATACATATTTCGAGAACGTTTGGGTACAACCTTGTATATTTAGCAAAAATTTTAAAACTTATTAAAAACAATTTAATTATTAAATAAAAATAATTTTATTTTAAATTATACATACTTTATTGCTTCTTCTTTACTTGCTGGTTTTGTGTATTATGAACAGAATATTTATTTATTGACTACTAGAATTTTAAATGTTATATACTTTTATTTTCTTCATATTCAAACTTTTAAACAAGTTACTTACCATATTATTCAAGATATTTAAGAAATTTCTCTGGAGGTCTAAGAATGTCAGTGAAAATCTTAAATTCCATGATATTAATTGATAAAATTATTTTCGGTAAAACGTCGAAATCGTACAATGAATAAAATGCGACCCCAGTGGATTATCATTCCAAGTGAATACACCGTTTAATTTCTCAAAAAGCTCCGCTTACCGGACTGAATAGTTAACAAAAGTCCTTAAGCGATATTAACAACAAATCTAAAAGTTTAATCTCGCAAATTTGAATTCCTGTTTTCCCCCTAGAACTCATTCATTACGACGAATGTGCACGCACAAATGAAAGTTCCATTTCCCGAATAGTTTTCGGATAACGTAATTACTTCCTGCCCAGCTTTCCACGATCCCTGACAGTTTTCAGTTTTATTGCGTTGTAGTACATTTGTATACATATCTACCGTGCCCGAGAATTTCACACGGTCGGACGATTTATATAGAAAATTACTCCAACTTCTAGTACAAATATATCTATTGTCGTGATTTAATACAAGAGCAATTCGTATACTGCCGCAATATAATATTGTTGAAGCGCACGAATTGATTGTTGAATCACCTCTGCAGATTACTGCATTCCGGTGCCGCCGGTACTCGTCGAATGAGATGGAGAAATAGACAAAAAGGAAGGACAAAGACGTCAGCAATACAAGAGAGAGTAAATGGTTCGATCAATCATCTCGAAGCAACGACGCTTACCACGTCTGCAAACAATTCTCCAAATTTTCACGATCCCCCCCCCCATCTTGCCGTTGCGACAGTAGCGTCATGTAAGGTGGGTGAAAAAAACGAAGGTAGCTTTAACTTAAATTTGCATAAATCTTTCCGGGAAAAATGAACGAGGAAACACAGTGTGGGCATGGTTGTGTTTTGTTTTCATTTTCTCTTGTTATGGCAGATAATACCTTGCCGTTTCATTTAGATTTAAGCTGTTAATTTTATATTTTATTTATAAGGGCACGTGAAAGAAAATATCTGTGAACAGTTATTGTCACTAGAAAGGGAGTTTTGTTATCTTTTTAAATTAATATTAGAAAGCTCCCTTGTGTTTTCTTTAATATCGCGTCATATATGACCAAAATAAGGGGTTAATATGTTAGGATACCTTGCTATGTTTGATAAATTCAATAAGATCAAGCCATAATTTATAATATAAACCTTAAATGCACTGACGACCAACTGCAAATGATTCGGAATAAAATAATGAGGTGTGGCCACCACACAACTTTCTTATACGTATGAGCGTTTCAAATTATACAAAATTGTTCTAAATTGTCTTAAATAGTTTTATTTTCTTACAAAAATAAGCCTGTGGGTAAGTGTGTAACTTCAAGTACAAATTTTAAGAATTTTTTTATATAAAAATGATTCAAAATCCTATTATAAGTACTTCTATTCTCTTAATAAATCTATATAGAATGCATACTTTGCGAGATATTCGAAGGAAAGTGCTACTCGCTAAGAGTAAGTGTTACTTCCGGTACGAATTTTGAAAATTCATTTATACAAAAAATATTGCAAATGCAGCTCTAAATACTTCTGTACTTTTGATAAATATGTATAGAATGCATAATTTGCAACATATTTGCAAAAAATCGCTATTGGATAAAATTATTACTTCCGGTCCGAATTTTGAAATTTTTTGTATAGAAAAGGTATTGAAACTTATGTTTTAAATACCTTTAATAATACTCGTAATGTACCTGCCTAGAAAGCATGGCTTGAGAGATATTCGCGAAAAACTGATTTTTGATAAGAGTAAAATACCTACTTTCGGTAGGAATTTTGAAAAACTGTTTTAATAAAATTTTTCTCAAATATTTTTTGAGTACATTTGAATTCTTTATAATTTTGTTTAAACTTACTAGTTGCCGGATACTTTCACTCTGCAAATTTAACTGAAAATCTAATCAAATTCCAAGATGGAGTTTATACTCGTAAATACAAAATTTGGGGTTGATAGCTATAGCTGCTATCGGGTTCACACAAACACTGACACACACACAGAGAGAGAGAAAAATTTTTTTAAAAACACTTTTTCTGTATGAGGAGACTTCAAAACGTGGATATCTGCAAAATCTCGAAGTCGAAAATTTTTATCACATTCCTTATACCTACTACGTATAATAAAGTAAAAACATGTGAGCAGGACGCATACCAAAGGCGAAAGAAATAATTGAAATATTAAAATTTTAGAAATACAAAAGATTTGCCAATAAAAGAAATAAAAAATCTCTGTTTCACATTTAGGGAATATTAATTTCTGTAGATTGGTTGAAAAAGGGCCCAAGTACTCCATATATGTACTTGAGGTTTTGAGAAAATCATCATTCAAGTAATATTTTTAAAACATTTATAAATCAATCAGCACCTATTGTTTGCAAGAAGAACATATTTTTTTTATTGTAGTTCAAAAAATAAATAGACTGTGTTACATTGGCCCTACGTGTATTTATCTGGTTTCACATTGGTCCATAAAGTATAACACGTTGGTTTCAAAAAATGTTACTTTGGCCCTTGTGTGGTAGTGAGTTGCACTTTGACCCCACTATTATAGCAAAACATCCATGGTTAGACTTTTTTTCACCTAGGTGATAGATACTTGATTTAGTTTGTATAAATCGCAATAAATAAATAATTAGTAAGGTTATTGAAGAAATTAAAGAAATTTGGAAAATGTTATGAATCTTGTTACAACATAACAATTTAATACAATATTAAAAATTTAATTTATTCAAATGAAAGAACAACAGACAATAATCAATCAAAAGGAATAGACCATTGCTCACAAAAACTAGTACGTTATTCGTTATATTCCAATTCGGTTGGGCAAACATCATTTTCATGAGTATAATTTTTATTATGATTTAAACTCATATAAAATAATCTACTGTTTGAATATTTAATAGTATATTATGCAATGAGCATTTAATGATATCTATTAAGACACGAGTAAGAGAATTACAATACGAGGCGAAGCCGAGTATTGTAATGAATACGAGCGTCTTAATAGCCATTAAATGCGAGTTGCATACACTATTTTTTCTACGACCTCATAATAAAACATATTTTTTGAACAATTCATTTCATAAATTGAGGTTAAAATTTTCCGTACGTTTTTGTGAATTTGGCTGGTAATAAATTGTTCGTGGCTACTAAGGCTTGTTCCATAATTTCTGGTGGAGTCAATTATTACATTTCACTGTCATTATCCCTCATTTTTACCGTTTATATTTTCAAAAAAGCACAAATTATAAGTACTTACTTGTAAATTGCAGAGAACTGTCACATTTATTTAATTTGTATATCTGTCAGATATGCAGTCGCCATATTGAATATTGTTTGAATATTGAAACGTCGCATTCCTATTGGATATAAACTTGTATCGTAATGAAAAATCGGTATTCCTATTGGATATAAACTTGTAACATAATGAAAATCTGTATCGTAATGAACATCATTATAGTACAGGTTCGGCATATCTAATAATACAATTAAAGTATGGGAGTAGAAAAAAAGATAGAAGACTTATAATTTTGGGCAGAGGTAATGGATATGAATTGTGCTACTTTTCTATAGGTAAAGATGTTTATGTTCCACATTGTTGTGTCTTCTTTTTGGTAATATCCCATGTTTTAAATTCTTACTCTTCAGAAAAAAAATTTTAACAACAGGTTTACCTTGTACCTATACAGGGTGAGGGAAAAGTATGGATACAGCTAAATATTTTGAAAACGGTTTATTCGAACTTGCTGAAATTTAACACACTGTTAGAAAGATTTAGGCTCTATCGTTTGAGATTTTCTTCAGTTTTACGCCGTCGTTTGTTTCGGAGATACAAGGTTAACTTGAAGTGTTTTTTTAAATAGCAGACGTGGTCAAATGTAATATTTTCGAAAAGAGTGTTCTTTTATCTTTTCAGTAGTGTAACTGAGTGTAACACATACCTGCCTTAATTTACATAAAAACAGAAATAATTTTTTGTTACGAATTCAATTATGAAGGAAAGTAAAAGTAAACTAGCTTTGAAAATGCTGCCATTAGCCTTATGTGATTTGCATATTATACAAAAATTAAGTTTATGTGAAGTAATTAGTTTAAAAATGGTGCATTTAAGTGACAAGGAGCATATATAAATCCTTATGATGGTTGGATAGGGCGATAGAAGACAAAATTGCGCTGAGGTCGTAATGAAATCTCTTTAATGAAATACATCCGAATTAGCAGTCGATCTCCAGAACAACGGTTTCAGAAACTTTAAGAAGATTTAATGAATCCTGTAAAACCCGGAAAGTTGTTACAGACGAAGAAAATTCTTTGATTATTTTAGATGTAGAAGAAAAACCGAAAATTTCTCTACATCAGTTGTTTCTAAATCATAATATGAGTAGAAGATCTATACACAATATGAAACGCGAAAAATATCATTCCTGCAAAATCCACCTGTTGCAAGAACTAAGTGTTATTATTTTTAATCGAAGTAAGGTAGTCAAACAGTTGACGACAGATTAAAATTATCATTTTAAAAGCTAACTTAATTTTGTTTTTCTCCAAAATTGAATTCGTAAAAAACTTATTTTTATGCAAATTAACACGGGCATGTGTTACATCACTGAATAGGGAAAAGATCTATTCAAGAATGTTACATTTGACCTCCAGTGCTATTTAGAAAAACATCAAGTTAGTCTTGTATCTTGAAATCAAATAACGGTGAAAAACTGAAGAAAATTGCAAATGATGGCGTCTAAATGCTTCTAACGGTATGCCAAATTTCAGCAAGTTCCAAAAAACAGTTTTCAAAATATTTAGTTAACCTCAAAGTGGTCGTATTTTAAAAGCTTGCTGTTTTTAAAAGACCAATTCACCCCCCGGACATCTACCTCAAATTTGGCAAGCACTTCGTCTTGCGCAAATTCGATGCCGTTAGGAACAGACAGTTCTGATAATGTGGATGAGGTCGATTTACTTGATCGCGAAGTGGAACCTACCACTGCTTCTGGCGAAATAGGTGGAGTTCACTTCCCAGCAGAAAAAGGAAAGGACCTGATGATTTAATAGGGCAAGCTCTTTTAAATGTAGAAAGAAAAGTTGCGAGTTCTACAGAACAAAGAGAAAGCACCTATCGAAAAGCTCTTGGATGAAGATAGATGTTTTTTCGAAAGTATTTTACCCCATGTACAAAAATTGGGTCCACTTCAAAAAATGCAATTTAGATCGAAAGTTCAAGAAGTCGTGATGTTGTACGTCTATTCACAACCAATTTCCTCACCTGAAGTAAATACACCAACGACGGACCCTAATTTTAATCAATATCGATGGTAAATATACAGTTTCTTTTTATTATAGAACTTCTGATATACTTTTTTTTATATTTTTATGATTTCTTTATAATTTTGTTTATTAAATATTATTCCAAAAAAAGACACTTGTCTTATTGTTATCACCAATTTTTCCTCTGCACATATGGGATTTTTATTACAATTTTTCCACTGTTTAAAAAGTTTTGCTTGGATTTTTCCCAAATTATATTCGAAGGTGAGAGGCTTCATTCGTAAATATTCATAAAAACGATGTGGATGATGTCTTAATTCTTTATACAGGTGATGAAATTCTCCCAGTTTGGATCATTTTCTATTTATGGGATGCACTTTATATTTTCTAGTCGAAAAGTTGCGGTTTCTATTTAAAATAAACCACAATGTCGCTGCAGAACAGCAATAATCGGCTTCGTTATCAGACATTTTCAAATTCACTAACTACTGTCACAACTATGATGTAAAGCTCCGTTGTGGACACCCATTAGCGATTATACTCTACTCTTTGATCTATCATCCCCCATCTAGTATCACAGCTCCGTAGTGCACGTACCCTAAGGTTTAAAAACCTCTTTAGAAGAAATATTTAAGTCTAAGTACCTAATCTGAATATTTGCTTTTTTTTCATTGAACTTTCATTTAGGCCTTTATTAGATCTAATTTTTTGTAACCATTAAGAATAATGAAACTTTTTGCATTGGATATAGCAGATTTACATTAGTAAGATAGAATCAATAGAAGCATATCGTTGAAATTGCCCTTTTTCGACGAAGCCACTGATTTATTAAGTTTTTAGGACATGCACCTTTCTAAATTAATGCATAATAAAACTAACTGCTCTTAGAACAGTCGTTTGGTAAACTTGTGCGTGATTTACGTGCTTAGCCACATATTAATATAATGAAAACTTCAACAAACAATATGCAAATTTGGCTTAGCACAATATTTATCATATGTCTCATACTCCGGAGCCACAATAACTACGCCGTTAATCCCTCGCCTTTTAATAACACCTTAAGGAACCTTAATTACGCAGAGCACATTGTAAATTTGATGTGTTTAGGTTGAAACAGTTTCGTCTAAATTATGTAGGTACCGAGGTGAAAGTTCTTCAGGTGACAAGTATATTAGCAACATTAAACCTTCATTAGCAAAATAAACACAAAAAGGAGACACCATAATCGATCATCCCTGACAGGGGATTTATTAGTAATGGCTAATTTTAATAAGCGATAGAATTCGATCATTTGTTATCTAACCAACCGAAAGAATTAATGTGTTTGTGTGTTGGATTCCGCAAATATTGCACATTTCATTGTTAATACGGAATTTAATATTTAAATAAATAACGCATATGGTTAGAAATAGTATACGCCATCCAGATTTAATTACCTTCATTATTTTTAATGACTAATAGATCATGTGAATTTACCGTTAGGGGAGCAATTTATAAACATGTAAATATGCCAGTTGAATTAAAGAATAAATCCCGTAAATTTCGATGTATTGATACTATGTATCTGTAAACATGTCAATATTGATGTTAATACGAGCACGCAATGATAAAATGCAGTGAATCGAATCAGAAAATGATAAAATTGACAATAGTAAAGGTAACAAGCAGCACAAGGAAATCATCATCAATGAGGAGGATAAGTGTGATACTAATAAAATTGAAATAACCTCAAAAGATCTAAGATTGAGACAGCAAATGAAAAAGTAGATAATAAGAAAGAGGATAACAAGCACAAAGCCATTAGCAAGTTATAGGATGAAGGTGACTGTAACAAAGATAAAGAAACCACGAAAAAGACAGAAATTGAATCACAAAATGAAAAAATGGATGATAAAAAAGGAGATAAAACGCATAAACTCGAGGCATACAGCACGTGTCAATTTTCATTAGCCATAGGCGATTAATTCATGCAATACGTGACAACATGGCACCCCCTACTTTTCTCTTCAATGCGAGCGCGACCGCTGCAAGCTCAAGTTAGCAGTAGCTGTTGGACTATTGACTTGGATGTTTGTACTGCGCTTAGAAATAATATTTACGCCTTGCAAGGATTTTTCTTTCTCCTTTCAGTAAATGCAGAGAATTATTAAGCATGACACAAACAAAAGCGTAATTCTAATAAAATTAAAAATAAGGTAATTAAAAAAGGATTCTGAAAATAATAATAAACAAGTAGATCGCGCCGGCCATTTGATGATGACGGATTTTATTGCAGACTATATCTCGGAACGTGTTCGCAGCTGAACATTTAATGTAGAAGTGGCAAGATCGGTGAAAGTCGCTGTGATGTCGATTGTTGCCGGGAGACACACGTTGCCACGTATTATTTGTATACGTATAAATCGCATGTAAAGATTGAATCCCTATAGCTAATGAAAATAGACACATACGGTATAATAAGGTTGAGCATGAAATTGAGAAAAAAAATAAATTAGACGAAAGTGTCGATCATAATGAGAAAAACAAAAAGAAACTTGCATTTAGATCAATATAATATAGATCATAATGTTCCTTGCAAAGAAGAACATGATTTAGATAGTAAAACTGACAATAGTGAGTTAATAAATGATAAAATAGAATTAGAAAGCATATTTCCTCCAAAAGAAATTATCACGTATAATGTAACACATTAACTCTAACGAAACGAATAATAAGAATTCAGTAATT
The DNA here is from genome assembly GCA_963170755.1 of Amphimallon solstitiale. Classification (NCBI taxonomy): domain Eukaryota; kingdom Metazoa; phylum Arthropoda; class Insecta; order Coleoptera; family Scarabaeidae; genus Amphimallon; species Amphimallon solstitiale. Next base: position 62,425,405 of record OY720680.1, read on the forward strand.
GAACCAGAGTCCAATCATATTGATTCGGACGATATTAATATAAGTGTGAAATTTAAAAGAAAATTAAAGCAAGATGACAGCATCGAGAACGAAGATAACACAAAAAAGTTAAAAAAGAACTATGGTAACAAGACGCTCAGTTGCAGGAAGACGTAGAGAAGCTAATTATTGAGGACTTGTCCAAGGATCCTCAGATCAAAACTGAAGAGACAGTTTAAATGCGATCGTTAATTTAATCGAAGAAGTTGATAAAAATGGTAAAGTAGGCTTCTATTATAATAATAAAACTTTATCGAATAAAACGCTGAAAGTTACATTATCAACGAGAGATGTCGATAAGTACCTCACAGAGAAGTAGAGTAGTGCAAAAAATGTGTAGATCTAAAAATTAATGCGAGTGATTTCCCGAATCCTCCGTCAGTGCTTCATAAAAATTCCAAAAAAGACGCACAGCACCAAGAAAGTAGCGTAGCGAATATTAAAAATTCAAAACGCATAGGGCCTAACTCAAATCTTGCTAGTAATAAAAAGACTGTCGATTTGAAGAATTGAACGTTAGACGCTTGGCTTATTAAGTCACCGACAAACGATTTGAACGACCTATCGTATATTGACAATAGTATTAGCTCAATGAACGATTCAGACAATATTTTAGAGAATAAAGTTCAATGTGAATCTAATACGACTAGTAGTTGTAATGAATTGAATACAAATGAATCAGAAAAGTAATAGCCTGTTCGTTTATTATAATTAGACTTTTTTTTTAAACGTAATTTTACATTCCTACAGGTTTCTCTTTTTAGTATCCGGACAACCTGTATATTGATGAGTAATTTTAGAACTCTCAGTATGTGATTTTAACTCATTTTATTCACAACAATGTGATATGTAATGCATTATTGCTTATTTAGTTATTTTACCTACATTATTTGTGTAAGCAAACGTTCATGTGCAAAATTTCTATTTATTTCATTAGAAGTGATCTAAATATTTAGAAAGATGTTGCAAATAATACCAATATTACTTGTGGAAACGAAAATAAATGAACTAGAAGAATCTGTATATCTTTCTAAATATATATTTCAACTTGTATATCGGATCTTCTAGATCACTTATTTGAACAAGTCAATTATATAGGTACACTGTTTTACCCAGAATTAAGTGGAACATGCTGTATGAAATGTAGCATAGGGCTATAATCATTATACAAAATTAAAATTAAATTCTTGTATAGAAGATTACATCAATAAATTAAATCAATCGTGAATAATATTCCCTCTTCTCCTCTTTCTTTTACATAAAAGTTAACCTGCCGTTACATGCTCTATAAGCTGTGTACACTTCTCAAGAAGTGTAGCCATTTTCAGCTCAAAAGCACACTAAAGAACACTTTAATACTTTGAAGTTCTCCTCTAGCAATGTCAATAAAGTACGTTAATGCATCATCGATCGCATAAAGTTGCCGACAAACTAATTATTTCAAATAATCTGAGCAGACTAGAAAATCTCCTTAAAATTGCTCAGAATGAAACATTCATGACTGACCTTAATTTCTTTTGCTTGTTTTTTTTTTGTTGCTTAATGCTCTCGTTTATTTGAATATAAGAGCTTAAATTACATAACTCTTTAATGTTATTCCTGAAAGTAATACGTTTCCTTGTATATAACATGTGTATAAATTGTGCAAAAGCTACACGTTCGGTTCTGAATAAAAAATCTTAATGTTAAAATGTCGTATCATGTTTGTTATCACGGGATTCTTGAAGTTCAGACTTTTAGTGCGTTACTAAGCCTTCGTCTTCGATATCTGTCAATAGAGATAGCTGCAATTTAGTTTAAAAAGCATTTTTTACTAGTATTATTTCCTAAACGTTCTCGTTGTGATGAAAAAGTTTGTTTCTTCATTAACGTAGTTTCACGAATAATACATTTGGCAACATTGTAGAGCAATGAGTTAGTATTCCAATGTGATTTCAATCAATATCATTACTGCCAAATTTTGACATTCAGCTGTGCATTTAATTCCACTATCGTGTTTCATTTTGTGTAAACTCTGTTCTTCGTGGTTATTTGTATTGTTTTGATTAGTTGTTGCGCTACTGTGTTTTATCGTTTCTTTGTTATTTTATTCCTTTATAATGGATTTTATATTAAATGATCATGCCGCATGCGGCAAAAAGTTTTGTCAGGTCGTAAGACCAGCTATATGGAAGATATATTTGGTCCACTCTAATAAACTCTAACACGAAATAAAGAGGGATTATATTCAATTTTTATAATACCTAAGTTTGAGTAAATATACTTCACTGCTTGGTAAATATATTTCAAATATTCTTCATTTATGATTTATCGCACGGTAACATTGATGTGTCAACATTACAAAGAAATCTTTTTGCTGTTCTACAAATGTTTCCGGCTTTTATTTTTGAAGGGCGAGAATTAATACGTTATTAAGATCTCGGTGTTATAGAATTTGTAATTATTTATATTGATGATATTTATGAGTATGTATCTGTCATTATTTTTTTTCTGTAATATACATTCTATTTATTTTGAAATAGATACTAAAAAAATTATGGGTTTTTCATTATAATTTAATTCAAAATTCTTGATTATATTACTATATCTGCATTCTAAGACTTTTTTACCTGGGGCATGTTTGCCTAATATGTATTTACCTTGGTATTTACGGCGCAATTGCTAGGGGTGTTTTAATTTTGGAATATTATTTAAATCAAGATTTTTTGTAGCCCATATATCAAATACTTTTCTTTAATAGTTCAGCCACCTCTCTAAAGACCAATTATTTCACCATTCCTTGTTTTATTAGTATGGTAATTTCTCTGCACTTTTACAACTACATATGTTAAAAAGTCCGGGGTAAGTGTGATTGATATTGCTCTTATTTTACATTTTAAAATATTTATATTTTCCTTTAAATATACTGTCTTCCAAAGATTCTTTGTGTAATTTATTGTTTGCTGATTTATTGCTTTATTATGCTGGATGTATTTTATTTTTGAGGAAATTTAATATATCTCTCAAGCGCAAACAAAAATATTACAATATCCCTTTATGGTTTATTAAAATTTAGTGGGAAATATTATCGGATTACTAGAGTTGACCAGTGATACCTTCCATATAGCTGGTCTTAAGACCCGACAAAACTTTTTGCCGCCAGTATACATGGTGTATGGTTTCTGTAATGGAAATGCTAATATGGCAGAGCGCGAATATCACCCAACCCAACCCAATTCGGAGACGTCCTAGTGGACATGTATTTCGAAACTTGCATCAACGTCTACGTGAAACTAGTTCGGTTACTGAAAGAAATTCTAATGCTGGTCGGCCAAGAGAAACGAGTACAATACAACTCGAAGAGCAAATTCTAGACGCAGTACAAGAAGATCCCGCCGTTAGTACCCTATGCCTAGAGACAAATGGTTTTCAATTCCAACAATTACGTAGGTAATAGTATCACCGACTTACTGTCAGATAAATACCCAAACAAAGAAGTAATCCTGTTGTAATTAGACATTTTTCTATATATATTATTTTGACAATAAAAAATGAGGTGTGGCCACCACACGACTTTCTTATACGTATGAAAGTGTTACTTCCGGTCCGAATTTTGAAATTTCATTTATACAAAAAATATTCCAAATCCAACTCTAAATACTTTTGTACTCTTCATAAATATATATAGAATGCATAATTTACGACATATTTGCAAAAAATCGCTGTTCGATAAGAGTAAAAGTGGTACTTCCGGTCTGAATTTTGAAATTTTTTTTATACAAAAGATATTTAGAAGTATGTTCTAAATACTTTTGTACTCGTAATGTACCTGCCTAGAAAGCATGACTTGCGAGATATTCGCAAAAAACTGATTTTCGATAAGAGTAAAAGACCTACTTCCAGTAGGAATTTCGAAAAACTTTATTAAAAGAATTTTTCTCAAATTTAATTTTGAGTACATTTGAATTTTTTATAAATTTGTTTAAACTTAGTAATTGACGAAATATTTGCAAAATTCGATTTTTTCACTGAAGTAAACTACTACTTCCGGTCTGCCCATTTTGCTCAAAATCTAATCAGTTCTCAAGAGGGAGATTATATTCGTAAATACAAAATTTGGAATTGATATCTACAGCGGTTTGACCGCTATCGTGGTCAAACACAGACAGACAGACACACAGACACACAGACATTTTTTAAAAACCACTTTTTTGGTATCAGGGGACCTCAAAACGTGGACATCTGCAAAAATCTCGAGGTCGAAAATTTTCATCATCACAATAATTCCTTATACTACGTATAAGAAAGTAATTAGAATAGTATGCGGCTACAGTGTTGCCAAATATATGTTTCTTTCAAATGGTTCCTGAACGCATACGAAACATGATACGACATTTAACAATAACATTTTTTATTCAGAACCGAAGGAAAAATGTCACTGCGTGTAGCTTTTGCAACATTTTTTACACACGCTGAATCAGATATATTTTTTATTTTTCTTACAACGCTTTTATTTAAAAAGTCATCTAACACTGCAACTGTTCAATTGGTAAATGAAGCAATTTAGTAACTTCCTTTATGGCACAAAGCAGTGGCGGCTCTTTAATGAGAGCAAGTGAGCAATTGCACCCCCTGGAATTTTGAAACAAAACAAACCAAGCGGCGACTAACTGTGAAAGTATTTATTTATTACGTATTCATAGTTATTGAACAGGAACGTGGCGTGTGCGGCACGTGAAACAACCTACATGCACCGATCGTCGTCACAGATATAATGACGAGAAATTATTCGAATGTTTACCCCTTCCACCGAGAGAAACATACCCATGAGCAATGCCCTACCGTTGCTGCGTTAAGCCATTAAACATTACATTGAAGGTGGGGAGAACTGTATTTTGTTCTAGTTCCATATCGTTAATACATAGCATGTGAGCAGATTCCCAGTCGGCTCACCGCATGAATTTTGTGGCTGCGTTACAGAATAACACGTTTTCGCGGTTAACGTATGATGAAAAAATCGCAATAAAAAATCTTAAACGGCCGATGCCTCAATTATGTTTAGAAAATAAACAATCTGTTAAAGGTAAAGACGTTATAAGAAAATTCAAAATGAATATTTATCAGAAAAATGACTGGATTTGTGGGTGTGAAATTAAAAATAGTTTGTTTTGTTTTCCGTGTCTTTTGTTTGGTGGTGAACCTTCTTGGTCAAAGAACGGAATAAAAGACTTAATTCATCTTAGTGCTAAAATTACGAAACATGAAAATTCCGAAGGGCATTTGAAAAATATATTTAGTCTAAGAATGTTAGGAAAAAATAACATTCAGAAACATTTAGATTCATCATATAGAAAAGCAGTTCAACAACACACTGAACAGGTAACAAAAAATAGGCATGTGTTAAATTTAATAATAAATTGCATTAGATATTGTGGCGCGTTTGAACTGGCACTTCGGGGTCATGATGAACGGCAAACGTCGAATACCAAGGGCATTTTTCGGGAATTGATAAATTTTACGGCAGAATTTGATAAATCGCTCAGAGATCACATCGAAGCAACACCGGTTTTTAAGGGATTATCAAAAACGATACAGAATGATCTGCTTGATGCAATGTTGAACGTGTATCATGAACAAGTTTCCAGTGAAATTAAAGCAACCGACTTCATATCTGTGATAGCTGATGAAACCACAGATGTGTCCAATCAGTTTCAGTTGGTGGTTGTTTTAAGATATATTGTGAATGCGAGACCGGTCGAAAGATTTTGGAAATTTCTCCTGCCTAGTGGACATGATGCTAATTCTTTATCTGCCTCCATCCTTAACGAAATTAGTTTGCTTGTTGATGACCCAGAAAAACTGATTGCACAGAGCTATGATGGGGCAGCAGTCATGAGTGGTGCTATTAACGGCGTGCAAAGACATGTCCAAGACCAGTATCCAAGGGCTAATTTTGTACATTGTTACGCACATCAGACAAATCTTATTATGTCACATGCTACATCGAGCAGTAGTAATTGCAGATTTTTTTTTTGCCAATCTGACGGGATTATGTACTTTTTTCTCCACTTCACCACAACGAGCTGCAAGATTGGAAGAATTCCTTCAGAGAAAAAGCTTACCTCGTTCTTCAAAAATAAGATGGAACAATTTTAGGACAGTGAATACAATATATGAGCACCGAGAAGAAATAATTGAAGCTCTAGAACAAATCGAGGGAGAAGCTAGTTTACAAACTACCATTCATCAAGCTGGTGCCAATTTACGAATTTTAGAGGAGGAAAATTTTATCTATTGGTTAAATTTCTTTCATAAAATTATGCCACATGTGGACATATTGGACAAATCAAGATTAATTTAGATAATTTTGAACGCGCTATTGGAAAAATTCGAACCGAAATCGCTGACACAGATAATCAGTTGGTTAAACAAAATGACCCAGAACTGACTCCTCGACCATCAACGCGACGAAGAGTAACTGATGGTAGCCAAAGACGGAGGGAAACTATTGAAGTGTGCGATATTATTTTGCTTGAAATACAAACTAGATTTCGGTATACAGGGCACTTAATATTAGCAAACTTAATTTCTTTTAAACAGTTCTCCTCTTTTCAAAAAAAATTTCCGGAAGATTGCCTTAAAGAAGCAGTAAAATTTTATCCATGCCTCATTGAAAGCAGACTACGAACTGAATTAAGTGTTCTATATTCTAGAGAAGAATTTAAGCAAAATATAGAAGTCGGTGCTGTAGGTCTGCTAGGCCTTCTGCTGGATGGATTAAGCGACACGTTTAATGAAGTTGTTAAGCTTTTAAAAATTGTCATTACAATTCCAATGACAACGTCTGAAGCGGAACGCCAGTTTTCACGGCTGAAGAGAATAAAAACTTTCCTGAGAAATACACTAAAAGAAGACAGATTAAATGCCCTTACTATGTTATCTTGTGAAAAAGAATTTATAAATGATTTCCCAAATTTTAATGAAAAAGTGATAGAACTGTTCTGCAAGTCAAAGACACGCAAAATGGACTTCGTTTATAGTCAGATTTAATCAAACTGTAGTGTTATATTTACTATTCCCTCAAAACAAACTGTACAATGAACAGTACCTGTCTGGAATAGTATATCGGTGAAACTTATAAAGATTGGGTAAGCGTTCTTGTATTATACTTTTTAATTTTGAAATTATGCACTCCCTATGTGAACCACCCCGAGCCGCCACTGGCATAAAGTATTATTCCACCAAAACCTTTCAAGTATTAAACCTGTTAAAACAAGATCACTTCTACCAGTGATATTATTAATTAATCTATATGACATTTCTATTATGACTTTGTCCGAGTATTTAAAGAAAACAAAAAGTAGAACTTAACCCGCCAACTAGACCAAAATGTTTTCAGTAAATAATCAGCTCTCAATTGTCGGCACACTTGCAACGGACCACGACCTGTAGAGATCCCAAGAACAAGCAGAATAATCCGAATAGCTCCATTGTTCCAGGGACAGCACGGGCGTGCCTTTTCGTTGCTTGATTCTTCCCGCCTCTCGTTAATGCTCGAATAATGAATGGTTTTTCGATATCGAATTAATTAAGGTGTATACACGTCAGAGTGTAATGGTGGCAGTAGCTGTAAGGGGTGACGTAATCGAGTGTATCCAGAGGGGCTTATAAGTTCGCCCGCGTGCCCTACCCGTCGGTCTCCTACTTCTTCTTCGCGAGCATTAGATTTAAAGGAGGGTGAAGTCAACACGGTGAATTTGAGGGACTGGCACGCTTCATTTAATAAACATGAAGTTAATGAATTTGACAGAGCCGGTGGTTGTGAAATTACTTGGTAAATTTAAATAAGGAAATCAATGAGCACCATCGGATACGGCTGGCATATTTGTAATGGATGTGATGTGAAGAGAATTTTCGCTGATAATGCAAAGACGTTAAAGATAAAGATAAAAACCCGAAAAACTGTTGAAAATAAATATTGAAAATGGCAACACTTTCCTCGTTTTTAAAAAAAATGAACAAGTTTTATAACACACAGTTTTGTGTTATCTTCAGTACAATTAAGTTTATATAAAATTAAGAATTTTCTATATACACGTTAAAAAACCTGCGGAGAGTGAAAAATTGTCGATAAGAGTAAAATTATTATTTCTCTTCCAAATACTGAAATGTTTCTTAAGCAAAAATTGTTCCAAATTCAGTTCTAAATTCTTTTGAACTTAATAAATTTGTATAATAGGTTTAATTTGCGCGATATTTGCAAGAAACTGATGCTTTTCAATAAGTGTTACTTTCAGTTCGAATTTTAATAGGTTTGTTTTTGTTTCGCTAAGAACGATTCCAGAACAGTTCACGTCATGCGCAGAAATATGTTAAGTGTTCGGGTTTCCGGAACTGTTCTGGAACTAAAAATTTCGTGTTTTGGTTTCTGATTGTCAGTTCTGGAACCGTTCTAGAACTGTAGAACTAATTCGGGATAAAGGCATCGAATCGTTCGGAACCGTTCCCAGACCGTTCCGAACGGTGTACTATGACGCATACAGTTCTGCGCAGTAACAGAACTGTGTTAGAACCGTTCGTAATATTAAACCCGAACAAACCTATTATCTTTTTGAGTAGATGATTTGTATCGGTTCTGCGCCCCCACGTTCCACCTGGTGTTTCGGGACAAATGAGCCCTTCCATTTTTTATTTTTGAACGCGGCCACCAAGTAAAAGCAGAGGGCGTTGGCGGGCTAAATTAGAAATGGCGAGTTAAATTTGCATTAAATACATATATCTACAGTATCTGATACTCTATGCGGTAGTAATCAAATATGAATATGAAGGATGTTTTCAATGTAATATCTTACAAAAGAAAGATGGCGGATACAATATGGCCGCAACCAAAAGAAGATCTGTCCAAATGACGTAATAAACATGGCGGAAGTAAGATGTTCATAACGCGCAAAGTTTGAATTAAATATGGATATAACTTGGTAGCGGCTGACTTCAGACTATTGTTTTACAAAAGATGTCTGAAACTATACGGCTACCATAAGAAAAAATGTCAAATAGCCCAACAGATAGCAGAAGCAAGTTGTAGGTAGCTGAATTTGAATTAAACTTTATAGGTACAGCACAAATCTCTGTGACATTATAAATCAAACATGTCTGTTCACACTGTTCACCTTTCCCTAAAATTAAGTTATTATATTCTTACACAATGCAAACATGAGGTATTTATTCTTATATTTATAAATTGCGTTTTTTGGTTTAAATACAAACAATTCCGAACTGCCAATATGAATGCCGATGTGGTTCAAATAGATGGCGCTTGAATCTTGCTTAAGATGTCGCTTAAAATGTCGTCAAATAGATGGCGCGACAATTTTTTTGGAAGAATTTTTAATTATTACTCCTATTTCCCCAACTTTTAGTGAAGAATAGGAGGGAAGTAGTATTTTATAGACTAAATTTTATTACTACCAAGTTAGATTGTCCCAAAGTGCCAGTGTTTTTTTCAATTTTTACAGTCGCCTCAACCGGGAAAACGTATTTCCCAGTCGAGCTACACATGCGCCAAATGTCACTTTGCAGGCGGTCAGTACAGAAATACTTTTATATTCTCAATATATTTGCTTAGAAGGCATTAACTTCAGAAATATTCTCAAAAAACAATTTTTTGATTAGAGTGAAAGAAAGACTTACTTTCGGTAGAACTTCCAAAAAACCTTTCTTTTTTTATAAAATTGTCTTTACAATTTTTTTTTAGATATTAGTGTAAACTTAGCGATATATTGGTGAAATTCATTATTTTTTCACGGAAGTAAACTACTTCTATCTGTCAACTATTTTTATTCAAAATCTAATCAGATCTGCAGAGAAATCGTACCTATTCCTAAATTTAAAGTTCTGTATTGATATTTACCGCTTGGCCGCTATCATGGTCAGAGGGGGAAAGAGAGAGAGAGATTGAACATTTTTGTCATTACAATACTCCCTTATTCTATATTAATATACAGTGCGTGTCTAAATTGTTTCTAATTTGTTTTATTTTATTATTGTTAATTTAATTTTATTTTTGCCATTAAATCTTACTAATTTTTGTTTTTGACTCGTGGTTTCGATTTTTAATACAATTGAAGGAATTATCAGATGATTGATGTGGCGGTGTTGTGTAACAAATAAAAAAAAAAATAACACGCAGACTGCCCAGATGACGTTTCGTTGACAATTACAGATTTTTGTGTTCTGATTGTTTTTGCGGCATAAGTACTCAAAGATGCATTTTTTTTAAATTAAATTTCAACCAAATGAACATTACTAGATTCAGAAAAAAAAATTCTGTCAGACTAAATGAATATCGGATATCCGTTGAAAAAAAAAGTTTTGTATTCAAGACAGCGTTGGAAAAATGGGATTAGGATCAGTTTATAGAGTTTGTCAAACCATCTTTTTTTATTTATTGAAATCGGTTAATAAATAAGGAAGTTACGAAATGGGTCGTTTTTATCAAACAATCTGTATATGAACCTCTGTGTTGTCTTTTTAAAAGGTTGTATTTTAAACACAAAACGTATTTAATATCCGTCCAGTTTCACCTCGCATTGAAATTCATTTATTCCCAATTTGTTATTTATATAATATATGTTTTCGTATTACAGAACGAGCTGTACTCCGCAAAGTAACATTATCTCATGAATTTTAATCAGAGCTGTTATCTCTGCGCGAATGCCATAATGCAATGTATCCGATAACTCTCAGTTACGCCGTAGCCTACCCTGCTGCTGCGTTATTCCAAATTACGATTTAGTAGCTGTGCAATACAATCCGCCCCACATGCACAAAGCTTTGATTGTGTTGCTTATCTCTATCTCTCTATCTCTCTATCTCTCTATCTCTCTATCTCTCTATCTCTCTTTGGGGATTCTGTTTAGCATGACGAACCCAAACAAAACTAATTATGCACCGATCAATGTGTTTATCAATAATGTACGCGACACAAACACAGCTAGAGGGATTGCCTTGTTTTCGTGTTCCTTTTTGTTCAGCTCATAGTGCCAAAAGCATATATTCTCAGATGTACAAACACAAACGTATAAACAAGGGAATATTGGAGATGTATTATTCAAAGCAATTAAGTAATTTCAAGAAAGGCGAGCAAATAAAGTACACATTCATCATGTTGTACAGTAGAGGATAAACTTGTTCTATACAAAACAACGTTATGCATACACAATATATGTATATACATTAATAAGTGTCTGAAAGAAACTTCAATCCTAGCTGGCTGTGAAGAATGAGAGACTTGTTTACTTTATGTAAGTAGCCATAACCTCAAACGAAATGTCACTTTAAGTTAACTACATCCTTTTTACACAGAATGAGATGAGAAAAATCTATTAATTACGAAAAATCGATTACTAAGTACTATTTAATGACATATATTTTTAAAAGACGATCTGAGATAGAAAGCGGGACTATTCTTGAATGATAAAAATGCTTGCCAAACAATTCAGTCACGAGGAGTTGAACGAATTTAATATTTCCGATTGCGGCTTAGTATTAACAAAGTGGAAGTCACTGGAGATAAGAATTATACAATTATATTCTATCTAACTAAACAATTATACAATTATAGAGTGGTACACCATCCACTTTCTTATTGACCAGTAATATATTTATATGTAAAAATAGGAGAAAGTATATCGGGCTGTAGTGCAACCGCAGACACGTATTTCAGAATTGTTGGTCATCGTCAGTACGGTGTAGCCAAGGAATAAACTGGGATATCCTTGGAGATGGAAACAAAAGGAAGACCATCGGAAAGACACACCACCAACTGCAGCTTAATGTCAGAAGATCCTCAGATCTGAGTAACAACAACTGACACCGCCGTGAGGCAGACACTGTCAACCCGCGTGTCGTGCAACCCAGGAATAATAAATCATTAAAGGTAATATGGCGAATTATAATAATAACAGGAGAAAGAATATTTCCTGTTATTATTCCGCTGTTTTTTTGAATAACGCAAGCTGCAAACACGTGTTTCAGACTAGTTAGTTGTCTTCAGTACAGCATAGCTTAGAAAATGTGGGTTGATTGCATATGTGTAATAAAAGCTGATTGAAGCCTGGGTAATATGACTGTGAGATATGCCGAAAGACAAAGGGAGAATAATAAATGAAACAACAGGAACAAGTAAAGCAAGAACCAATAAGATACAAAATAACAAAAGACCAATTAAACTGTTATAAACACTTAATGAGCACAGAATCAGGTAAAAGAAAAAGAGATTTCACAAAATAAGCAAACTACATAAAGCAAGAAATACGACTAAGTGGAAGAAAACCCAGCTACGAAGAAAATTTATTCAAGAGACAGCAAAGGCACGAACATAAAAGTACAAGGTGGTGGGTAAAAATAGTGATCTAAATAGGAAAATATGGGAAGAGGAAATGACAGGAAAGGGAAAAAAACAAAATATTGATTCCTTGCCTTTTGTAATAATTATTACAATGAATAAAATGCTATTTAACAAACAAAAATGTTGCTCAATTTCAGGCTAATTGAAAATATGAGATTTCCACTTAAAACTTGAACATTAAAAGTATTATAATAAGAAATAAGAATTATTTTTAAACATATAGAAAACGAAAACCCATCTTTTTTTGTAAGTCCACTAATTTAACAAATAATTCTCTATGTCCACCGATAAACAAATTTAATCTGATATTCATTAATATAACCTCTTTTATGTAATAATTAATCAAGTTTCCATCACCAAAAGACGTAATTATTTTCATTCACAAACCGCGTAATATTGTTTATGAGAAAAACACAGACATCGTTCAGGTGTTTTCGCAAACAACGGGAGCTTTGTTCGTGCTGTTGTTGTTTTTGCTGCTGCTCATACTTCTTTTTGTATTAATATGAGGGTGCAGAAAAGTGAAAAAGGGTCGCGATATTGAAGTCGTCGTACACCGGTTGCCAGCCGTGCAAATTCTCGACCCTTCTAGAGTGCTTCTGTTTATTAAAATGCATCAGATTAAAAGTACTTCCAATCTAGGAGGTGTTCGCCTAACAAGTTTTGTGAAATAAAAGACTCGACACCTTTGAAATTTTTGTGCCCTCTTTTCCGTAAATAATTGCGTTTACGGTGCTGTATTCCTTAGTAATAAATTTAAAATGTATGCAAATGAAAGGAATAAAAAGAAAAAGAGGATGCAGACAAAATCTTTTGGGACAATTCGAAATAATATTATTCAGTATATGCAAATGAAATTTAAATATGAATACTTGCTTTCGCATACTTGATTCTTTTCAAGGCTCAATGTGATATTTGCCTTAAATCTGTAATAGAAAAGCGTAAAGAATTAGATGGGTAAATAGCGTAAAGATTTTTTTCTCATACATCTACCGTTATTAGAACGGAAGCTTGTGCTCAGAAATCTCGCTTTGTGTAATTTCTGTTAAGATATTGCCACGGAAATTTCCATAGTTATGCTGATTAGGCAAAGGAAGGTATCAAGCAATGTGGAATTATCGAGAACCAATAGATGTAGTTTAGGTACGGATAGAGATAGTCAGAAACATAAGTTCTAAGATCGCAAGTGTTTTTGCTAAGAATAAAGTCAAGTGAGCTAGTCTCAGGTGTAATAAGTCGCGTAAGTACCTCTCGCACATATTTATACAGGATTCGTTTTAAATAGCGTCATTAAAAAAAGAGAGTGGAAGAAAAATATGAGTAATGCCCGTACAAAATAATCGCGGTCCAATGTACACGCAGTGACGAGAAATTGATTTTTCTTTCCTCGCGTCCGAGCCTGTCGCAGTTAATATACAAACATAATAATTTTCATATAGAGGAATTTAAGTTTGAAAATAATATACTTGTATTTAACAAAAAAAAAACATGGTAATGCACCGAGGTTGTCGACCTTTTCCACATAAAAAACGTGCTATTCACACAAAAAAATAGAACATTTTTTCAATTGCCATTCATTCTCAAAGGTTGTAACTATTTGCATTTCATCGTTTTTTTTGGAAAAACTTTAAACTGGAATTACTAGTGGTATTTACGTAAATGCGTATAGGATAAACAAAGTTTTTTGATTTTCAGTTAGACATTTATACATATTTTTCAGATTCGCATAGATTGGTACCTATTTAGCGGTAACCCTGTATATTGTAATTTAAGTAAAGTAGAAAGAGAACGTGACCATATGTGTTGTACAAGTGCTGCTGGTTATGTTTTACCTCTAACTAGTTCTTAATGTCAACCAAAAATAATAACAAAATATTTCACTAGTGAATCTAAACTCGCTTTACTATGATGGATGGATTTATTTACATTTAAAGCATAACTGGTATCTGTAATTGCTTAAGCATTTCGAAGAAGAAATTTTTATGTAAACAATTTTTCAACTTGGCTACGCCTTCCTTCATTTGTTCTACAGCCAAAGTCGTGCCTAAATATTTAATTGACATAATAAACATAATTTTATAATCATACGTAAGATCATGCCTACTTTCAACTATATCATCGTAGATATGATAAAATACCATTAATAACCTTTTATTTCAAATTCATTTTCTGTTAAAGCTGACTAGTTTATATCGATAATGTTCATAGTTAATGCTCAAAGAAACTTTTATACTGCGCTTATGGGATTCTAATATCAAATTTGACAATTACTTGGAAATCAACTAGGGGTGGAAATTGTAAAACGTAAAAATCGGTAAAATACAAGTGGCCGACTGGTAAATCGATTACCGACTTACAGACATATACAATTCACGAAATGTTTTTAGCGAATTATAGAACTAATTTGGCAGATGCATTTTGTTTGGGTAGTAATTCACGGAAAAAATTTGCGACATTCGCCAAAAATTTGTTAATGGAAAGAAATGCGCGAAATATGTTTGGTAAATTGTATCCCATGAGCTTATTCCAACAGTTGCATTGTGGGTAACATAAAATGTCTTTCGTATTTTGATATAATTCTATATGCATGAATATATATTTCTATTAATAAAGCAAATAACAACCTTGTGATAGTTTTAAAAAGACCGCTAAAATGAAGATTTGATGCTTGTAAAATTTATTGAGCAGGGTGGTACAGTTACGGACAGAAAAAAGTGGGACAACTCTTTCATAACATTTTGCTTTAGTTTAGTTGTTACTGCTGTCTTTTAAAATTTTACCGAATAGAACATAGTAGTCCCAACTTGTCAAAGATACATTTGTCAAAGATACATTTTTTCGTAAAAATGTAACATGTTAATATTGTTAATAAACCAAGAATAATTGCTAATGCTAATTATTTAAAGAAGAAATGTTCGACCACAAAATGTGTAAGACTTACTGGAAACAATTAATAATGTGCTATAGCGATTTATAACATCTGCTCAGAGTAGCAGATGTTATAAATCGAAATGGTGCAATGACTAAATATTAACAAAATAAAATGGTACTTAAGAGACAATGTGATTTTGAATAAACTATTGTTAGTCCATTTCCATCTTGCTTTGTGTTTTTTGACAATAACTTAACCAATAATTAAATGAAGTGATGGAAATCTGAAACATGTCAAAATATAAGCAAGTAATAACAAATAAAACACTTGGTATTGTTTCACAAATATATATAATTAAACACTCGATGACAGTCCCATATTTGGATATTTTTGGTTGTATATCTTTGTGTCAGCAAACAATCACTTTCCCCAAAACACAGATCATAACTATTAATTCCGATTTTAAATACACTCACCGGCAAAATAATCGATCCACTCAAAAAATTTATGAAGTTTGTTCGTTAATAAGTTTGTTATTTTAAATTCGATTTGATTCATTTTTTTTTGCATATTGTAGGTAAATTTAAATGTAATCTATCACATCTTTGGAATTTTAAGAAAATTTGGCGTACATCATTTTATACAGGGTGACACAAAGTCTGTTTTTTTAAATCAACTTTAAAACCACATATGGATTGTCAAAGTTGCTCCACCTTGTATTTTCTTATTTTGTTAACAAGACACGTCGTTTCTTTACAATTTCTTTTTTTTATTTATTACAATAGCTTAATGTTTGTAAATGATACAAGGGTTTAAGAAAAATCTTACATTTTTACATTTTTCCTATGGCACTAACAATAAGTTTACGAATTTAACTTAACACCGAATATAATGAAAAGGAAATGAAAAGAAAATGAAAAACATAAAAGACTTGATACGAAGTGTTTCCTCCACGTGCACGGATAACAGCTGCAATTCGTCTTGGCATGCTCTCAATTAAGTTTTGAATGTAAGCCTGATTGATTTGATTCCATTCTTCAGTTAGAACGTCACTAAGCTGCTGTAAATTTGCAGGCGTTGGTACACGAGATCGTATTTTCTTCCCAAGTGCATCCCAAACATGCTCAATTGGGTTTAGGTCTGGGCTTAGAGCAGGCCAATTTACTACTGGGATTTCAACCTCGGCTAAATACTCGCGTACAATTCTGGCAACATGCGGTCGGGCATTATCATGCATCAGCATGAAATCATCTCCGATGAACGGTGCAGAAGGAACAACATGTGGCTCTAAAACGTCTCTTATGTATCTATCGGCTGTCATGGCTCCCCCGTTCATTATAACCAAGTCTGTCCGAGCTTCAAAATTTATGCCACCCCACACCATTACCGAACCGCCTCCATAACTTACTCTAGGAAAAAAATGGTTTTGAAAGAAACGTTCACCAGTTCTCCGGTAAATTCTTTCACGTCCATCTGGTGTTCTAAGACAAAATCTTGAGTCATCCGTGAATAGGATGTTGCTCCATTCTTCGTTACCCCAATTTACATGTTCCCTAGCAAATCTAAGGCGTTCAACTCGATGGTGTCTCAATAACTCTAGACCAGTTGCAGGTCTCCTAGAACGCAGTCCAATATCAAACAGCCGCCTTCTTATTGTTCTATCACTTACTTGAACTTGCCTTACGTCCTCTAATCTGTTTTTCATTTGCACAGAAGTAACTTTTCTGTCCCTCAAAACATTTGACGTTATAGAGCGATTATCTCGCTCACTAGTAGATTTCTTTCGACCACAATGATTTCTTCTTGTGTATACACCAAATTCATTAAACCGTTTAACAGCGCTTTGAACTTTACATCTTGAAACTCCCAACACTCTGGCCACATACTGTGACCTACCATCCTGAATAAAAGCAACAGCTCTCGCTGCGTCGGTTACAGAAAGACCCATATTTTAAATTACTATTCGACAAGAAACACGTTCAAAAACGTAATTGACAAGTTTTAGATTTCACAACTGACAGTATTTCAATAGCCCTCTATGCAAAAACGATAAATTCGTAAACTTATTGTTAGTACCATAAGAAAAATGTAAAAATGTAAGATTTTTCTTAAACCCTTGTATCTTTTACAAAAAATAAGCTATTGTAATAAATAAAAAAAGAAATTGTAAAGAAATGATGTATCTTGTTAACAAAATAAGAAAATACAAGGTGGAGCAACTTTGACAATCCATATGTGGTTTTAAAGTTGATTTAAAAAAACAGACTTTGTGTCACCCTGTATAAAATGATGTACGCCAAATTTTCTTAAAATTCCAAAGATGTGATAGATTACATTTAAATTTACCTACAATATGCAAAAAAAAATGAATCAAATCGAATTTAAAATAACAAACTTATTAACGAACAAACTTCATCAATTTTTTGAGTGGATCGATTATTTTGTCGGTGAGTGTATTTCATTTCGCACTTAACGTAAATTCATGTACTTACTTCCCTCTAAACTGAAGCTATAAATCTACGTTTAACGTTTAAACAATTTTTGACACACAGCGTCTGCGATATTATTTATATTATTGCTAATTCATGAACTTCCAAACTTCTCATGAGTTTCAAAATTTTAATAAAAATTACTTATTTGTAAAAGGAAAATAGAAGTAACTCTTTTCGATTAGTTTTAGTTATACTTGCAGTGCAAGTCATGGCAACTCATAATATCCTATAACTTTTGCAATATCCCCCACAGGTGGAAGAAAGTATATATTTTTTATTAGTTAATATCATGTGCTTTTCAATGACATATAAATATACAGGGTGTTCCATCTAATTATTTTTAGAATTTATAACTTTAGCGAATGGTATCTAATTCTAAAAAACATTCGTAGATATTTCGAAATAAACATGCATTTCACGTACTGCAAAGTCATTTCTACTAATTGAGCCCATAATAGGTATTTCATCATCTATCGTTATTTCATAGCAACTTTTCAAATGTTGTACAATGTTTAACTAAAAATCGCCATATCTCAGTAACTGTTGAACATCAAGCAATACAAGTTGATGTCAGTCTAATCAGGCCTTCAAGGGCTATCATAAAATGTAAAAAACACATAATATTCCATTTAAAAAATCAAAAGTTTGATGGTTCATTGTCGAACACTCTATACAAATAAAAATATTTTTAAATTGTAGAGCTTTTGATTATCTACAAGTTTTGTATTAAAGATTATTCGTTATCTACATTATTAGATACAAATAATGGACTTTACCGCTACGCTGAGACAACCCGGTATATAAAATAAATCCAGAAAAAAAAGGGGTATGGCCACCACACGACTTTCTTATACGTATGAGCGTTTCAAATTATAGAATTTAATGAATTTTTTATATAAAACTTATTCAAAATCCTATTCTAAGTACTTCTATCCTCTTAATAAATCTCTATAGAATGCATACTTTGCAAGATATTATCAAAAAAGTGCTACTCGCTAAGAGTAAAAGTGCTACTTCCGGTCCGAATTTTGAAATTTCATATATACAAAAAGTATTGCAAATCCAGTTCTAAATACTTTTGTACTCTGGATAAATATATATAGAATACATAACTTCGACATATTTGTAAAAAATCGCTATTCGATAAGAGTAAAAGTGGTACTTCCGGTCTGAATTTTGAAAAAAATTTTATACAAAAAATATTGAAAATTATGTTTTAAATACTTCTATACTTGTAACGTACTTGTCTAAAAGGCATGACTTGCGAAAAATTCGCAAAAAACTGATTTTCGATAAGAGTAATAGACCTACTTCCGGTAGGAATTTCGAAAAACTTTTTAAATAAAATTATTCTCAATTTTAATTTTAAGTACATATTGCTGTGATATGTGCTATTGTTGATAACTGAAGGTTCTGATCATGAAATTGTACTTTGAATCTTAATTTTTAATTTTATTCTCAGGGTTAAAAATTGTTTTCTTGATTTTAAATAGTTAATCGTGATACAGCATTGCTTTATGTTCGGGTTCTGACTGTGTTGCTTGATGTTTACTTTCCTTACCTTTTCCTCTCTCAATTATTCTAATATCTTTATTTCTCTTTTGGGACGGGTATAAATGAATAAAAAGGACGGATATTAATAATACTTAAATTTTATTCAAATACTAAATCTATAAAAACATGTGGTTATTTAAACCCTTAATATATCAATATCTTAATTATTTATTTATATAATTTATTCTGTCCTTTGAAATACAAGCATCTTGCAATCCTTCTTATTTTCATCTGTTATGATTGTTTGTCTATTATCCTTTATATGTGTTCAAAGCCTATCCTCTTATTTTCAAAGTTTCTTTAAGCCTAGTTGATTGGTATCCTATATTGAATCACCTAACCCAAGATTTGCACGTTGGACTTCGGTTAAACAATATTAGAATTCATTAAATGCTTAAATAATAATTTGTTTTATTGTAATGAGGCTGAATTATTTATATTCTTTATTGAATCACCTAACCCGAGATTTGCACGTTGGACTTCGGTTAAACAATAATGGAATTCTTTAAATGTTTAAATAATAATTTATTTTATTGTAATGAGGCTGAATTATTTATATCCTTTATTGAATCAACTAACCCAAGATTTGCACGTTGGACTTCGGTTAAACAATAATGGAAATCATTCAATGTTTAAAGAATAATTTATTTTTATTGTAATATTTTGAACACACATAAATGAATGTATCTGTATATTGATTATTAGATTGCAAGTGAAACTTTATTATAATGCGTGTGCTTACGCTTCTTGACTATACATCCTTTCGAATTCCTCTTGAAAGTTCTTAGCTTCCATTCCTCTTTAAAATTATTATAGCAGCTTTTATTAAATGAGATAATAGTAGTTTTCCGCGTTCCTCTATCTCTTGGCGCGAACTTATGGTTTGAATGTATTATCCGTGTATTCCCACTACACTGTGTCCAATGCGTCTGTTTTGATTATCACTACACGTGTTAAAAAAAATCTTAAAAGGGTTTAATGCCTTTGAAGATTTTTGTGGTCAGTTGAAGAACTGTCGGAGAAATGATAAAGAACTACCCAGGAACTGATCAGGAATTTTTAGGTATTCAAGAGCTGCCGAAAACTGCCGTTTTTGGCTGTGTTATCCCTTTTTATAAGTGAAAAAAATTGAATAACGCTAATTTTTGATTATTGAAATTGTTTCTCGTATTCTTGTTTGAATTTTCTTAACAGCTCCCTCTGTGACGGTTTTCTTAACTATTTTTGCCAATCTTTACTCCCATTGGTCGATCATTGCCATCATGGAATTTCATCATTGTTTACATCTCTATGCGCCCGCATTCTAACTGATATCGATCGATTTTATTTGCTTGGTAAGTACCTTTTGATTTATTCTTATCTCTAGATCATTGTGTAGTTTTATTATCTTTATTTTATCGCCAGTTCGCGTTGTATTTATATATATTTTCATTGCCTTTGTTATTATTTTTAATATATATTTTTACACCGTCAATTAATTTGATTCTGATGTTTTTCCTTTTTATTTTTCTAGGTACAGGTAATATTGGGAATACATTGCATATTACCCTTATCCTTTTGATTTTCTTTGGATCGTTCCTTTCCTTCGAGTGTTTCTACCCTTCTACTTCGTTGAGGTCATTGAACCATTCCCTCGTGTTTGGTGAATTCTGCAGATCTGTCAACCTTTAATCGAGAATTATTAGTGTAAGTCCTTTTAATTTATATTGTGTTATATTCTGACTGATATCGTATTTGTTTTTAGCCTAGAGTTTCAAGGAATGTATTTGTGCGAAGAAGAACTAGATCGATCATGTATCTTAGCGTGTATTCGATAATATTTTATACAAAAGTTATATTGATTACAATATCAATATTTTGGGTGATTAATTCCTATTTCTTAATGTTATCGCAGCTAAAGAATGTGTTGTTGAACTTGACCTAAATTTTTTTGTTAGTTGCTAATAATATTGTTTTAAGGTCATTATATATCCTTTTTTTAAACTGAGGTCAGTATTTGAACATTGTTTTATACAATATCTAATTCCTATTTTAGAATTATTTAACTAATTTTTATTTATCTATAAAAATCAGATGTCTTGGTGTGTATTAGCAACCCACGTGTTATGAATGTTTATAGTGTTGCATATTTTTATTTTCATCAGGGGTCAACCAGTCCCATTTATTTAAGTGGAATATTAAATTAAAATTAGTGTACTACTTATATATCTAATTGTTTAACAAATAAATTATCCTAAAAATACGTTTGTCTTATTTATTTGTGTATATATATATATCTAAATATTATTTAAATATCTATGTATATCTAGTTTTGTTCTTTTTAGTTCTTTTTGCTTATTTTACTATTTTAAAATTAAAAAATACCATAGCAATATGAATTCTGTATAAATCTGTTAAAACTTAGTAGTTGACAAAATATTGGTAAAATTCGATTTTTTCACTGAACTGCTACTGCTACTTCCGGTCTAGCGATTTTACTGAAAAACTAATCAGATCTCAAGAGTGAGATTATACACATAAATACAAAATTTGGAATTGATATCTCCAGCGGTTTGACCGATATCGTGGTCACAGACAGACAGACAGACACACAGAATTTTTTAAAAAACACTTTTTCGGTATCAGAGAACTTCAAAACGTGGACATCTGCAAAAATCTCGAGGTAGTAAATTTTCATCATCACAATACTTCCTTATACTACGTATAAGAAAGTAAAAAGTGTTATTTTTGTAGCAAACACTTTTAAGCTATATCTTATTCTAGGCTTTATACACCGTTTAGGAGAATTTGAAAGTAATACGTTTGTGAGACGACGTTTTACTTTCGATGAATTAAAAGAAATTCTAAAAATAATATAACATAATTCCAATTTACCCAGTTACACGAGTAATTTTGGAATAGCGTCGGCAGGTATTATAGAAAAACATCTTTCCCATTAATCGACTTTTCTCAATTCAACGGCTTCCAATTAAACTTGGGACAAATTAGATTAAGATGGCAACGGACGTTCGCCGTCTCCCCCTCGGAATCCGCCATGGGCACACACAAAGAGATTTGATTGTATCTATATAATTAAAGGTTCACTAAATTGGTGCTTTAGCACCGACAACTGTATTCAGGCAATTACAACGGAATCAGGCCGTGTTCCCGTGTTTATTCCCTGCGCGGGAAATCCTTCGGAACTTTTTTCCCGTGAGCATAGGGTAACGATAAATAAAGATTTTCTTCTAGTAATGAGGGCAATGTGCCAATACTTACGGTGCGAGAGTTATGAGCAACAAGCATCCACCCGTGACCAGAGATCCGCAAAAGCGGTCAGTGAAATTATTGAATCGTGCGTACACGGAAGGGACGGAAAGGTTAGCTTTTAGTTAGGTTGGACTTTCCAATTATTTTACATATTATATATTATAGTATTTAAATAAGTATTATATTAATAATACTATTATTTCTTGGCCATTATTATATTCGTGTAGGTAAATTCTTGGTATTAGGCCTTTTTAACGAAATGCAATAAATACTAGGTTTTAACGTTTCGACATTTTTTAATATTAATGTCTTCTTCAGAAAACTGAAATTATAAGTATAAGTTACAATAATGGTTCAAAAATTAATACAAAACAAGATTACTTACTTAAAAATAGGTATAACAGTTAAAATTGTATAAATAAAATGTTTCTCTTACAATTTTGTCAAAAAACTTGACATACATCAAAATATAATTATAAATGTCAGCATATGATTTCTAGATTAACAATTTAACATTGCTGACATATTCTAATAATAATGTCAATACAAAAATTTTTACAATGCAAGTATCAAATAAGCACTAAAAGAACTGATTTTTGAAAATATAGAGGGGAAATATTTGTTTATGTAAGTAATGAAAAATAAATTTTTGAAAGTGCATTAATTTCACTTCGGTCATTCACACAAACTGATTCATTTTTCTTAATTTGGATGAGTTCTAATATTGATCGAGATTTATTGTTAATTTCAATATTTAGAATTTTAGTGTTATCAAAATTGAAATTATGTTTAAATTGTTGGCAATGTTTTTTTAAAGCCGTTGAATTTTTGCAATATTTATGACCTTTAATTCTTTCTTCTAAATATTGCATAGATTGTCCAATGTAAATTTTGTTACAATTATTACAAGGAATACTATAAACAGTGTGGGTTTTCTTTAAAAAAGGAGTTTTAGATTTAATATTAGTATTGATAAACTTTAAATTATTATAATTTTTATGTGCTACTTTAATATTAAATTTACTAAACATTTTAGTTAATTGTTCTGATAATTTTGGTACATATGGGATAGATAAATATTTAATTTGACTATTATTTAAATTTTGATTGTTGTTTTGTTGTTGGTTGTAAAATTTATAAGTTCTTTTTTCAATGATATTTTTAATTAAATTTATTGGATAATTATTATTTGCTAAAGTTATGGTAATGTTTTCTAGAACTTCTTTTCTAAAATTTGGGCTTGTTAACTTAATTGCCCTATCAGTAAGATTTATGATAACACTTTTTTTAAAAGATAATGGTTGACATTCATTAATCTACCTGAAGATGTTGGTTTAGAATACCAACTAGTTAAAATTTTATTGTCTTTTCTTATTAAAGTCATATCTAAAAAGTTGATTTTATTATCAATTTCTATTTCTTTTGTAAATTGAATTTTTTTATGATAACTATTAAAGAATGTATCTATTAGATCTATTTTGTTTTCAGGTATTGCTAGAATACAGTCATCAGCATATCTTTTATAAAATGGAATTTCAAAATTATTTTTTGATATAATTGTTTCTTCAAGATCTTCCATTACTAATTGTGCTATAACACTTGATATTGGAGCACCCATAGCACATCCATATATTTGTTTATAGTACTTATCTTTATATTGGAAGAACGTTGAATTTAATGAAATATCTAAACCTTCTAAGAAAGAATTAAGATCTAAATAAGTGAATTCCTTTAATTTACACCAATGTTTCTTAATAATGTCTTTAGCTAAATCAATAGGAATATTTGTGTACATTGAAGTAACATCAAGAGAAATTAATCTGTGATCTTTGTTTAAATCTACTTTATCGATAAATTCTTTAAAACTGAATGAATTTTTTATATAATATTTATTTTTACCTGTAATATTAGATATGCAGTTAGAATGCATGAGACAATAGGCCTTAAGGGAATGTCTTTTTTATGTAATTTTGGTAAACCATAAATTTTAGGAGGATATGCATTATGTATTTTCAGAGATTTTGAAATTGTGGAAGAAATAAGATTTCTTTGTTCCCATTTATTAATTAGATCATTATTAAGTTTTTGTAATATAGTTGTTAGATTGTTTTTAATTTGTGTATAAGTTCTTTTATCATTTAATATAGTTTCCATTTTATTTTCATAATCATTAGTGTTCATTATAACGGTTGTGTTACTTTTATCAGCCTTTAATATTGTAATTTGCTTGTTTTCTTTAATAAAAGTTTTCGTTTTATTAATACTATGTTTACTAACAAAAGTATTCAATTTTGTTACAGAATTTGAATTTTTAAAGTTTGTAATAATATTACAAGTTTTAGCTCTAATACTGGTTTTACTATGTTCATCCAAATGATCTATATTAGATTCAATATTAGCAATAATATTAGGAATTGGAATATCTGAATTCTTGTTATATGGAATTGAGAATTTTGGACCTAAATTTAATACTTGTTTAATTTCTGAATCAATTATAGTGTTAGATAAATTAACTAACCAATTATAATTATTGAGACTCAAATTGTATCCTTTTTTTGATTTCTGTTTTAAATTCTCTATTTTTTTACGTTGTTTCCTCTTAATTTTTTCAAAATTCAGTTCGTTTTTACATAGAAAACGTTCATAATTTTTTTTTTTCAAATTACAATTATATTACTATTTTTAAGTAAGTAATCTTGTATTGTATTAATTTTTGAACCATTATTGTAACTTATACTTATAATTACAGTTTTCTGAAGAAGACATTAATATTAAAAAATGTCGAAACGTTAAAACCTAGTATTTATTGCATTTCGGTAAAAAGGCCTAATACCAACAATTTACCTACACTTATATATTATATATATTATATATTTCCTTTATCAAGTAAATTCCGTTTCTGTCAAATAGTTTTCCTTATTTGTCAATTTAGTTTCATGTGCACAAACATTTGTATTATCACAATGGAAAATAATAACAATAATCGTCAGAGAAGGAATAATAATAAGATAAGCAATGAAGTACGCGAATTAATAATATAACAATAATTGTTTGAATAACAGCGATGAAGAATGTTGGACAACATTTTGGAGTTTTATCGGATGCAGTTAGAAAAGAAAAATTTATGCAACATATAGGAGAATTAACAATACTGCAAAAGTAAGTGCAGACATCGGAATCAAAAATTATTAAATGCACAAAAAGAACAAATTCGTGACTGGGTTGACCTGGGTTGTTCTTTAAGCTTCCGCCAGTTGTTAGAAAAGTGCGTAAACCAACGGTCACTAGAAGAGTGCTTAAACCAATGGCCACTTCTTCAATAAATATCACTATCTACGATTAATAGAGCACTTTCATTATTCTGTTAAATAAGTGTCATTTGTTCCTGAAAGAAGAAATACACCGGACACTATTCAAGCTCGCTTTGATTAAGCAGTGAAGTATAACAGAATGATGCTGGTAAGAGAAAAAATGTTCTTATCTTAATTGACGAATACGGAATACAAAATATATTTGTTCTCGCGTTTGATACGGAAGATCTGTGAAAAATACCAGATCATTAAAAATAAAAGCATAGTTAAGGCAATTATTCTATTGCCGATGTAATGAACGTAAATTCCTTGTATTTGTTTCAATTTCAAATGTGCCTTTTAACGTACTGCACTTTTCTCAATTTCTCACAACGTTAATTCAACATTTACATAATGACGGTGTAGAAAGGGCTCATATTGTTATGCACAATGTAAGATTCTATAGAAATGAGGAAGGCTTGCCCAAATTAGAGAGCATGCTCATTTTCCAGTGTTTCTTCCTGCCTATAGCTCTTTTCTAAATCCAATAGAAGAGTTATTCAACCAGTGGAAGCAGATAATAAAAAAGAACACAGCCAACGAGTGAGAAAAAATTATATGAGGCAGTACACAATGCATCTGAATGTATAATTCCACAAAAATTGTTTGAATTATGTGTTGAACACGTGCAGACATATTTACACAACTGTTTACAAAGAAATTAATTTTTGATTTAAGTTATGTTTATATTACATAGATGTGTTTGTATCTAAATACAAAATAAATTCCTCACTTTAATGTGTTAATTGCTATATTTTTTATAAAAAGGTATACATACCTACATACAAACAAGAAAAGCAATTATTATAAAGGGAAAGTAATTTGACAAACTCTGCTGGCGTTTAAAAATGTGGAAAGTCATTTGGCACATAGTGAAACGTAATTGACAAAAGCGGAAAAGCAAAAGAAAATGACTGTACAATAAATTGAACATAAATCATTCATTTAAGTTTGAGCTAAAAAAAAATATCATTAAAATATTTTTCCATTACGGCACATTTGATGTAGTGGACTCGTCAGCATGACATTTGTCCTGCACGTGGAAGCAAAAAACGTAACTTGACTTCTGGCAGAAAGCCGTGGCGCGTTGAAATGAATCAAACCCAACAGATAGGGACAGTCAATCCTGTTACGCAATAGACCATGTAAAAAGTTGGTCTAGCAATCTCACGACGTGTGTCCATTAGAACAAAAGCATGCTCCTACAACAAAACTGTATGGTCAGTATTTCTACAGGGATCAACTCCACTGGCCTTAAAGCTCAAGAACTTTAAAAATCGTCTATGGATTCTCTCTAAGTTCAATTTATAGAGGGTATAAATTGGATGCCAAACAACAGCAGCGTATTCTAGCTTACTATGCACGAGCGAAAAATAAAGAAGTTCAATAGTGGCTGCATTAGCAACATGCCTACTATTTCTAAGAATGAAAGCAAGTGTACCAAAGACAGAAGTGCATACATTAGTAATATATTTGGCGAAAGATAAATGTTGATCAAATAGCACTCCCAAATCGTTTACCTCCTGCACGCAGGCCAATACCTGTCCCCCAATGCAATAATCGAAGTCAATGAGTTCCATCCTTCTGGAATACTTCATAACATTTATTGATATTAAGTGCTAAATCATTGTGCTGACATCATTCATAGAGAGTATCTAAAGCACAAAAGGCTAAGTGCGTATTTCGACAACTAAGTGGCCATCTTCAGATCTGAAGATGACAACTTAGTTGTCGAAATACGTATTTAGCCTTCTTGTGCTTTAGTGTGGTGAAGATGTTTTAATATTATTGTTTAATCGCATGTGGTTTAAGAATTGAATACGCAAATTGTATCCTATTTAGCCATTTAACAAAAAGAAAATGATTTCTGCAGTTGTGAAAGATATCTATGTTGAACCAAGCTAAAGACTGACTTTAAAGAGTCCCGAGTTCCCTAAAATGGAAAAATTTATTTATTGTATAGATGATTTTTGAACAAAAAAATACTGTCATTGTAACTGGTGCAATAATTAAGCAAAAAAAACTAATTCATTCATAAATTAGAGAAGATGAGAAATAATTTACAGACACTGAGACATTGCGACAATACTTTAATTTTGAAATTCCTTTTATACAAAAATTATTCAAAATAAAGCTTTATATACTTTTATATTCTGTCTAGGAAGCATAATTTTAGAGATATTCCCAATTGATAAGAATACCTAATAATAATAACTTCTGGAAGGAATTTCGTGTATTATAGATTAAAAAACTTAAAAAGTAAGAAACGTGTAAAACTTTATACAACCAAAACGGGGGCCTTAAAGTGAAGTTTATAGACCGAAATAGAAAATATTATATTACGTATCAAGTTTTATAAACCTCAGTTTAGTAAGACGAGTGACTACCGAGTTTCATACTATACTTTTTCTACGACAGCAAATAATCAAAATAATACAAAATTACTTTTTAGTTGTCGCACAGTGCCGGATTATTTTGACAGATTTATGACAAACCAACTTGATTGAGTTTCAATTAAATTTTGCAGTGACAAATAACTTTTTTGTAACCCTGTGTTACTTAGTCACTTTTTTCATTCCTACAATTGTAATATAATTGCTACCTCGGGGGTTCTTCAGGGGTCTAATCTTGGTCCATTGATTTTCATCGTGTTTATTAACGGCATCACCATGAACTTAGTGTCACAGAACTTGCTCTATGCTGATGATCTTAAATTATTTCGCGAGATAACTACTGTAGAGGATGCACTTTACTTCAGCATGACCTTGGAAATATTCCGCGTTGGTGTACTTTAAACAACTTACCACTGAACGTACATTTACACGTAGTTCTTCTATTATTTTTAATTTTAACTGAAGAGCGTGGGTGTGGGACGTGTGAATATGATTAAAGACCTAGTTGTCATATTTGACACTAAACTTACATTTGCGTGACATATTGAATACACCACTAACACTGCTAGAAAAATGCTAGGTTTCATAATCTGCAATTGTGGTACTTTTTCTAATGCCATAGCTTTGAAAGCATTATATTTCGCTCTCGTGAGATCTCGCTTGGAATATGCGGCTGCCGTTTGGAGTCCTTGCTATATAACTTACAATCAAATTTATGTGGTTTCGTTTGGATGGACATAATCCGGAGAGGAATATTGATTAGACCATTCTGTTATCGCGTATTTGTTTGCATTCTCTTAATTTCGGGCATGTTTGTTTCGGTTTATTATTTTTATTCAAGTTATGCCGCAACCATATTGACCTCCAGCTTTTCTCAAAATGCTAGATTTCCGCGTTCCGCATTTTGGCGCACGTTATTCCAGCACCTTCTACTTATCATTTGCGCACACAAATGTGTTATTGCAGTCTTCCATTTACATTATGTGTTCTCATTTCAATACGATTTCCTCGCATTGTGATATGTATGCTACTTCAATTTTCAATAATTTTGCATATAACTAAATATTTTCTTTGGATTTCTCACTAGTTCTTTACTTTGTGTTAATATTTTTTTTGTACATCTACTCATTACATTATATTATATTATTTTAAAAAATGATCAGTAATTGGAATTTGTAATATTCTGTTGGGCAATAAAGAGTATTATTAATTATTATTATTATTATTATTATTAATATATTATCCTTTTTTGCTTCAACTTTCTAAGTGGTTGTTCCATTTCAAAATTTCTGAACATCTTACTATTAATTAGAATAATCACGTACTAGCACGACTCGCAACAATAATTTGTCTTCAATTCGCGAAGCGGGAATTCCCCGTAGAAGACTGCTCGAACATATTATCAAACAGGTGTACCGGCAGCGTTCACATTTAAATTACAAGTTTCCGTACAGGCGGGACAAGCTAGAGCAATGTGGCAGACGCTGCCATTTCACGTTACTATCCAAAGTTTTAGACTCGAGTAAATTGAATTTATGGAAGTAATTTCACACAAGCTATAACCCTTCCTGTATGTGTATGTACACGCGACTGATACTTCAAAGCATGCGTTTGTATTGTAGATGCATACGTTGGAAGTAGTGGATGTAATTTATTTTATAAAATGACCGGCTGGTTGTTACTGCCTTGCCTTCGCTAATTAGACTCTGAAATGAGATGCTGTTATATTGCTTAATAGTTCTAACTTGATATGATGGTGTTTTTCTTTAAAGGGAGCTTACAATGCTATTACGTATTTTGAATGATTTAATTATATTAGCAGTTGTGTCCCTTACCCATAATACTATCAGGGAGAGTCTTTTAGTTCGCGAAATGGGGATGTTGATTGGTACTGAGAGAATTCTTTCGCATTGTATCGTATTCAGTGACTCATTATTAGTATAAATATAAAGTTCTAACGCAATCAAGTCAAAAGTCTTTAACCTATCGTCGCAAAGCAACTTAATCAGGAAGACAGTGTAAAATATGGAGAAAATCGAGTATTAAATAAATAAAGCAAGGCAAATCTGCTCATACCATACTGGAAGAGATATCATCGGTTTACGAGGATTCTTGCACGAGCAAAACATTAAGATGAGAATCTATGGAATTCTCCCAATACACCCTATGCCTTGGAACTGAAATATAACCACTAAAGAAACTTTAATTTTTTCTGCATTATCATCTGTCATTTAGTTTTTACTAGCATCATAATTATTCATACAATTAACAAATGTAAATGCAGAACTAAATCGTCAAAACATTAGTTATCTAAATCTTGCATTGTTCATATTTTTATTCCCAATATCAGTAAAATGATTTATTGTAATGAATTACAAAGCTCAATTATTGAAA
Source organism: Amphimallon solstitiale (assembly GCA_963170755.1). Classification (NCBI taxonomy): domain Eukaryota; kingdom Metazoa; phylum Arthropoda; class Insecta; order Coleoptera; family Scarabaeidae; genus Amphimallon; species Amphimallon solstitiale. The sequence goes on from OY720680.1 coordinate 62,456,136, forward strand.
CTAAATCTTCAACTTCCCCGCTGCTCATCTTCTTGTATATCCTCATTTGCTTCATCAAGGTAATTCAGGTTCGGCCATAAATTGAAAAGCAGGTGGATTGCCTTTATGTACATTGTCTTCACTGCCTGAAGCTTTGTCTGTTAATATGTCGCGAACATTAGTTAGTGGCCTATTTCAAATATCCACTGTGTTTGTGTTGACGTCATCTTCCTAGTCTTCTACAAAACTTAGAAATCGGGTATGCAAAGCTGCTCAAATTTCTATATGCAGGGGGCATATAGAAAAAGCATGTCACACATCAGCATCGAACTTAACCTTATTCCAACTCCTATTTAGGTTATCTGAGTCACCTATATGAGATGTATGTTATTTTTTTGAGGAGTGGAAAAAGTTGTCACGAATACGCATGACAATTTTGGAAGCGTCAAAAAAATTACTCCTATTGCTACAAAACAATTGAATATTTAAGACAAACACCCAGCTTACAGTTTCTGTTAATGAAAATGCAGTAAGCCTTCTAGCAGACGGGGGCTTTGCTAACTGCGGAAGGGATAAAACAGAGATTTGTAATTTGTTCTTCTGAAAGGATAGTGGACATATCTGAGTTAATACTTGAACACAATTTGTATCATAACCAAATAATGTCATATTTCTCTGAATGCTGCTTTTGGCGCATAATGTTATAAAATGTTACCCAGAAGATAGCCGCATTTCTTCACAAAAATGCCAGGATGAGAGAACCTTCAGACAAACACTCATTCTACTAACATTGTTGATTTGGTAATTCAAAATGTATCTGTTTTTCAAAAATTTTATAATTTATGTTTCTTGGATACAAATAATTAATCGTAAAATTAAACCTACTCTTAAAAAATCAGGTAATAATTTACAGGAGAAACCCTCGACTAGATGTAGTATCATTTCTCTGAGCTATAGAAATGCACGCTTACGGCAAAGGGAAAGAGGTGTAAATAAACAGTTCTCCAGCTGTATGACTTTTAGAATGAAAAAAAAATAACATTTATTTTCTCTGAAGTACACTTTCGGAAGCCCTGCGAAATTCGAATAAATAAAGTCGATAATAAACGAGATAGTACAATATTTATGTATACCCTACCTCAGTTTAGTATAAATAAAAAAATATCGATCCTAGGGTAGAAATAATAGGGACGAAAGTTGTAGCAAATTCAATTTCAAACAACTATGGTTATTATCATTTTTCGTGTGAAATTGAAAATAAACGAGTTATTCAATATGTAACGATACAGCCTAATTTAATATTTTTATAATTTTTAATATGAACGATAAATTTCTTTAAACTGTTTATTCTAAATGTATATCTATGTATAAGTTAAGTACTATTTAGATAAGATATGTTTATAAGAGCAAGTGGCACCAAGTGTTTGTGTTATTGCCGAAGTTGTATTTATCACCGTCTGGTACGTGCTAATAAGCGTGTGCAACTATAACTACTATAAGTGAGAAGGCTGAAGAAAGATTTGCATGTGGGTCCCGAGAGAGCGGAGCCCGATGGAAAAAGGAAGTCGACAACGAGACTTCAAGGGAAGAAGTCGACCAAAAGCCACCAAGTAGGCAAGTCGTATTTTATTATTAAAGTAATGTCTGTCTTACTTTAATAATAAAATACAGACTTTTTTTTAAAGAAATAATGTGTCACTATTGAAATGAATACAGTGCATTTACGCAGTGAAAATTATTTAAATTCAAGTTGATTCTTATTATTTGAATAAATAAAAGAAAGAAATCGTAATTTTTGACAGAGTTAAGAACTCCCGCCCTAATTTAAGAGAACCTCATGATATTAGCCATTTCAAACATTTTATAAAATAAAGAATTGATTAGTTTGGTCAATAGTTGACCATTTTACAAAACTAATTAGATTTTACAAATGCGAGAGTAGAGATCGCGTTAATACATCCCCATTTTTTTCCGAAATGTTAAACAATATTCTTCCTAAATAATAAATTCCAATACCAACTTGAAGATAAAATTAAAATCATTTTTGTACTATATTCATGTTTATGGTCCAATTTTTCCCAAAATATTTAACAATATTCGCCCCGAATAATAAATTCCAATACTATCCCCGTACAATACCTTCGTTTATGGCATTTTCCAAATACATATATTAGAGTTAAGTACCTTTTTCGAAAAGTTTTTTCCCCCAAAGTTTTCCAATAAATATTTATCCGCATTTTTTCTTCGAGATGTCCGAAAGGAAGAGGCTTTCTGTGTGGTCGGGGTAAATGCGAGGAGGGCGGAAGAATTATTTAAGTACCGGAAAAATAAGACACCCCCCGAAATAACTTTTAAGGAAACTCCGCACATTACTTAAACGTGGACGTATAATAAAGAAAGTAAAAGCCGACTGTGTACGGTGGGATGTTACGGCTACGAGAAGATAGTCTTCTTCCATAGGAGGAAATGGGTTTTAAATTTAATAATAATATGTTGTATTTAAGGGAACAGGAGACAATGAAAAAGTGCGTATTTCGTTGGAAATATTTACGAGCGATATAAAAGACTGGATACTCGAATTGTATAGGCGAAAAATGGTGCGCCTCTTTCACTATCCTAAGACAAATCAACACTTACGATTTGAGGAATGACGCTCGTTAATTAAATAATTACTTTATAGAAATGTTTTTAATTTAAAAAAAATAGCTTATATAATACACAATACGAACAAAATTTTCTAAACTTATTCTTCAAAAATATTTTACCAGCCAAACATAAAATATAATTTTCATTGTGTTTTGTTGCTTTATTATATATTTCTAGCTTTAGAATAAAGTAAAAAAGATTATTACATATTTTTGTCGGAAGCGACGGAAACTAAATTTTAAAATTATGAGACATAACGGACTGGTCTATTAATTAGCAACAAAGTTTATACCTTTTTGTAGGTAATCCCAGATTGAAAATGTCATACTTGACAAGGAACACAACAAGGCTTGCCAAAACAGGTCTGACGGAAACGGGAACCATAATTACGTTCAATGTCCGGAGCTTTAACGCTCAGGTACAATTAATAAAGGCACACGACTTCGTGCTTGGGACCACATATTGAAAACTTATATTTTTTGAACTAAATCAGCTTACTCTGGTGGCTTACAAAAGAACATATTAATTATAATATCGATGACGTCGTTGATAATTATATTGCTTCTGACTGCAGCTGGCTGAAGTATGCATCCCCGCAGTTTTATAGATGACGGTGGGGGTTGGTTTTCTGGCTCCCTGAAAATATTTAAACCTTCTAAATTATTCTAGAGCAGTTGAAAACGCCGCAACATGGGAATGAAATTTGTTATGTAAATAAACTGTTGAAGCAGGCGGCTTTTCTATCACTTAATCTGAAGCCACATGTGTAATCCAGTCATGTTAAAGGGATTTAAATGTATTACGGCATTCATAACGCGGCGAAAATATAATAATTACTAGAGAAAATGTAAAATTGTAATGTTAAACAACGATAAAATTATTATTAATAGAGAAGAACGAGTAACCATAAATAAAGTGCAATTTACACGCCACAAATCTCCTGAGAATATGTACCATTTTGGAGCAATATACATCACTCCTTCTTATTCTGAGACAAGTTATAAGCCTAATTAGCTTTTGAAAATAGACCAGGCATATCAACAAAGGTCACAGTGATAGTAATATTACCTGCAAAAAGAAAATCATTAGCATAAACTGGATATAGTGTTGGCCATAGTTATTGAGCGACATCTAGTACTTTAAGTACAAAGTGAAATGAATGAATGAAAGAACACGAAAGATGTTATAAGGATAGGAAGATAGACACTCAACTTTTGCTAATCATTCCTTAGAATGGAATCATAAATTCAATACCATTTCTACAACTTTACATGTTTTAGAAAAAAATTAAAAAACTTAATAGAATGTTTAGAAATTAATAAATTTAATAAATTAGGTATAATTTTAAATGCCCAACTAGATATAAATAACTCCCCCTGCTTAATTTAAAATTCAAATATGTCCACCCCCTCTCAGAATGAGATTATTTTTGTATTGATATATATAGGAGCTAATGTGTACTTTGAAATTGTATTTTCATCCACCTGATGAAGCCACAGTGTGGCGAAACATATGTAGTGTGTGAACATTAAATTTTTTGAGACTAAACAATTGTGTTTTATTATATATATATATATATATATATATATATATATATATATATATATATATATAAAACGGAAAGGAGTCTCTGCTGTCAAAGTCAAGAAAAATGTATTCTTAGGGGGGATCCAGCATCAAAAGATAAAACTTTATGTGAAGTTCTTTATTTTTTGCCAATATTTCGTATTATAATCTAATACTTCTTCAGGGCCAAACTACGGTATAAAATAGATATTGTAACTTTACAAAATGAACATCAATAAAAATAACTTACAATGCGAACTTATCGAGAGAAACACGTGCACATAACTAGAAAACATCACTTTTTCATGGATTGATGAGTTAAATTGATATTATTTGATAATTTAAAACTACAGTTAAACGTTTTACAGTCACATTACTAAAATAACAAAATTAAAAAGTTAAGGAACTTCTTGGAAGGACCTCTAAAAGTTTTTTTAATAACTACATGTTCACACTTCAAACATCTGACAGGATATGATCAGCTGTTGCCATGACAGAAAGACACAACCTCATTGTGGTATTGCCAACTGAGTGTTTACAACTTATAAATGTTAAATTAACTGAATTGTACATTTACCATTGTTCCTTAATGATAATCTTAATAAATTAAGCAGTATTTTTATCAATAATGGGTATCCCAGATCGTTGGTAAAAAGATTGCTATTCAACACATCAACTATTAACTTAAATAACAACTCTCATATCGATAACAATAATCCCCCTCCAGAATTTACTTATTTTAGATTACCCTTCATAGAAGATGTTAGTTATAAAATTTCTAAAGTCCTTAGGTATGACCACATCAAATTCGGTTATTATGGTGTGCTTGGTTTGGATAGGCTATTCTCGAAAGTCAAAGATAAAGACAACAAAGATTGTCAGTCAAATGTAGTATACTCTATCCCATGTAGTAATTGTGATGAGACATACATAGGCAACACTTCCTCTTGGCTGAAAACTCGCCTTCGTACACATAAAAGCGACATTAATACCAAAAAACAGAGATGTGCTTTAGCACAACATTGTCTTAGACTAAATCACCAACCATTATACGATGATACCAAGATCCTATGTATTGAGAGACATAAGAGATCGAGAGAGTTTCTAGAAATGATAGAGATCAATAATAATGCTCAGTCCATGAATTTCAGGTCTGACATCGACCAATTAAGTAACATTTATTCATATCTCCTTTCATTAAATAAAACATAATATTAAAATCATTTTTATTATTCAACTTTCAATTTTTACATATAATACATAACAATTTTGTAATTTGGCGCTTTTTTACCAACCATTTTGTACAATTCAGTTAATTTAACATTTATAAGTTGTAAACACTCAGTTGGCAATACCACAATGAGGTTGTGTCTTTCTGTCATGGCAACAGCTGATCATATCCTGTCAGATGTTTGAAGTGTGAACATGTAGTTATTAAAAAAACTTTTAGAGGTCCTTCCAAGAAGTTCCTTAACTTTTTAATTTTGTTATTTTAGTAATGTGACTGTAAAACGTTTAACTGTAGTTTTAAATTATCAAATAATATCAATTTAACTCATCAATCCATGAAAAAGTGATGTTTTCTAGTTATGTGCACGTGTTTCTCTCGATAAGTTCGCATTGTAAGTTATTTTTATTGATGTTCATTTTGTAAAGTTACAATATCTATTTTATACCGTAGTTTGGCCCTGAAGAAGTATTAGATTATAATACGAAATATTGGCAAAAAATAAAGAACTTCACATAAAGTTTTATCTTTTGATGCTGGATCCCCCCTAAGAATACATTTTTCTTTTATATATATATATATATATATGTAAATATATATTAATTTTATTGGAAGATTTTTAGGTCGTTATACTAGTTTATCGTCCAATAAAATTAATATATATTTACATATATGAATTAAAGGTCAATAAAAATTTAATATCATATATATATATATATATATATATATATATATATATATAATGTGAGTTTCAACATGTATCTCCTTCGTCGATTATTAACAAAGTGAACAACATGGAAATATGTCAGTACAATTAGATATTTGGCGATACGAATAGGTTCTCAATAAAAAAAACTAAACAAAAATCTTTATTCAAACTTTATTTAAAAAAGATTTTGAAAGGTAAAGGGAACAAAGTTAAATGCTGTGAAATACTGGAATATGAAATATATTGCATAAAAATACAACAATTTTAGTGTACATAATTAGAGCTATGGCAGTAGAGCAACAAAAATTGTTAACGATCTTAATATGGCGATAGTTAAGTATATTAGTTAACACACTCCAAGAAAAACAGATACGATTCTACTGACTTAGCTTATTATAAGATGAGATCTCAGTTATGAAATTGAAAGTTATTGATATTACGTTATAGCTGAAACTGGGCACACCATAATCTCATGACATTTTCTGGTTGGTAAAGTTATTCAACCAAATATCCTCTTTTGCATTATATTTAGTTAATTTCCTCTTAACGTTATAACATTAACACACATTTACCGGAGACTCGTTTACCACAGCAACGCCAGATGTTCCAGTATCAGAATAAAATGAGATAACATTATCTAAATTACCACAATAAATATCAACAATTAAAATGTATTTTACATCGGCAAAATTGCGCACATTACACCGGAATTTGCCGTATTTTCTTCGCATTTAAGTACAATTTTCACTTAATAAAATAGCATTAAAACACATTAAAATCCTTTTAGGGAAGATTCCGTACGGGTCGCGATGTCAGTGAATTGTCCAGGAACCACGGCGAAAATACATAACGTTTAGTTCACCCCTCTTTGACGAATACTTTAATCATTTGCCAAATTAAAATTTAAAATTAATTTCAGGTGGGTTGGCGCGGAATAGACGTACGCAGAGAAAAGGAGGTTTATTAAATTCCCTTCTTTGGGTCTACTTCTACGGGCTCCCTCAAATGAAATATCACCGCTCCTTTAGACGTTATAAATCTTTTCGCGAATACTGACTCCGTGTAAAATCACTTTTAAATAACTTTAGGACGCCGGAAAACGCTGTAAGTTATTTTAAAGTTCTAATGACTAAATATTTTCTGCAGGTATTTGTTTGAGTAAAATGTTCTGTGGGAGATACAGAATAACCTAAAATATTAGCATATTTTAATAATTTAATTATCAAAATAACAATCATTTAATCTGTTGATTAACCTTTTTATTACATGACTACAATAAGAGGAAAATATGTTGCTTCACATTTATCGCATTAAATAAATTAATTCAAATTGAATAACATATTAAAAAAATTAAATTTATTTGTAATATTAAATGTTTTAACTGTGGATTGTTTCTAACAGAGAACAGTGGACAAAATTATACAACAAAGAACAGGACATAAATAAGAACATACAACATGGAACAAGACAAAAATTAGCCTAAAATATTCTTACAGTTCCAGTCGGCATCGGTGCGGAGATACAAGTTTTACATATAAGCTTCAACCGGCATTCATGCCCTTAGTTCAATGGAACAGCCAAACGATGCAACAAAATTTAGTTTGTTCAGAGGACTTAAAATCAACTCCGGTATATGATTACGTACCAAAAACAACAACAAGAAGGAAAAAATAATAATTAGCAATTAGTAATACCACTGAAATCCACACATATGGTATTGAGAAATCTTACAGAAGATGTCATTTGCAGAATTACTAATTGAAAACCCATTATATCTCAACCATCGGAATTATTTCCCAGCAAGCTTACCCAATTACTACATCTAAATATTTAAGACTTGCTCAATATCCATTTGAAATGTGGTAACTCAACCAAAATATGCAAACATTTATAAAAACTGAAGAGAATAAATAATAAATATTAAAACTGGTATGAAATCAATTTTGGAAAGAATTTTTTTTCCTAAAATAATTTCTTTCCAAAATTCACCAGTTTTTTTACAAACGTTATGTAGATGTCTGTATTTTATGTTTAGCAGCAGACAAAGCTGAATGTATTTTAGAACAATGTAACAGTTAGCATCCAGAACTTGAATTTACATTTGAAAAAGAAACCAACAATGAAATAAACTTTCTCGATTTAACATTAATTCGAGCAAATAATAAAATTTAACAAAATAATATTAAATACCGACTCCTTCATGTAGATAATTAAATTAAATTTTTATCAATCCACGTTAATTAAAAAAATCGTTGTTATTTCACAAGTAGACAGAAACTAAAACTAACAAGTTCTAAAAACAGACCAAAAAACCTACAACAAATGAAAAATATATTCATTAACACAACAACTATCCTTTAAATTTCATAAATTTATTAAAAATAGAAATAATGACAAAAGAAATAATAATATTCAAAATCAACATATATACAATAATAATATGTAGCCATTCCTCGTGTAAAAAAATTATCAGAAAAAATTAATAAAGTATTTTTTATAATTATTTAGTATAAAATTTGAGCATAAAAGTCAGAATAAGTTAAAGTTTTTGTTCAATAATATTGAAGATAAGGATCCTTTTCATAAAAAACCACATGTACTATACAAAATTCCATGTGGAGATTGTAATGGCGCATATATGTATAAGTTAAACCATGCAGTATTTATCAGATAAACTAAATGGTCAAAACTAAATGGCCACAAATATGCAAAAGCATTACTGCTCAAAAAAAGCCTATCAGCAATACAAAACAATGTAAATTTGATGAAAGCAAAGTTTTATGTAAAGAACATAATAACAACACTAGGAATTTTCTAGAGCTTATAGATATAAAGAAACTTGAAATTCAAAATTTACCAATAACATATCATTCCATGATTTAATAAAATATATTACGTCCGCTAAATTTACATAATTGCTAGGTTATCTAGGATACACCAATATTATTTTTTCTGTCCCGTAAATTTTCCGCTAATATATTTGTCAAAGATATACATATTTATCACATATATGTACAGTGTTATTAATGATTGTTAATATTTCAATGTTTTAATTAGTTAGCTCATGTTAATTAATTGACGAAGATGATATCTATATTTTCGAAACGTTTAAATTTTTTATATTGTTTTGCATTCATTTTACAGCCGCTAAACCACGAAAAGGAATTGATTTATATATGTGCATTGTAACAGACTTTTGTCCGTCCCTGTATACATTATCAATATGTTATGTATTAATGCTTTTTATTTAATTTTAGATTAATAGGTTCGATAATTCTATACAAATATTCTAATAAATGTTTAATTTATCTAATGTTTATGTTGGTCAATTATTAATGAGAAAGATGATATTTTTGTTAATTTTCTACCTGTATTTTGCACGTGGTAATATCGTGTGCTTAAGTACAGTGCATGCGTTTTGTAGGTGATACTTCGTACGTTTCACGACAAAAATACTGTTTTAAACCATTATTTATGCGAGTCCAGGGCTATATAAAGCCACGATTTTATTAGGGAAGTCAGATTAGGCAGTCCATGAGGGAATTCTTAGAGCACTCTCAGGCAGACCGTGAGGGTATTTTCCGTATTCTTTCATGTTAGATAGAGTTTTTTTGATTTCATATGTACTAAAGTAATTTCAATTTCACGTAAAAATATGAATATATTACTCTTGTCGATTTTCTCTTCAACGATACGAATACACGTGCTTGCCGAGATATTTCTTGTTTTTGCCGAACTCATGTAAATACCATCTTTCTCGCCGTATATGATATGTATTTGATATTTTACTTAATAAATGTTCATGACAGTACGGTTTATTAACCGATGTTTGGACAAACCGTGCGTTATATCTTGATTGACATATGTAAATAAGATTCAATAAATGTAATGTTACTGTTAATATGAGAATTGTAATTGCTTTTGTGGACAACAAATATTATCTGATTTTCTTCTAAATATATATATGTAAACTTGTGTAATTAATAACTGTCTTAAATGTAAATAAAAGGGTTGACATTGAAATATTTCGTATTCTCTTAATGTTAGGAAGTAAAAAAATAAAATAAAGAATAAATTGATGCTAAAAAGTACATTACCTTAGTTTTTTTCTCCGAAACCGAGTATACCCGTCTCAGAGCATTTATTGTTGGTAATTTCACATTCAGTAGACACTAAAAACACTTATTATTTATATAACGCATTTTGTCTTCATCCTGAAGAACTAATTAACTGTCAAATATAGACAGTGAAGGTGGACGAATGCCAACTGTAATTTTAATCGATGACAAACCCACTCTGATGCTAAATATCCTTAAGAGTGCACAGGATATTTAGTTATGTGTAGATGGGAACACCAGGCCATTCAATTTGGCAATTAGTTTCGTTAATTAATATTTAACACATTTTAAAGAGCTGCACATCATAGCATAAGAAAGAGGGTAATATTGGGTGAATTATGCTGGAGAGCAACTGTAGACAAGTGTTTTAGACTTGTTGGTAATCGTCAGTATGGTGTAGCCAAAGAATAAGGTGGCAATTAGGAGCTACATCGTACTGACGATGACGTACGAATCCTAAACACCATCCGCTATTATTCCTTTATATTATTATTTATATATAAATTACAAAAGGAATTATTGTGGATGCTAAAAAAACAAGAAAGAGGGTACTATTGCAATCAGTAAACACACCCCGTTTATAATGGTCAAGTGGCATCCATTCTTGAGTCAACACAATCTTGTACGGATATAAACTCAAATCTTTACTCACATCTTTACGTCACATTGTCGAAAGGCTAAGTTCTTGAGAACGTCGATTAATCGACTGATTTTCATCTTCTGTAGCACTGGCACTTACAGCGTCAATATTCTCTTAGTTTCTTGCGTTTCGTTGTCTTATTGGTGTTCTAGTATCGTGTAAAGTGAAATTTGTTACGAATTTTTTAACTATTCGACGAATAGCAAGCACCGAAGGACGATTATGCGGACCATAATCTTCACGAAGATCATGTTGAATATGAACAAAAGAACAATTATTTATATAATTTTTTTAGATAATAACCAAACGCTGTAGAGGCGTGTATTTTACCATGATGTATTGTCAAACAAAACCAAACTCAAATGAGAGCTGGTGACATTTCTACCATTTTAAATATGGCTGCCATGACGTCTTAAAAACATATCGTCACTGTTGGGAAACCTATTATATACCGTATGTGTCGTACTTCGTACGTGCGATTTATACGTATACAAGTAATACGTGGCAACGTGGCACCCCTACTGTCCGTCACCAATCCCGGAAACAATCTACATCACAACGACTTTCTCCGATCTTCCCACTTCTCCCGACCAGATTTTACATTCAATGTTTAGCTGCGAACACGTTGCGATCTAGTCTGCAAGAAAAGCCGTCTTATTATTGGAATGGAAAACATCAAATGGCCGCCGCGATCTCCTGATCTAGTAGTTTATTATTATTTTCAGAATCCTTTTTTATTTACCTTATTTTTAATTTTATTAGAATTACGCTTTTGTTTGTGTCATGCATCGTGAACGAAGTTTAATAATTCTCTGCATTTACTGAAAGGAAAAAGAAAAACAAATCCTTGCAACTCGTAAATATTATTTCTGAACGCATTACAAACACCCAAGCCAGTGGTCAAAGAGTTACTGCTAACCACGCTAACTTGTATTTACGAGCATGCATCGGTCGTTCTGGCATTGGAAAGGAAAGAAGGGGTACTATGTTGCCACGTACTGTATCGATTAATCGCCTATGGCTAATGAAAATTGACACATGCTGTATATACACTAAAGCGACTCGAAATAGATTTTTTCAAGAAAAAGCTCATTTCTAGTTAGAGGGTTTGTTAACCAAAAAAATTGTGGTTCTTGCTGTGAAAATAATCTACACCAGATTTATGAGAAGTCTTTACATCCAGAAAAATTCACTGTTTGGTGTGGTCTATGGCATGGTAGCATCATCGGACCTTATTCTTTTGAAGGTGCGAGTGGAGACGTAGTAACAGTGAATGGTGAGTGTTATCGATCAATGTTAACATATTTTTTGATGCCAAAATTGGATGAAATTAATTTTCAAGACATGTTTTTCCAACAAGATGGTACAACACATCATTTTCCAATGCCACTATGGTGTCATTGGGAGAAAACTTTTGTGAGTCTGTAACATCCAGAAATGGAACTGCTAATTGGCCACCAAGAGGTTGTGATATAACACCTATGGATTTCTTTTTGTGGGGATATTTGAAGTCGTTGGTCTATGTCAACAAACCTCGAGCTATAGACGCTTCGAAATTGAACATCGAATGCTGCATTATTGATATTACACCCGACTTATTGAAAAAAGTCACCAAAAATTGAATTCATCAAGTTCGATCCTGCAACCGGAGCAGAGGTGGACATTTGAGTGATGTGTTGTTCGAAACAAAATTGTCACACGTTGTACTACAAAATATAGAAAAAGTTTTGATTTTATCTCAAATATTTTGTGTTTTATTAAATTTTAAAAACATGTTGCCTTTATTCGGAAACGCTTTATATAAGCTATATACCTAGGCTCTTAATTTGATACTCGTAAATGTTAATACCTTATTGCAAAATATTCCCACGGTTTCACTTTCAGCTATTTTTAGATGCAGACAAATCCAGTTTCGCACACAATCATCACAATCTCTATTATATCCCCCCAAAACGCAAGCCAAAATCTTTCCCTAAATTCAACTCGCAGTGTCTACAATATTATTAATTTTAAATAATACCAAATTACCGTCTGTATTTACTATGCCATAAGTTAATTATATCGAATAACAATGAGTTAATCCAATTAAGTCATGACACTAATCGCGTTACAAAACTTCAATCCAGACGGTATTTTGTGCGACACGGTCGACGCACATTATACATTCTAAATACGGGGCCAACCAGTTAGTTAGTCAGCTAGTTAGTTAGTTAGTTAGCTATACACCTTGTAATTAATTGAATGGTCTGACACGAAGAACCGCGTCTCCGTCATGAATAAAACTGAAATTTATACCACGCCGATCTGAACAAGAGAGAGAGAGAGAGAGAGGTACAGCATTAAAATTTAAGCAATTAACTTCTACAAGAGATAAATTGGATTTAAAATTAAATTTCGGATCACCCTTCGCTCAGGCGGGCAAACACTCCTCCCCGCGCCAGCGCTCTTCTTAATAAAATTTTCATTAGTGTCATTAACGCCAGCTCAGTACTACAGAACATAATTTATGCACACTGGTGATGTGATGTTTCTTGCAATAGAGTTCCCTCACGTTCTTGTTTTTTGTTGTTAGACGTTGTAATAGCGATTAAGTTATTTCAAATAATAAATATTTCATCATTTATTGCTAAAAATTGTGCTCAACAATGAAGTCAATGAACTCACGTGTTTTTCCACCGTACCACCATGCAAAAGCAATTGGATAAGAACACCTTGCAGCAGATAAAATTGTCTTCTCCAGCGGTAGAACGAAGTTCAAAGACTAATTGTGAAGCAATCAGACAACAGCAGATAAATTAATTTTTCATTAAAAATGAAGTTAATATGACCCTTCAGTAATGGGGGTAAGATAAATCCATTGGTGAAGGCAGAATCGAACTATATAAGTTGTATCCTATTGAAAAGCAGACTTAAAAAGTAGGCAATCAAGAAAATGATTGTAAACTTTTTGAAATATACATTAATTGTAGGTTTTACCAAAACCAACATAAACACACTTAACCCTCTATTGTATATTGTTGCCAATTGATAACTCAAACTTTAAAATTTCCTATCTATTTCGCATTACTATAAACTGTTCCTTGTATGTATGTTGTTACCTCCTGGTAACGACGCGCGTAAATTGATAGATGGTGCTAAGTGTTGTAAATGTGATTTTTATTTGTTGACAGCACAAAAGCAATATTATAGTTGTAACCTTGGTGTGTTCAACTAGAAGTTTGAAGTTTTTATAGTGAAATAAAGGTAAGAACAGCTATAGTAAAAATCAAAAATGGTCACATAAATCATCACTATATCATGTATTTCTCAAATATGACTTATGCATGAGGAAATCGAAACAATTACGTGCTCAACGAATGTTACCGTTCGGAAACGTTATGCATTGACCAAACATTTTCGTAAAATAAAAAATTATATTGATACATGAAATTCTTCCAGATAATGCATCCTAAAACATTTTACGGGCGAAAAAATGTTACGCAAAACTGTGCCATTCGTGATATGCCCTCTGATAGTGAGGACAGTGAGTTGTCAGACGACGATGACAACTCACCCCCTAATAAAGGGTTATTAGTGCAAGCAGGAGTTTCTTCAAACAACATTAAAGAGAGTGATGACGAGTTCTCAGATGAAGATGACATTCCTCTAATACAACTCCACAATCAAGCCCCGAATCCAGCAAATCAAAAACCCAGAGGGAAAGTAACTAAAAAACCAAAATTGAACTGGAAAAATTCAGTGCCGAGTAAAGATGAAGCGGGTATACTGTTTTGTGGCAGTGAGTTACTTCCTGATGAAATTTTGAAATTAGATGCTCCTCTGAAACTTTTTGGACACTTTTTATCAGATGACTTTTTCACCGAAGTTGTTCTCCAATCTTGTTTATATAGCGTCCAAACACGATCTAACAGACCGTCGTGCACTAGTGTTGAGGAAATACAACGGTTTGTGGGTATGATAATTTGGATGTCGATTATCAAACTACCTAATACCATAAGCTATTGGTCTTCTCAAACCAGAATTTCGCAAGTTGCCAATGTTATGCCAGTAAATAGTAAATAGATTCGAGGTAATCAAAAGTTTATTACATTTTTCAGACAATAGTCAGAGTACAAGCAGTTTAGATAAAATTATGCCAGTTCTGGAAACACTCAGAAAAGCCTGTTTGACCATTCCTCTTCAACAGCATCTGTCTTGCGATGAACAGATCACCCCGTTTAAAGGAAGGATTAGTATAAAAACGTACAACCCTAAGAAACCCCATAAATGGGGTTCCAAGATGTGGGTTCTTAGTGGGGTATCCGGTTTCTCCTACAATTTTGAATTGTTTGCGGGAAAGCGAGGCTATACAATTGATGATAATGGGCCTGATTAAGGGGCCGCAAGTAACGTTGTACTTCGATTGAGCAGACCTATTCCACATGACAAACATCACAAAATTTTCTACGATAATTATTTTTCTTCGTTGCCGCTAATATCGTACTTAGCGAAACGGAAAATTCATTCTGTGGCCACAGTCCGCCAAAATCGATCGCCTGATTATCAAGGACAGACAGAAAAACAAATGAAGCAAAAAGGAAGAGGTACCATAAATGAAAGGACAGCAAAGTTTGATGGGATCGATATACATGCTGTGCAATGGTACAACAAAATTGTCCTCTAATTTCTGAGTATTGTGGAAGCCGACCTATCACCAAAGTAAAAAGATTTTTCAAATCTGAAAACTGCAAAAAAGAAGTAGATTGTCCAAATATAATCACAGAATACAACCGCCATATGGGGGGGGTGTTGATTTGCAGGATTCGCTAATAGGACTTTACCCGATAAAGCTAAAAAGTCGGAAATGGTATCATCGAATATTTTGTCATATGATAGATGTGTGTGGTGGTAAAGTCTTGGCTATTGAATAGTTGAATAAAAAGGCAACAAGGATCCACGGAGAAAATAATACCGCTTCTCGGATTTAAAACTCTGACAGCAGAACAGCTTTGCTCTACAGGAATTCGAGCATCTAACAAAAGAGGAAGCCCAAGCGGGTCAAACAATGGAACACCAGAACCACCCAAAAAGTCGCGAAGATGCCTCGAACCGAGACCAAACAATTATGTGACTATATTAGCCATTGGCCAGAATGGACAATTGAACGCGAAAGATGCAAGCTGCAAGGCTTTGAAATGTCAAAAATGCCAAGTTCACTATTGTTGCAATTCCAAAAACAATTGTTTCTTCCAAATTCATCAATAGAATTACTACATTTTCTGAACTTTAGTATTTTTTTAATCTTTTGTTTTGTTGTATGGGTTCATAATGTTAGCATTTGGTAACCAAAAATAAAATTTTGAAAAACTTCAATTTTGCCGACCAAAATTGTTCCAAACCCAATGTAAGCTGTTTCAAAGGTCATTATCTGTTTGTTAAATTTTTTTAGAAACATAATTACAAATTTCGATAATTCATATATTAGAGGGTTAAATTCGGTTTAAAATTATACAGCGTGGGCAAAATAAAACCGGCCCAACAAAATAATTGGAAGCCAGACAAAATGTACAATTGTTCATGAACAAGAAAATTTCCCTTTACAGTAAATGGTATGTGAACTCACACAACATGCGCTATTATGCATCAGAAAATCTGCATTAGTATTTTGAAGAGCGATTGCATAATCTCAAGCTTGGTGTTTGGTGCGTAATGTCTGGATTCCGCATCATAACACGATTCATTCACCAAACTGTTAATGCTCAACGGTATGAATCAATTTAATCCATTTGTGAATCAACTCACAGAATATGGACGACTGTATGGAAATTTTAAGCAAGACGGATCAACAACACACACCGCCTTGACCACCTTGTTACGAGTACATAAAATGTTTGGCGAGGACAGGACAATCAGCATAGGCAGTGCCATCTCCTGGCCACCTCGATCACCTGATTTCTCCCCCTGTGATTTTTACCTGTGGGGAAACTTGAAGGGTCAGGTGTACTCACGTAATCCTCAGGCACTGGAAGAGCTACAGCAGAACATTAAAAAAGCTATTGCTGCTATCCCTCAGATAGAGCTGGTACGCGTGTCTCACAGTTTGATAAATCGAGCACAGCGCTGCATCGACGTCAACGGCGCCAACATTTTCTGTATTGGAAACTTCGGCTATTCATCAAAAACGGTCAATTCCGCGTACATCTTATGTTTTTCGGGCCGGTTTTATTTTGCCCGCCCTGTACATGTGTTTGTAGCATCGACGTACTTTGAGATACGAAGCTGAGAGATTTTTTTAGTGACTGTTTGACTGTTTGACTGTTTAACTGTTGAATCATTAGATTTGATATCAGTGACTCCAGTATTTGATCAATAAATAGAACAATTAATAGGAATAGATATTTCCGTGCAAGAAAGTAATAATCCTATTTGTTTTATAATAATGCTTTCATTCAGCAGGCGGATCGGGAACTGATCCCGCTCCAACCGTTCACTTCACAACAGTTGAGTGTTCGCTGGACAGGACCGCTCACCTTTATGTCATCGTCTATCATCTGGTACTTTTCATTGCTGCCATATGTTAAAATTATAGAGATTAAGCCGAATAAACAATAATAATAAATTGTTTTTCTGCATTAAGGTTTGACGTAGTTTTTAGTGGAAGGGCTGGTTTTTCCAACCCCGAATAAAATACTGAACTCCAATATTATAATACATTTATTACTTCACAATACCTTTAATTTGCTGTATCTTACTTTTCTAGTAACTTTCTTCAGAAGTATGTATTAGGTTGGTCTTGGAATGAATCAATGGCGCATGCGTACAGAATACGCTCAGTAAGTGAGCATAGAATTTTTCCGCTCACAAAAATGGCGACCGCTCCTGAACATGTTCAGAGTGAGCGCTCGTCTACTGGACATGATCACTGAACAGTTGCGCAACTGTTGTGTCTGCTGAATGAAAGCAATATATCTGCTTTCTTTAAAAGGCAGTCGTGGAACTCGGTAATGTTAACATTACTTCGAGAAAGAAAGTACGTCGATAAAGATCCATTGTTGAAAGGCTTCAAACAACCTTGTGATCACGAGGGTAAAAGTTATAAGTGTAATGAAATTTGATTGGGCGACATTAGGCTTATTCGGAAGAAATTTTATTGAATTGCTGATAAAACCGCACATCATGTGAAACTTTGTCACAAATTAGCTGAATAAAGGCGACATCACTCTGTATGCAGATGACACATCAATACTCATCGCAGATAAAAGATATATACAATTAACAGCTAACGACGTGCTAATAAAGCTGCATAGTTGGTTCTGTGGTAACAAATTTCTGTTAAATCTAAATAAAACAAATTTTCTTAGATTCCATCCTAGGCAAAAAGTAATGAATCAGCATTGTGATATTTCGATTAATGGTACCGAAATACAACACCCTTCTTTGGTCAGGTTTTTGGGGTTGGACATGGACGAATCTCCTAACTGTGGGCAGGCTTGTAAGAATATAGCTACGCATATACATAGGAAATGCTTCTCAATAAGAACCCTTATATCTTTATTAAATGAGGATGTTGTGAAAAAATGTTTACGCCAGCGAGATTGAATCCAGGAGCATTACGGAATACTGTTTTGGGGAACTTTTCCACATGCTGAGAGCATATTGCTTGCTCAGAAGCGTATCATTAGAGTCATGGCCAAGGCAAATAACAAAGACTACTGCAAACTTTTATTTATAAACCTAAAGATATTGACCGTTATCAATATCTATATTCTGAAGATGCTGCTCTATAATCACAGAATGAAAAATGTTCTACGCCAGAATGAACATGTTTATAACAGTCGATATAATAATATCATCATTCCTAAGCATAATCTCAATCTCTCAAGTCTAAGCCCTCACATTACGGGAATTAAATTGTATGATCACCTCCCCCATGTGTACAAATCACTTCCAGCACCAACATTCCAAACAAGAATCAGAAACGTACTCCTAGGGTGTCCACTTTATAAAGTAAGTGATTTTTTTCAATTACAATTAGATTCTCTGATTGTCCAAGTTCCACCACCTTAGATAGACTATTATTTTTTTTTTGTCAGGGGAAATGCATTATGCACACCAAGTGCTTAGCTCGATCGCAGATTGGCATGTGGGACTCTCACCCACTAAAACCCCTCAATGCCCTCAAACAGTATCTGGAACTATTGTTGATATATCATCAGATACTGCCGGCAGCCCTATAACCCGAAACTTTCTTTCACAACTCTTTAATTAGCACGATTTTGTCTTTGTATTTCATCAGTTTCCTTCCTTGACATTAACTCCCTTATCATATTATGCAACATTGTCCATTTTTGCGACGACTCGAGCATAGTTGGTACTAGTGTATCTGGTGTTACCATATACCCCAATGTTCTTTGAGAGCTCTCTCTGATATTGTGCCACTTAGGGCATGCAAAAAGAGTGTGGTCCACTGTATCGATGTCTCCACAGTACATACATATATCAGAATCATCTTTTTTTATACGTTTTGCGAAAGCGCGAAAAGAGCCATGGCCTGTTAGTGCCTGTGTTAGAAAATAATCAACCTGACGGTGCCTACATGCAAGCCAGCCTTCTATATGCCCTATCAGGCATTTTGTCCATTGCGCTTTCACAGACTCCATATCCCACCTTCTCTGCCATTCCGTTATGGTATTATTCTTGGCATCTAACACAATTTGTCTTCTGTCCTCATGCCTATTCTCATAAATATATGCCCTTTCCTTGACCATCAAATCGATTGGCACAATTCCAGTGATCACTTGCAGCGCCATCAGCTTTACTGACAGCATTTTTCACATGAGGTCCAAAAGATCCCCTTTCATCAAGTGTGATACCAAGATATTTAATTGTTTTTGAAGGTACCAGCACTACACCTTCTAAGATAAAGGTAATGTTATTTCTCTTCCTTTTCCCCTTCATTATTAATACCTCCGTCTTAGTTGGCGCATGTGTTAATCTTTGGTCTTTCATCCATGCACTTATCAACTCAAGACATGAATTTGTATTCTCCATCAGGGTAAATTCATCCGCAGCTCCCACGATCAATGCAAGGTCATCAGCAAATCCAACACATGTAGCATCCACTGTAAGATCTAGACCTAGGACCCCATCATACAAAACATTCCACAATGTCGGACCCAGGACCGACCCCTGCGGTACTCCCGCACTCACCTCCATCACAGCATCTTTTCCTATATATATCTTTCTATTGGTGAGGTAATTCGCTATTAAATTAATTAGGTAGCTCGAAATATTTCTGTTTTTGAGCTCTCTAATTATAAGCTCATGACAGGCAGTGTTAAATGCATTCTTAACATCTATGGTTACCAAGACACACCACTTACTATTGTAATCATTAACAGTTCGTAGAACGGTCTCGATCGCGTCAAGGGTTGATTTTTTTTACAGAACCCAAATTGTAGGCTGTGAAGTCCTCCTTTTTCCTCTAGTTCAATTTGTAGTCTATTCTTTATTAATGTTTCAAACAATTTACTCAATGTATTGAGTAAACACAGGGGTCTATAGGAGTTTGACGCTTCCGGGGATTTTCCACTCTTCAGGAGCAGGACCAGTTTAGCAACTTTCCATTCATCAGGAAATTTCTGCACCTGCAGCAAATCATTCATGGCTTTGGCTAAAAAATCTGGCAAGAAGTCGGCTATTATCTTAATGGCCTCCGACGGGATCTTATCTAGTCCTGGGGCCTTACCGCTTTTGAGACACGTTGCCGCATCTAAGATCTCCGTTTCACTAAAAGGCTCAATGTTTATGGGCTTCCCCATAGTCCTGCAGATGCCAACCCCGGGCGGGAAAAGATCAGCCACAAGTTGTTTTTTCCTATCAATACTGAGCTCATAAGGGGCCAGGTTGCCAATTTTTTTAAAAACAATTTTGTAAGCTCCTCCCCATATATCATTTTCCATGTCCAGACATAATTTCTCCCATAGCTTCTTCTTTGTATCTTTAATAAGCCTGACTAGTTCCTTCTTGTTATTCCAGTAGTCTTCGCTCGCCGCAGTACAAGCTTGTGTATCAGCATGTCTTCTCCGTAGTCGTGTCAGCAACCTTCGGAGCTTTAGACATTTATCCCTTTTTTTACCAATATCTTCAGTCCACCAGTAGGGATCCTTCCTATTTCTGTTGCAGTGCTTAATGCTATTTTTATATGCCTCAACTATCAATCTAGTGAGTGTTTGATGACTATTATCTTCCACATTACTCCCAGTTATTTTAATAGTGTCCCTGAATGCATCCCAATCCACAGTTGGTTTTATGGCAGCGGTTCCCCTCTTGCTACCCTTTCCGTCAATCTCAAAATATATATACTGATGTTCCGTCAAGGTTTCACTCTTCAAAACTTCCCAATGTAGTATGTTAGAAGCCATATTTTGTGTTGAAATGGTGACATCAATAAAAGATTTCGTTTCCCCACGGATGAAGGTTGGTCTTGACCCTGTGTTTTGCACCACCATGTCCCTGCTGGAGATCCAATCTGTCCAGTATTCACCTCTATCATCAGTGATAGGCGAGCCCCACTGGGGTGATTTAGCATTGAAGTCACCAAGAATGACCCCTCTGGTATTATTGTCCAGGGTGTTCATTATGGTATCAACTTTCTCTTTATAGTCTTGTATAGGGATGTTTGGGGATAAGTAACAACAAACCACCAACATACCCCCAAACTGCAACGTTAGATACCCGTCGCTCACTTTATGACCACTCACATTAAGATTCCTCGTAATGACCAAGACAGCAACGTCCACTCTACTATCCTTTATCCATCTATCTCCGCTAACTTTCTTTCTGTTTGGCTCCCCGACCACAAGAATATCAATATTCTGCTGCTTTGCAGTGGCATATGCCATGTCCTGTGCTGCATATGCTCGACCGACGTTATTTTGTAATACCTTAATGGGCATGGCTGCTGTAACGTGCTTCAACGCTTGCACTAACATTCCTTGCCATTTTCCATTAGTTAGCTCCCTAACACCTTCTCGTATGAGTTTCCTAAAATGGGGACACTTGGTTTGATCCGCCCTATGGCCGCCCTTTTTGCATATGAAGCAGAAATCTACTCCAGTGCATTCCTTCGCTCTATGATTCCTGTTTCCACACTTCAAGCATACATCCGTATTGTCCTCGCCTTGGCAGTCCCGTTTATAGTGACCGAACTCCAAGCATCTGTAACACCTAATGATGTTCACCCGTGGTCTCACAATACACATAGTCCAACCTATCTTAATTTTTCCTATTCTGGTAAGTTCTTTTGCCACCCTTGCCTTGACAACCACAGTAGCATTCTGATTTCCGTACTGGTTTGGTCGGAGCGAAACCACTCTTATGTGTCCTTCATTGACACCCTCTACCTTTTTTTTAATAGCATCCTCTATCTCACGGCAAACTATATCTCCGTCAATGCCAGTCACATACACAGTTTCGTTATTATTCTTGATTTCAACCCGAGTATCTTCATTTTTATTTAGTATTGCGCGTTTTAGGATCTCGGCTTTATCTGCGCCACCTTGAAGTTGCAGCATCACTTCACCCCTTGTTGTCTTTTTAATGGATTTAATCTCAATACCTTCGTTGTCAATATTGACACTATTTTTAATTAACCGTAGTATATCAGCGTACTGCTTTCCTTCGGATTTAATGATCAACTTTTCCATATGTTGTCCATTTCCCCTAAGCTTTTGTTTCTTCCTGCCCATATCTGTTTCCATTTTAATGGCAGTACCTTTAAGTACGTATTCAGCACACTTTCTCATATATTCATGATCTAGGTTGCCCAATGCAATGAGAATATATATATATATATATATATATATATATATATATATATATATATATATATATATATATATATATATATGAGATAGACTATTATTAGGTTCATATATTGTAAATTATTATTTTGAATTCTTCATTATTTCAGTCACCTATATTTTAATTTCTTGTATAATACTGTAAACAGATGTTTTATGACCCGCCCTGCATTAATAAAGAGTATGAGTATGAATATGATGGAGGTTTGTTCAGTAATAAGAAATCGCTTTGTCAGAAACGCATAGAAATTTCGTTCTATTAATATCACTTTTCATCTAAAAACTAGGGAAATAAGCTGATTAGAGTTTACCACAAGTTTTTACTATGGTTTTGGGAATTATCAAAAATCGTATTAATATAGTCGCAAAAACCATTCATGACGGAGAAGCACCTAAAGAAGATCGTGGTGGCGATAAAATATCTAAAAATTAAAACATAAAAAAGAAAACATCTGGAAATTTATCGGAAAACTAAGAGAGAGAACCATTATAACCAGTTAAAACCTCAAAGAGTTTATTTGCTAATTTCATCATTGCAAAACTACATCAAATTTATACTACGAAGTGTGAAAAGAACTGTTGTCTATGTTCTCAAGCATTTGCTGTCGAGAATTTAACATAGGATTCAGGTCATCTGTACCAGACTGTTGTTCTTTGTATACTCTTCTCAAGCATAACATAACAAGACGGAAAAAGATGCAAAGAAAAAATCCCAACCCAACCCAACCTAATTATTGAACTTCAAATCCATACAAAGTGATCTACAGCTTTTTATGAGTTGCCCAAAGACAATCCTCCAAATTGAATTACGTTTTGTTTTGGTACAACCTCTACCACGTACTCCTTTTACTTGCACCAAGTAAGAATCTACGTTTTTTGCTGCGTTGGAATGAACTTTAAGTCACCAACCTTCTATACATCAACAGAAAGATCTGGCCGAAAGAGTATCAATTGAAATCAGTTCTGCACTCCTTTAAATTCTTTAGAATATGATGATATTAGAGTGATGAAATTATGCTGTGCCACATGGGGAAATTCAGGTGACATACCTAGTCGAGGTCGTAGTTTTATGGCCGCCGACAGGGTTTTTATGCGGATAGAAAAGTATTCTAGCAAAAATACGAGTCTATCAAAGAAGAAAATCATTTTAAAATACATTTTGAATTTGGAGATATAAAACAACTTGGTGTTGACTGGAAACTGTGCGATATTAAGAGTTTACAATACAACCTGAAAAAAGTCCGTGGAAGTCTTACTACAAGCAAATATTCATGCAAAAGGAAAAGTATAATAAAGAAATGAAAACTATAAAAGTCCGTTCTTTGTATGTTATGTAAATATTTACATGTGGAAATAAAAACTGTCCTATTTATTTTATATGAAGCCACTTTACAGGAGCATTAAGAAAACGATTTTCTCCTACAACCCGACTTACACTGTAAATAATCAACTGGTTATTTTTCACTATACAGGGTTGTCCCAGAAATAAAAAGACGGAGTAGCAGGTATGTAAAGTCCGAACAGAAACAGGCCCAAATATACCGCAATAACGAAGAAATTAAAAATTTAATTTTCTATGTTGTTTTTTAGATAAAAAAATTACATTACGGACCTGGCACAGAATGTATGTTTATAAATACACGTAAGAATGCTCATTTGTAAATAGAAACAAACACGCATTCATAGAAAAATACGCTTTTATTTGTATCAAACGGGAAAAAAACGTTAAATCGTACTAAAACATATTTTTTTGCCCGATGCGTCTAGATAACGCAGCTATGTAGTCGGTTGTTGAACCACATGGGCGACGCACTTTATTGCAGACAATAAAAGATTGTTTTCATTTTTAAAATAGGAAGGTTGTTGCTCTTTAATGTGTTTGTAGTCGGAAACAGCTGATTATTATTATTTAAGAATATTCAATAAATCCTACTTTTTCTAGCCTTTATTACAGTAAATATCAAGAATGTAATTCTTTTTTTCTAGCAGGTGTAAAATTAAAGTAATTAATGGTTTGATATTTATTATGAAGTATCTATTCCTCCTCCTTTTTTTTCATCTCAAGTAATATGGTGGTCTTGAAAAAAACCGATTGTGAAAGTGAAGCAGGTGGATATTTAGTCCAGGGTCGGCGTAAGGCCAATTGAATTCTTTATTATTTTTTTCTGCCGTCTGCGCACGAATAAAGACTTGATATTTTGAGGGTATGTTTTTACACAATCTAGCTTCCGATTTCTGCTACTCCGTCTTTTTATTTCTGGGACACCTTGTATATGACTTTACAGTACTGCCAGAAGTTCTAATTTGTTAGTTCGACTGAAACTCCACGGAATCTGTTCAAGCGAAAAAGACGTACCGAACAGACAAAATGAAAAGAACTGTTCGTGACCTGATGGAACAAGAATTTGGTACTAAATGGGACGATGTGAAAACTTAGATCTGTACAGCAAAATATTGTCTAACGTTGGTATGGATGAGCCTAAGGAGAAGATGGAAATGAAAACGTATTCAACTTTTCATGAACATAAACCTTTCTAAAATAAAAAGTGTTCACTTGGCATAATGCGTAATATTTCATTAAAAATAATGTGAATTCACTACACAGGTTTAATATTCTTTATCTATAAGAGAAATTTGAAAAACCAAACAATAATTTACAGTCAGTTTCTAAATTCATTTTCTACCGTGCTCGCGTTCGCGATAGTGACGTGAAATTATCTAGTTGTAATCCACACGAAAGCGAAGCAAATCGAAATTAATTGCCCTCAAACAAGTGGCCTGTGCATCTCAGAACACTAATAAGAGAGGATTAAAAACACGCTAAAAGCAGCATCGAAAAAGTCAAAGCGTTTGCTGCATCTGACTCTTCACTAATTGAACTCAAAACTTCGGGATGAAAATCCTGTTTAATTAAAAATTTTCATTCATTCACTTGTCAATACTGAAAACGAGACATTTTTCAGTTGGTTCGTCGCTGTCGGTAGTCGGTAGTCTAAAAAGTGCCATCCTTCCCGATCTTTCAATTAATTAATTTTACTAAATGAATTTCTCCCTTTGAACGTGTTTGATTTGATTTTAGTCCTCTTGCAAAAGAAAAGACTGACGAAGTGTTTGAATATATTCTCTTTATTTTAAAGAAGAAACAAAGGTTTGGTGTGTATATTTAAATAATTTTAATATTTAAACATTCAACTGTTGAAACCAATATTCTCACATAAACGATATTAATTTGTATATGCTTAAGGTAACTGAAGAATACCTATTTCTGATGGCATAATTGGAAACAAATAAAGATCCGCTATTCATACAATCCGCGCAAATTTGATAAAATCAGCTGTGTATAGAACACATCTGGGAGATGGCATATATGCAGAAGTTTTATCAGAATAATTATTTAATTAAAGTAACGTACCATTTATATAAATATCTTATAACATCATCATAATACAGTACGCATGACATTACAGGGTAAATCAAGGAACAGACAAATTAATTTATTCTTAAATGCTTAATATAATTAAAAATTTAAAAATTCGCGTATTCTAGTTGATAGAGTTGTCATTGCATCACAATTTAAAAGTATATACGCTTATACAGGGTAATCCATAAATCATTTGCGCAAAGAAGGTGTATTTTTTTTTAAATTGAACGGTCAATATATAAGTTCAAATTTGGATTTCGTGTAAAAATAGAAATATTTTGTTATTAAGAGTAATTATTCGTTAAAGCTAATAGTTTTCAAGTTATTAATGATTGCCGTTAAAAAGTGACATTTACAGTTGTCTTCTTAATTGCCTATAATTTAGTACCAAGACAGAAAACAAAATAATTTGGTATGGCATACACACAAGCTGTACCAAGTGATACTTATATAAAGAATCTGTTCAATTTTATACTGGATACTCGCGAAGTAGGTACACTATTTTAAAACTATCTCGCATATTAAAATAGTTCCTCAAAGCTTACTTGCACTTTATTTCTTCAAAAATTAACAGTAATTGAATTTCTCTCGGTATAATAAAAAATTTAAAAAGACTACAATGACAAGCCTTATACTTATGAAATCAGAAAAAAATAAACATTTTTATGAAGTCATAGCCAGTTGTGATTGCCATTTAAAAACATAAGTTTATGTTATATCTTGATAATTAAGTGTGTCGTGAATTTTTGACCAAGATTATTCTACGTAAAAATTACTACCAGATACCACTTTTATGTTAGTTCTATCTTCAATAGTTACGAAGATGTGTACATCTTCAAAAGTTAACAACTTTGCCAATTTAACCGATCCTGTATCTTCAATATTAAAAAAGTTATCCATATAGGGTGATAGAAATTGGGCACCTGTATATTATACAATAAAGGTATTTTAAAGCACATTTACTCTCTTATTATCGCTTATAGCGAACTTTGGATATAACGAACTGATTTTGATGGACCTTTGAGGTTTGTTGTACCCGAGGCCCAGTGTATGCCAAATTCATTTGATCTTTGTTTAAAAATATAATTCAATATATGTAATTGTATTCATTTGTAAATTTTATTTTTAATTGCGGATTTTCTCTATTTTTTCATTGTTTACCGACGAAGCCACCTTTTATGAAAATGGATACATTAATCGTCACAATTTTCGTTATTATAACAAATAAAAACCCTCACTTTATTAGACCTGCAAACTTTCAACATCGCTGATCATTAAATCTGTGGGGAGGAATAGTGTATAGTTACATAATTAGATCTTATTTCTTTGATGGAAATCTTAAAGGAGAAGAGTATCTCCGTTTTTCACGAATGGATTTTCAAAACTTTTTGAAGACGTGAAAATTAGAATCAGGAAAGCGTTTACAAGAATATGTCGAAACGTTTTACGTTCAACGTTAGTACAGAATACTGACATGCACTGCACTAAGCTGTGGTTATTTGAACATATTATTTGATGAAATTTGTTTTTTTCTTTCGATTGTTGTTGCGCTGCTTAATAGTTTCAGGTTATTGAAATTGCGTTCTTATATTTTTTTTGGTTGCTAAGTTTTTTCTATCGAAGTTTTGCGACATCAACTTTTAATTTTGAAAAGCTACAGCCATCTCTTATGAAGAGCAACCATGAAAGAATACGAGCAATTAGGCAAACTAAATTGAAGATAGCAGCACTGCTTCATGGATCCTTTAGAGAAGCGGTATCTTCAAATATGTGAGTAAACATTACATACCTTTCTTTTATTTCTTTGTTAACCAACAGTGTAAAAAATGAAATACTGCAAGTGGACATTGCCGAACTTAAAAAATTGAAATGAGATGCTACATTCTCTAAAATTATTACTTTTGGGATAGTTTGACAGTTGACTAAGGCAGCCGGGCCCCATTCCATCCTTCCCTTGGATGAACGAATATTTGTGTGCATAGAACAGAGCTCGTAGTTCTCTATTTGACCGCTGATTGCTCCTATAGTGATTATCTCAGAAATTACAAGAGATAGGTATAGGACATTGTTGACAAAAATCAATGAGACTAAAAAAAGGAACAAAATACCACAATAAAATACCGGGTGATCCATTAAAAAAATAAGTTTTTGCTAAGTGAAAATTTCGGAAAGGTGGCTTTGGAAAAGCAAAGTTTTTTAAGGTATTGTCAAATCCAACTTATACGAATGATGCAGAATTTTCTTTGCTACAAGTACCATCAAAATTACTTTTAAAAACAATGCGAATATGACTTTTTCTGAACGCGTGTTTTGGTCAAAAATTTTCAAAAAAAAATTAATAACACAAAAACTATTGGCTCAGTTTTGAAAAAGAAGAAACAGCTAATAGGCAATTTACAGTACTTGAAGATCCAAAAATATATAGGGTGAGTCATTTAAAAAAAGTTCCATGCAGTTCCGGTAAAACCCGAAGTGCGTCAGAGCTTAAAGTATTTGAAATATGCGCCGCAAGAAACCCCTAAACTTCCACTATTGTTTTATCTCTTATTTAAAACACAAAAGAGCAATCGAAGAAGCGGCTACTAATGACTCACACTGTATACTGTAGTTTTCCATAGAAGTAGTAATAATAAATTACAATTTATTTGACAAATATAATTAAGTTAATTATTTTATGAACTATTTTAGAAACTACTATCCATGCTAATTCTTTAATGCTAAAGAAAATGTTTCATTCATCAGACATCTATTTAACAATCTAGAATGTGTGTCAATCGTTAAAGTACATTGTATTTGTACGTAAAAAAAGATTAAATAAAATAGTTTTGCCGGAATATAGGCAATATCCCTTGGCGAATCGATACGCGAGGTTATGACATGTAGGCTATATACCATGTATGCGATATACGTTGTAAAATTTAAACAATATTACCGCACCGAGACCTCCGGGATTGTATTACCCCATTTGCAATATTTCACCCGTGCTGACTTTACGCTTTCTTGTTTAAAATTGAAATTATTCTTTCCTGGTGTTTTCTCTTTACCGGCCCGAAACCATTCCCGTCTCCTGATGGTTATATACACAGGGGTTATTGCCAACAGGAGGAACATTAGGCTATTTATCAAAAAGACTTAATTAAACGTAACTGGAGCAAGCTTCCAATTAGGCCGGAAATAATCCACAACGGGTGATTTGTGAAGCTTAATCCGCTTGATTTTCCATACCGAGAATATAACGCGTACACATTGAAACGTCACAGTAAATAATGGAAATTTGAAAATCTTTTATTTATACTATTACATAACGTAATCTTTGTTAGAAACACTCTGAAATATGCTATTCAGAATTTAATTTTAAATTTCGTAGTTTCTCCGCTTTTCCTTTGACAACTCAAGATCTCTAACTAAATTATTCAGTTCAGGCTGCGTAAAACGTGCCAATTGCGTTTCCAGTTCATTTCAATTTTTGCGTTAAAGTATCACATTACGCACATGAAGAGAAACCGTACATTTTTCATCGATTTCTATTTTTCCATGGCCACAGAATTAGCTTAAAATTTAAGTTTCTTGAAATCTGGATTATCATATCATTCATATCATTTGTATCGCTCACCCTATTGAAGATCACATTATATGTATTTGCTCATCAAGAAGAACAAGAAGAAGAAAAAGAAGAAGAAGAAGAAGAAGAAGAAGCAGAAGAAGAAGAAGAAGAAGAAGAAGAAGAAGAAGAAGAAGAAGCAGAAGAAGAAGAAGAAGAAGAAGAAAAAGAAGAAGCAGAAGAAGACGAAGAAGAAGAAGAAGAAGGGAATGAAGAAGAAGAAGAAGAAGAAGAAGAAGAAGAAGGAGAAGAAGGAGAAGAAGGAGAAGGAGAAGGAGAAGGAGAAGGAGAAGGAGAAGGAGAAGGAGAAGGAGAAGGAGAAGGAGAAGGAGAAGGATAAGGAGAAGGAGAAGGAGAAGGAGAAGGAGAAGGAGAAGGAGAAGGAGAAGGAGAAGGAGAAGAAGAAGAAGAAGAAGGAGAAGAAGAAGAAAAAGAAGATAAGGAAGAGGAAGAAGAAGAAGAAGAGGAAGAAGAAGAAGAAGAAGAAGAAGAGGAAGGAGACGAAGAAGAAGAAGAAGAAGAAGAGGAAGAAGAAGAAGAAGAAGAAGAAGAAGAAGAAGAAGAAGAAGAAGAAGAAGAAGTGCGCAATTGAACGAGTAGAAAAAATAACAGTAAAGCGTCTCTATTTATTTGGCGGAATCCAGCTAACGCTGTTCAACCCAATTACATTAAAAACCGCATAAAGGACTTACTTACTATCCATAACTAGAAATTATTAACTACTTACTAAGCAAACGTAGTGCGCACTTACAAATAGCAGTATCTGTCAGGTGCTCTGATTTTCTAGTAATTTGTATTTAAAATGCATTTTACATGTATGAGAGCTGGTGTAGGACCTGAGTTTCCTTGGAAGGTTATTATAGAATGCTGAAGCGACGTACAAGAAGGACCTTTCTAATAATGCAGTGTGGTGATCATCTACGATTCTAAGATGCCTGCTGTCAACCGCATCCTGCCTCGCCAACAGATCCGTTATACAGGGCTAGTTTTAAATAGCGTTATTTAAAAAAAAAGGGGTGAAAGAAAAATATGAGTAATGCCGGTACAAAAAATATTCCAGTCCAATGTGCACGCAGCGACAAGAAATTGATTTTTCTTTCCTCGAGTCCGAGCCTGTCGCAGTTAATATAAAAACATAATAATTTTCATATAGAGGAATTTAAGTTGCAAAGTAATATATTTCTATTTAACGGAAAAAAAACATGGTAATGCACCGAGGTTGTCGACCTTTCCACACAAAAAAACAAAACACCACACGCATTAGTTTTTATTTCGGAAATATATCTTATTACATCTGCGGTATTGACAGGACGAATTTGGTACCAAGAACGACCAAATCGGACATATCTAGCTCGAGATATGATTTTTAAAATAAAAAGAGGTCAATGAAAAAATTACAATATCTCAAAAACTGTTCCGAAAAGAAATTTTCAGCTTGATTTTCGAATGCAACAGGAGAAAATACATAAGAAAACTTACCTCTCATCAAATGTATAGTATTTTTTCAGCAATTCCTATATACGCTTCCAATTTCTCGATTAAGGGCGCCGAAAGCCTTGCTAAGATCGCTACAAGTTACAACAGTCTCTTACGTTATATTACAAATACTGATGTGTTTAATCAGTTTCAATCAAGTACAAATATATTTCAACTTATCTCATAGTTTTTAATTAATCGAAATGTTAGGGACACATTTAAGTAATTTTGTCGGAGGGTTCTTCACCGTACATCGAAACGCAAACTCGCTGCAATTCGAACTCCAGCAATTATCATACTAATCAAAGTTTAAGTTGGATCCTTTAGGGTTCGATAAGAGCATAACTTCGACATTAATATGCAAATACTTGATGATGGCCGCCCTATTGTTCTTAAGTGCACTTTACTTGATCTAATTAAATCTATAATTGACCTTTACGTTGATTAAACGGACGGTGACCGGGATAATGTTTCGGTAGCAGTTCGTATGATATTGAGGTGGTTAAGGGTTCGCAGACCAGTTATTCTTAATTGTAATTAAGTAGAATGGGGCGCGGTTTAGAAAGTTTATGAGAATTGAAAACTAATTTCATTAACTTTGGTAAGGGTGCTTAATACTTAAGCGCATATTATAAAAATTAAATTATGAGCTACAATAAATTGAGTTTAGAAAGTGAAGTGATTCATATTATCGAATATTTAAAGTTTTTGGGTGAGTTGTAGAAATAATAACGTAAATATGCTAGATGTCACTCTACAGTACCTGCATCCCTGGAGGCTTCTATTGCGGCGTATGTTGATTCTTATTTGCATGCATATCTTCATAGGATTTATGCACCACAAGAACAAATTAGCTAGCTATTGAAAGATAATACCTAATGAGATTTTTAGTTTAGTAATATATAAAGAATATAACATATACTAATTTCTACATTCCAGAAGCCTATAAATTCTATTTATTATTATTAAAACGTTACTGTTTTTTTTTTGCTATTGATCACTTCAAAAGAAATGTAAAGAATTACAAATTAATTAGTATAAAATGCAATTCATCATTTTTAATTTTGATTTATTATTTTTAGGACGTAATTTCTTGTTCTTTATTGTTGGACCCCATGTATCTTAATTTACAAACAGATTCTTAATTTCGAATTTAGAATTTTGGAATATGTGGATAAATTTTTATTTATTTACTTCTTGTTGACACTTCGCCCCATCCCACCATCTTCCGATAATGCCCTTTAGTTTATCTTTTCTTCTTATTCTGATATGATAATTTTTTGTGTTATCTTCCTACTTTAATTAATAGTTGTCTTAATACTTAGATTTGTTTCTAAAATTTATTTCACTAATTCTTAAATATCGTACGTTCTTTAAACTCTAATTCCATTGTTTTCTTCTTATTTTAATTGAGTATTTTCTTTTGTAATTTTGATCATGCTCTCGATACATCTGCGTACGAATAACTCTTGAGTCCTATAGCTGACCAATGTGCAGTTTCTTTTGAGATATATTTGTATGAACACCAATAATGTGTGCCCGTTCACCCTTTATATCTTATATAGTTGATTTTAGGAGGTATGACAATCCAAGTAAATGAGATTAGAAGCGAAAGTAAATATTTATTGTATTAGATTTAATTTTATTGGCAGACATTCGTGGATGTGTTTCGTATCATTATTTGAGTGTGATTCGGTTAACGTTTTAATTGGGTAAGCTATTGTTTTAATTAATCATCATGGGTGCTTTTTATCTTCTCTTGTTTACTAATGTCTCTTTGTTAGTGTTTTATTTTATTCCCTGTTTCCCGATTCGTCGCCATTCCACACCTGCCGATTAGAATTCCTCTTGGGGTATAAAAGTACGCTCGCGTTTCGAGTTCTGCAGCATCCACAGTTATGTAAATAATTGTTTAATTAGCGGTACATATTTAACAACTCCGTTAATTTGGAATTTTGATCCCATTTTAATTATCCCTTTTACATAAAATCTGTCATAATACCAGATATTAGGTTTTTTTTTTTGGGGGGGGGGGATTTCATGATCATGGAGAGAAGCAATTCCTTATTTATGAACTAGACAAATATCCTATATGATTATGATCAAAAATAAAAAAAATTAAGATGACGACTAACCTACTAAATCTAGATAGGAAGTTAATGGGTTTGAGTTTTTCAAGCATCTTGGTTCAGTGGTTTCTTCCATAATTGTTTTCAGTAAAACGTTGGGATGCACTTTGACTATTTCACTGTATTTTCAACTATGCTTTGAAATTTCACTTTTTTGTTGCCGTTGTGACTACTTCAACATAATTAATATTTCTCATGAAGTGGATTCTTAGCAACTTTGTTTTGAGTATATGAAATGGGTAGGTTGTATTTAGATGTGAGTGTATTTGCCGTCAATGTAGTGCTGAATAGTATTAAACGTTAGTTTTATTGATCTGTTATAATTCTGGGTTAATTCAATTTCATGTCAATTTAAATATTAATTATTTTATAAACCATTTTGCATTTATTCGTATTTATTTAACCTTAAACTTTAAAATTCTGTTATTTCTAGTGTTTTTTGTACTCCTAAATTCTGGTTTAATTTACAATATGTCTCACTAAGTTGGAACCATATGGGAAACATACGAGGTATGTCAAAAAATATTAATTTTACTCAAGAGTAAAGTACCTTTATATTTGATAATATCGAATAATGTTATTAAAAAAGTTGATTAGAACTAAAAATTACGTTCAAATATGCAATTACATCCATTTATATGGAAAAACTCATTTTTTCAATTTTTTGCCTACAATAACAATGCAAATTTAACTGTAGTTACGTATTATCTAGGATGCACTGACATACAAATGATTTGTTGTTTGCTAGAAAGGTTTGACAGTGAATGTCAAAACGCGTTAGAATTTATATGACACATAAACATGGTAGGGTTATTAATTTGTGAAAAGAAAATAGAAATTGTTTTGATTGTGGGAGAAAAATATAAAACACATAGAGAAGCAGCAATTATTTTTAATAATAGATATCCCAATAAAAATATTAATCATTCAACTGTTACGAAAATAATAAATAAATTTAAGAGTACTGGAAGTATTAAAAATAATCATAATAGAAAACGCCAAAAGCTGGTTGCCGATGAGAATACGCAGTTTGAAGTAATGCTGTCTGTTGTAGAAAGTCTAAAAATGTCATTGCGCAAAAGGAAGTCGTTGATGCAACAAAATGTAAGTAAAGATACAGTGGCAAGAATTCTAAAACTAAATAAATACAGACCATTCAAACCAAAAATCGTTCACACATTAAAAGATAGGGATTATGACAGGCGCTTTGATTTTTGCTCACTCATCCAAGGAGAGTTAGAAGAGGACACTTTCTTTACGAGGCGTATAATTTTTTCCGATGAAGCAACATTTTCGTCAAATGGAACTGTCTCGTCACAACATTGTCGCTGGTGGTATAAAGAAAATCCCAATTTTATAATAAAGTCTCATGACCAATATTCATTTAAGACGAACGTATGGTGTGGCATTTATAAGAACAGACTAATAGGACCTTTCTTTTTTCATCAACCAATGAATGCCGAACGTTATTTACAGTTTTTACAAACTTACATCAATGACTTCATGGACGAACTACCCATACAAGAACGTCAATATATTTGGTTCCAACAAGACGGTGCCGCATGCCACAGTACATTAAATGTTAGGGAATATCTTGAACATATGTTCCATGGAAATGTTATTCACAGATACTCAAATCTTTATTGGCCTGCTAGATCCCCTGACTTAACCCCCCTTGATTACTTTTTATGGGGTTACTTGAAACAAAAAGTTTACCAGAAAGGGCCTTTTCAAGATGTTAATCATTATGAGAGGATAATTATAGTAACATGCCAAGAAATTTCTCCAGAAATGATAAAGAATGTACGTCAATTTGCCAAAAGAACGATTAAATGTATTGAACGAGAGGGTGAATATGTCGAGGCATTAGTGGAATGAGTGAAAATTAAATTTCTATTTACTTCTATTATTAATATTATATTAGTTACACAACTTTTTTGTTTTTTCTTATTTACAAAATAAATGCACATGCATTCATTACGTGTTTAAATTGCGAACTTGTTGTATAGTTTTCTCCCACAATCCAAACAATTTCTATTTTCTCTTTACAAGTTAATAACCATACCATGTTTATGTGTCATATAAATTCTCACGCGTTTTGACATTCACTATCAAACATTTCTAGCAAACAACAAATCATTTGTATGTTAGTGCATCCTAGATACCATGTAACTACAGTTAAATTTGCATTGTTATTGTAGGCAAAAATAGAAAAAACGAATTTTTCCATATAAATGGATGTAATGGCATATTTGAACGTAATTTTTAGTTCTAATCAACTTTTTTTAATAAAGTTGTTCGATATTCTCAAATATAAAGGTACTTTACTCTTGAGTAAAATTAATATTTTTTGACATACCTCGTATACAACCGAAAAAAATTAATATCTGATGATAGTATTTTAGATTTTAGAACATGCAGAAGTTTTTATGAAGAATAACTTTTTTTCCTAAAATTAATAATAAAAAAGTTTTCCATATGGTTCCAACTTAGTGAGACATATTGTATATACAAGTAAAAATTGAAATAAATTCAAATTGAGTTCAAAACAGTTTTATTTAATTCACAACAATTGTTTCACCCTACTAGGGCTTCATCAGGTGATGAATATTATAATACAAAATATTTGTAGACGTTCTTATTTATGTCTTGTATTTGTATATATATATATATATATATATATATATATGTGTATATATTGAACTGGTGTTGATTATGTGACAACACCAGTCAAATACCCACAAACACATAGTCACCCCTTAAAACCCCTTTAATACAGGCAACCATATATACATCGGCTATGCTTAAAGTTAGACCCTTGTATAAGAGTATAGGTAAAAATCCCTGAAAATTAATGCAGATTTTACTAACAAATCTAGTAAATTCTGAGAACCCCATCAAATTGTAAATATTTGAAAGAAATTCACCCCCAAATTTAGAAAACCAAACCAATGACTACTCTTTTCAGGAACCCCAACTGAAACCCCCGTATTAATTACTAAAATTTAGAATTAAATACCTGATTAGTTTAAAATACACATTAGTCTTAGTTTTATACTTATATTTAGCAAATTTCCACAATACAACAATAATTAGTTAAGTGTTATATAGGCAAAGTAAAAATATAAAATGAATCTGACAGCCATTACAAATGGCCAATTTTAAATTACAAATTTCAACATTTATCATCACACTACGAGCATATAAATGAGTACCATTTTATAGTGTGATTTATCAAGAGTAAAATGTCACAAAAGGTTACAGGTTCAAAGTTAAAGCAAGGTTGATAGTATCGAAAGCATCATCCCAAACTTTGGCAAATGTATAGGACATACATGACAAATTTTTATCTAAAAATGCATAGCGTAAAACTAAAATAAACTAATGGTGAACATAAAAAACATTTAAACCATAAACTAGTTTACAAGTTACAAACATGGTAACAAACAATAAAACTCTTAGATGCGCACATTAAAGTTAAGCATCATTTTAATTTTCAAATTTCGATGCGCCATATTGTCAGAAGCATAATTAATTTCAAATATTTCATATACATAATTAATGTAATTATAAATTAACTCTAGCAGTTACAAAGTCTATCGAGACGCATTTACGTTGGAATATTTTTCAATGTCATATTTACAAGTTGAGTCCAGATATTTAAATAAGCATTTTGAATAATTTGACAGTTGTCAACATAGGTAAAAGAAAAGTTTTAAAATATTAATTACAAGCTATTTAGATAATTTAAAAAAGGTGGTAAAAGATTAAGAAAAGGTCATAGTTTCATGTTATAACAGTAATTCGTAAATAAATTAAAAGACCATTTAGTTATTACACTTCAAAAACTAACCACACTAATTTTTTGTATAAAGAAAGATTTTAAAAAGGATTAAAAGATGAAAAAATATTATATGTATTTATAAGTTTAATTTGTAAAGGTAAAGTTCTACTAAAAAGGCATTTTAAGCCAAAATTCTGATATTTTAATTTATTTTATTAGCGTCTATGACGTCATCGACATATGACAGTCGAAATGCTAAATTTGCCCTTTAATTTTTAAAAAATGTGTTTTTCTAAGAGAAAACGAATTAAAGTAATTTTATTGTACCGATTGAAAGACGATTTAATTTAACCAAGATAAAACATGATTCCACAAATATTCAAAAATAAACTTGCCCGAAAAAAGACTTTGTAAAATGCTACCTTTTGGATTTCCATGGTTACGACGTCCACAACAGAAGATTAATATAAAAAGGCACATCCGACGAGAAGCGGCATTCATTATTCAATTCATTTTGATTCCATGGTGAATTCATTATTCATTTTTCATTTTGAATTCATTGTGATTCAATTGTGAATTCATTGTTATTCAGTTTCGATTCCAGTTTTATTCGAAGCTCGTTTAGATATTATTCACTGTTATTCCATTTTTGATTCGAATAAGATTCACATTCATATTCGATTCAGATTCATATTGATATTCAGTCGCCGTCAAAGTTGTGATACATTCAATTAAGCCATAAATTGTCTGCTGAGTCATTCCCACGTGCGAGTTAGAAGGTCACCAATTGAAGACGTTCGAGCTAGACATCAGTAGGGGGAGACGGATCAATCTCAAGCTGCAACATAACCAGAAACATTGGAGATATTACTGACCTGCCTTAAACTTTACCGAACGAGGTCAAGGACATACCGTACGCCGACTTACCAGATAACTGTGAGGCCCCCGTAGAACTAGGACACGAGCAGTACGACTGGAAAACCACACCCCTTTGGATGAAATACCTGTCCTTAAACAATACAAGGAATTAGTACACAGAAGGTACAAGTCTGTTTATTAGTATATGCACCTTTTTCTTGACACACATTTGGGTCAAATCTACATCTATGTCACATTTGTGCAACGTCTTTTAATTCGATCATTTCTATAAATTAATTAAATTCAAATCTTGATATATAGCTAAGGTAAAACTTGGAAAATCAATTTAAAATTTCAAACAATATAATGCTTATTTAAATATCAGAATATACTTACATTTAAATTTTATCCTATCTCATTGTTATGCAATCCATTTTAATAGTTTGCACATAAGGGTCAAACTCATATACTGGGCCTTGATTTCAATATTTAAAAATTAGTAGAACTTTTGCCTAAATAACTGCTGTTCATGTACACAACAAAAGTGTATTGATTAATATCAAAATTTTATAGACATTGTTGATTGTCATCCTGTTTACGGGATCTGTTTATCTATTTCTCGTAATCTTTCATTGTTGTATTGTTG
Source organism: Amphimallon solstitiale (assembly GCA_963170755.1). Classification (NCBI taxonomy): domain Eukaryota; kingdom Metazoa; phylum Arthropoda; class Insecta; order Coleoptera; family Scarabaeidae; genus Amphimallon; species Amphimallon solstitiale. Next base: position 62,494,780 of record OY720680.1, read on the forward strand.
TAGAAATTCATTGATATGTTTTAAATAAATTCAGATCTGTTGTTTTCATGTATAAAGTGTTTGTTTTCATCACTGTTAAAACCCATTCTTCATTTATAAGAGGTACACATATTCTGTTTGGAGCTCCAGCATTAGAGCTGTTACTCCAAGTAGGCCTTACAGGTTAGATTCTTCAAGATCGTCTCACGACAACTGGAAAGTATGGTACCCCGGACTAAGGTAAATCAAATCTCGAACCTCCTTAACGCCCTGTAGATAACACAATTAGAGTCACTTAGATATCACCCACCTAGATAAACACATAACTTTTAAATTTCGTTTTGGTCACTTCAACAGTTACACGTACAAGAGTTATAGCGACTTCGCGCGTAATTCAGTGTTTGTTCCACCTCTTGGATAAAGTCTATCCCGATCTTGCGCAGTCCTACGTTGAATGCCGCGAAATTTTTGAATTATTAATAACGTTGTATTTATCTATTAGGATAAATTTTGAGATGCTAATTGATACATAAACTAAATATATAATTTATTTCCGTTTTTATAGAATGCAACCCCCTTTAGCTAGCCGGCCAAGTTTTAATTGAAAAGTAATTAAATAATCAATTAGGGATATTAGCCAGTCAACGTCAGACTAGGTAAATAGTTCAGTATATTATTGTGTTCAGCAGTTTTTTTTTAGGATAAAGTAAATAAAGCGCTCTAAGTCTCATTGGCTCTCCATTCACTATTACATCTTGGCCACGCACATTAGGGCATTGTAAGGGTAGCTAAACACCCTATTACAATATAGATAAAACCTTGTATGTTGGTGCTTAAATACTTGACATTTTTAATCAAATTTTGTACACGAAAACTTTCGTATTTTTGTTGGCTGTTATATTACCTAAGCAGTTGATGTAATATTCGTGTTTCTTCTTTTTTCAGTACAATTTAAATTATTTTTCCAAGGTCAAATTTTAAAATAATAGATATGCAAGGGTAATCATTTAAATATCCTTAAATTTCGTTTTAATTATATTTAGTTAATATAGAGGTGGGTCGTATAAGGAATTTGCTCATATAATAAGGTATTAAATTTACTCATATTTTATAATCATACATTGATTTCATTTAATTGCATGCGTTAATAAATAAAAATATTTCCCCTGTGACTTCACTTTATATAATGATCCAAATCGGTGACATTGGACTCCTGAAAACACAACATCGTGACAAAATGTTCCCAGATGTACTTCTAGTCTTGAATCGATACACAACAGCTATTTGAGCGAACCAGTTTGGTTCATAATGTCTTGAGTAATCGGATGTAAGACTGATTAAAAATGATTAAATAATTGTGGAAATAAACAATACAGTAAAGATAGAGTAAAAGTCAATGCATTTATATAATCTCAACGCGTCCCGTAAGATTATTCCATGTTTTATTTTAAATCTCTTGGAAGGCTTTCCATGTTCTATTCTATTTCTATTCAAAGACTCGCTGTCAATAAAGTGTTCTATTAGAGCGGCAGTCGCATCTCAAATAATCGCTCAATTCTCAAGAAAGAAGGGTGCAGATCTGCAGGTTTTCACAAAAAACGATATGACAGTTGTATTTGCTAAAGTTCGTAAGTCAAAAATGTTCAGAAACAGTTTGTTCCAAAGATCGAAGGATTTATAGAAATGATACTTGGAATTTACTAAAATGCATTATAGTCAATTAAGTATAGAATGTAGGAAAGTTTTGAACATATAAATATGTTATATTGTTATTTTACCTGTGTTTCTGTTTAATATTACCTTTTAACTTTGATCATAAATATACACACTCCAATGAGGATCTTAATGACCTCTTGAGTATTAATCGAATTGACTAGTAAATTAAAAAGTTTGATATGTAATTTTTGTAAAATCGCAATTATACAAAAACAGTTTTATTAACTTTGTTATAATTAACATACATTAACAGCAAAGAAAAGAAAAATCAAAAAAATTCTTTGATAATGGTAAGTGATCATACCGAAACCTGTGTTAGAGAAATCTTATAAACCTTGTAAAATAATTAAAGTCAAGACGTATTAGATGGACACAATTTTTTGTAGTATGTTCACAATAAGATGTCTTAATAGACACATTTTTTTTGTTCAATTACTAATTGCACGTGTAGAAAACTAGATTAAAATTTCGTGACACGTTTTTGTATAAAAGTCAATTTTTTCAAATAGAACAGCCTGTATATCAGGTCATTTTTTAATTGCTTATTTAATTTCACATCCAAAACATATAAGACGTTAATACTTTGAAAGTGACTATTGTCGTTTTTTGATATAATTTTGACAACTTCATGGTTTTTATTTGAATATGCATGATATTTGTTGCAACATTGATAATTGAATGGATGCCAGTTAATAAGCTGTTATTCAGTGGACTAGCATGATTTTATTATAAAGAATTTTTCTAAAAATTAGCTTAGAAATATGATTTTTATACATATTGGCGGAATGACAAAAAAAAATGTTTACTAGCTTAATACTTTGAGTTGTTTATAAAATGCATTCCAAAAATATATAATATAACATTACTCTTCCTTTTTCTTTTACTTACTATAATCTTGGTAAGTGTCTCATTTCTATATCTACATATTTATACAAAAATTGTATAATTGTACTTAGAATATACCGTAGTCATCAAATTTTAATTTCGGTTTATACTTCTATCCCATGCAGAAGATGACCTTATAATATGCAGGGATGTCTGCTTGCTAACAGTGGTGGGAGAGCAACGCAGTGTCGGGAAACCCTCACGCCTTACATTTCATAGGAAACGTTTGTCGAGTGTACTATCTTGGCAGCCTCGCTTATGTTTATCTTTAGTTTATTTCGTCGCGCTCTTTTCCTCTTTCTACTTTCGTACCAGACATTAAAATATGTCGACTACGATATAGAATATGATACAATAAACAAACTTTAAAACAAAACAAATTAATACCTCAATTATCGTAAGGGCAGAAAGAGGAATTAGGAGGTTATATCAATCGTAATTAGTGAAAAATAAAACTACAAAATAACATTAAATATGTATACTAAGATAAGCAAAAATTATTTCAACAAGTATTCAAATGAGTTTGCATTCACTTCTAAACAACCTCTGATTTAAATTGAGAACTATAACCATGATATTACCGAAATCATACTCAATGTTGTTTTTTATTAAATGAGTATTTGTACAAGTTTGTACATGTCAAGTTCTTCGATGAATTTGTAGATGTTGATGTACACAGGAAATACGATGTAGAATAAGGAATGTCAAACAGTATAAAGTCTTCATATAAAATTTCTGTATTTTTTCTGTACATGGTATTGATGTATATGACAGTAATTCTGTAATATAAGGATACTAGACTATCAATTTTATTATTATTACATATCTTATGCATATATTGTATATATTTCAAAGTGGGTTAACACTTGAAAACTCACAGACAATTTACTGAAGGTGATGTTAATACATATCTACCTAGATTTTCTACTGAAGAATTAATTTTTTTTTGCATGTTAAGTTGATTAATTTTAGTCTTATTATTATGTGTCTCAAATTATTGTACATCATGATCCACCTATACAGATGTTTTCCTTTCTACACTAAGTAACGTTAGGTTTAATTCCTTTCGTTTATGTAATGTCCTCTAACTATAATATTATAGTTGCAGAGTATCATTTATGATTATTCCAATAAATTCTCTTTTATTGTTAAAACAAATTTCAAGTATTTGCTATTTTTGCCTATTGTTATTAGTTTTACTGGTCAATATTGTGTCGATTCTGAAATTGAATTACTATTTATTTATTAGTTTCTTTGTATTTTGGGTCACTCTTTGAATATTTTTTTCCTTTTCCTCTTGAACTTATGTTACTGTACACGACCAATTGTTTAAATTTTGGGAAAATAAACAAAACTGTTTATTGCGTTTGGTTATGCTTCTTTCAGGTTCAGCTACAGACAAGTTGTTGTGTATCATTTTAGACGTCCTTTAAATTCTAAATGAAATTTTTGAGTTCATCCATTTTTTATTTATTTACAATAAATAAACTTGGACATGCACCGTTCTTGATCTCAATGTCAGTATTATAATTTCTGTGACAGATAATTGCAAAAAAGTAAAAGATAATCATACTTTCTTGTACAAAAAAGAAAAAGTAATTAGATATTGATACCAACACCATCATTATGTCGGTATTAGTGGTTGACCAGATTGTTACATGGTAGTAAAACTCTAGATCTTTTGCCTCACTATATTTCATTATCTCTTTTATATTATTCATTTTCTTCTTGTTAATTGGCATCACATCAGAATAGGCTTTATTACTAGAAATCTCTGGACGTTGATTTTCTTTTACTAACTTGAAGGTATAAGACGTAGCTCCATCTATGAAGCCCAAGCATTTAACGTAGTCTGAATAAGATGCGTCGTACACAAACTGCATGTATTTTAATATTGTAAAAGTTTCCCTTACTTTATTTGCGACAGTTGAACAGTTTTTTTTTATACAATGACGGCCACCATTTCTTAAAATCCAATATATCTATTAGAAATGATATTTACATTAAATTGACTTTTTTTTGGAATATTTAATCATTGCTTGCACTGTCACATCTACTGATTAATCTTTTTGCCCTTCCAAAATCCCGTTCGCAGGGCAAGGAGTGTCTACGAATTGGGAAATGGTGGTAAATTAATTTGAAGCATTTATTGCTTTATATAATCATTAAAAATCTTACAATTGTGTTGTTCTTATTTTGACCTGGATATGCGGCAGGGGAAATATGTGGTTCTTGAACTGCTTGAGGTATATAGTTGTTAATGTAATCATTCAAGCAGGTACATATCTCATTGGACCCTTTCAAGGCTTAACCGTCATGATACATATAGAAATGCCCAGCACTTGATTTTAGATTTGTTTATGGATTTCAAAGAAATAAACCCCAAGCTGCCTTAAGTAAAATAGCTCTTTCACAGATAACACTAGGAGGGGCAAATTCTGCTTATTATCAGAACTGATTCCCAAAATCTCTTAGACAATTTCTCCACTTCTTCTAGTTTACTATAAAACTTTTTGGGTCGCCTTTTGTGGGCAATTAGTTCTACTGCACAAACCCTTTTGGCGCTTTCACTTAAACTGATATCTCGTAATATCGTATCGAGTCATTCGCATTCACTATAACCATCTATTTGTGGTCGTCCGAACTTCAAAGAATAATTTTCATTAAGGAATTTTAGAAAGAATTCCTATTTAGCTTTCTTCTCTATTTCTTGTTACGTTAATTTTTGCTCAGAACTGTATATTCCGGAAATTTGTTTCCTTTATTTATATTCGTAGGATTATTGTTATGTTTCCTGACGGTTTGGCGTTAGCAATTTTCGTTGATTTATTTTATTTTATCCATCGCGTTACCATATTTAGTAGTGTGCATTTCCGTATTTTAATTTAAATACGAAGTAATTTAATTATTTATTAGACTGTCCGCCATCTGTTCGCGAAGAACGCTCAGTATCGTTTAGTAACTATCTACCGTTACGACTCCTTTAACGTGAAATAGCCAACCGAATGTTATGCAACTTGTTTGTTCCCGTTCAAAAGCTAACTGATACGTAGGCAACCTTAATTATGTCTGTTTTGTTTTCCTAATTAACCCTTAATTAGGCATTCATTATTGTTAATTTGTGTTAAAGAATTTTTCTTTTTAATTATCTTTTCGTGCTCAATTAAATAGGAGACCTTTTTTCTTCCTTTTGTGTTTTATAAGTATCGACGGTGTAAGTAAGTTGTGAGTGGTGGCTCTGTTATAGCAAAATTAGTTTCCGTCTTTTGTCGATGGTATTTTTAAAACTGAATTTCTTAATTTCTGTGAGCACTTTTGCTCTAATTTGTTAAATTTGTTCCCGAGGCCTGGGTTATATTAGAGCCTTTTTGTCATGTTTTATGCCTTCATAGCTAAAGAACGTTGTTTTAAATTCTTATTTTAAGTTGACATTTAAGTATTTTTAGAATCTTGTCGGTTATTAACCGATTTGGCAGCAGTCGCGAGTGAGTACGTTTTGGTGGAGCACGTTTATTATCGGTGATATACTCGGTATCTGGGAGTATATCACCGATAATAAACGAATCAGTCTTGTCTATGTACGTGCACCACCAAAATGTACTCATCAGCCGCGCCTGTTTGGTAGTAGTTTATGTTCAGTTACGAGGGTTATGTGTAGATTTCAAATTAATTGATATTTTAAATTTCGAGTTGAAGGCCTTGCGTCGAGTAGCTTCCAATATTTCATGAAACAATTCAGCATTTAAGGAATTTTTAGCAAAATATTGTTGTAGGCACATATATACCCCAACGAAAGCACATTACCTAAAATGTATTTGCTCCCCTAATTATACCTTATTAGGTATTTTATTTATTATTTTACTTATGTTTCAGAATTTGTCCTATTATTAATTTTTTCTACTTCCATACTTTAATTGTATTATTAGAAATGCCGAACCTGTACTTTAATGATGTCCATTACGATACAGATTTTCATTATGATACAAGTTTATATCCAATAGGAATACAGATTTTTCATTACGACACAAGTTTATATCCAATAGGAATGCGACATTCCAATATTCAAACAATATTCAATATGGCGACTGCATATCTGACAGATATACAAATTAAATAAATGTGACAGTCCTCTGCAATTTACAAGTGAGTAATTAAAATTTGTACTTTTTTGAAAATATAAACGGGAAAAATGAGGGATAATGACAGTGAAATGTAAAATTTGAGTCCACCAGATATTATGGAACAAGCCTTAGTAACCTCGAACAATTTATTGCCAGCTAAATTCGCAAAGGTGCATGGAAAATTTTAACCTCAATTTATGAAATGGAATGTTCAAAAAATAATGTGTTATTATGGGGTCGTAGAAAAAATAGTGTATGCAACTCGCATTTAATGGCTATTAAGACGCTCGTATTCATTACAATACTCGGCTTCGCCTCGTATTGTAATTTTCTTACTCGTGTCTTAATAGCTATCATTAAATGCTCATTGCATAATATACTATTTTGGTCCTATTTTTCAACTTTTAAGTTCCTAGAAATTCGGACTCTACTAATAATTTTAAATTTAATTTAATTTAAATATAAAGAAAGCAATATAAAAGAAGATTTCCAGTATATATTAGAAAATACCCTAAACCTAAAGAGCTATTCAACACATAAATCCAGAGAATTCCACCTCACTGTTCTTTATTTATCGGCGTATTTTCATCCACCAGTGGCCACTATAGATCTTTCTAACAAGGCTATTACATCTTTTCTGTGTCCAGAAAGCTGTACGATTCTACAGCGGTATTGTATGGTGGGCCATCTAACAATCTTTATCACATGCTGGAGATATTTGACCAAATTGACTCAGATACATTAAGTCAACATTCTCCCATTTGTACATAAACTAATTACCAATCCATTATTGTAATTAATATATTTCAGATAGATAATATTCAAATAGTTGTTACACCCATAACACAATAACTTCTCATTAAGATAGATCTGAACTGTCTCAGCCTGAAACCTTTTTTCAGATTAGTATCGTGTAAGGCCAGACACGCCGAGAACAAACACATCCATCGTCATTTAATATATACTGAGTAGAGAACAACAGTTTCCGTCCTAATTTCGTCGCATAGATGGCACGAACCCGGAAGGGACATTCCATTTACATAAACATACCATTAATTCCTATTAGCAGCAATTTACCCAATATATATATACCAGCAGTAAATATGTAAACAAATATAAATTCACAATTATTCTTGACAAACAGATGCACATGTATGTATATCTGTGTGTTATGTGCATATACACATGCAAATGGGCCAATATTTCTATTCAATGTTGATCATTTAATCTTAATTAGCAGTGATTAATTTACCTACAATATTCTGTGTCTACATGTTTGGATATACAGTATAGTTTTGAATAATTTTAACACGAGCGTATATACAGCCTGATTTGCCACAGTGTATGAAAAACGGAAAAACTTTAAAATCTAGGTATTGCTTTTGATATCTGATACTACTGACTAAATGAATAAATGAAAATTATACAAGTATAAAATATCACAAGTGCTGTGCCCAAAGCTACTTGATCTTAATTTTTTTTTTAAATCAAGTTATATGAAAATAGGATGATAAGTACTAAAAAATTGTGTAGAGAAAGCCAGTACGATTTTAAACACAATTAAATTTTATATCCGATAAAGCCCCTAAATGATAGATAATTATATTTAAAATATGAAAATTAACTATCTGAGATCATTGCCAAATTTGAGATTTTAACATTCTGTACAGTTTTATGATTAAAATTTTATATCATTTAATTGGCCGACAATTTTGTTGCATGTTAAATACACTTGAGTTTTTTAATGTTAGCTGGTGAATCATGCCTTGATTTTATATTTTACGCAGTGATTATGCAAAAATTGCAAATATCTTAAGATTGGTAGATTTTAGGTAATTCGCAATTTACATGTAATTCCTCTAATTTGATAGGTAGAATTAAAATGTGTCATTTAATATTGGATGTTCTTTTTAGAAACGCATAAATTTGATATGCACGTTTTGTCTTAAACACTCACTATACAGGCTGACCACCGAGGTATCTGGAATACTTCGTATATGAATTCAATGACTAATTTTAAGCAAAAATGATTCTATTCACTTTTCCCGAATTCCTAACTGTTCTTGAAATATCAGAGTTTGAAGTTGGTAGGTCGTATGGATAGATCCTAAAAAAAATTTTTGATTGTCAGTTTGTTAATTGTTATTATTGACAGTTGTTATTTTCTATTGTATCATATGTGTTAAAATCATGCCTGTAATTTATTCAAATGAAGAATACGCGGTCACGATTTTCGTGAATAGATATTGCAACGGTAGTACCACCGACTCAGTTAGGGAATATCAACGACGATACCCCCCAAACCGCCGTTTTCCAGACAAGCAAACGTCCAATAGAACCGTCACAGCTCTTCGGCATTTCCTAAACCGACCTATGAAAGAGAACTTTTGCGAAGAAACAATGTTGCAAAAGTGCTTGAGGTTGTTGAAAATGGTCTTGGTGTTCGTACAAGAAGAATTTCTATACTTACTGGATAAACTAGGACAGCTGCGCAAGACACTTTACGAGAAAACGGTTGCATCCTTATAGTTACCAACCGGTATAAGAACTTGTCCCCACGGATCTTACCCAAAGAGTCCGTCTTTATGAACGGTGGAGCAATCTTCTGGATACTCTTTCAATGACCCTTTTCTGTGACGAAGTTATATATATAAGAGATAGAATCAACAATTTCCAAAATCAACATGTGTGGGCAATCGAAAACTCTCATGTTTTTCGAGAATCCCATTTCCAGAGAAGATTCTTTGTAAACGTTTGGGGTGAAATAATTAATAATGATTTCGGACCACATATCTTCGACGGAAATTTGAACAGCGAAATGTACCAGACTTTTTCGGAGAATGATCTACCTCTACTACTTGAGGTCATTCCTTTTCAAATCAGAAGGGCAATGTTGTTTATACACGATGGTGCTCCGGCCCATTATGGAAGAGGTGTCACTAATTTCCTCAATGAACAGTATCCAAATCGTTGGATAGGTCGTGGTAGTCCCATTGCTTGGCCACCGCGGTCTCCGGATCTCAACCCATTAATTTTTTTCATGTGGGGACCAGCTCATCCATGAGATTCATACAACGTTTTATGAGGTAAAAAACGATATGGAGAACTACCGCGCGATCATTTAAATTCTGAATTAGAGCAGGCTGTGAAATTTAAATTAAGTTGGTATATAAGTACTAATTTACAATTTGAATTGTCAATGTGACGTTTCAAAATGTTAATTAATCAATAATTGACATTCTGGACAACCTAATAAAAAAAATCCCGCCTGCTATAATTTAGAATTTAAATGATCGCGTGGTACAACTAGAAACGAGAGCTCCCACAGAGGATTGAGTTATGTAGTTCACAAGGCGGTATTCGCATTGAGCAACTTTAATAATTGCACTGTAATTATGTTTTCCTTAAAATAAACCACATTTTTTCCAAATCCTCTGGTAATTACTTCAGCTTCAAACTCCGATATTTCAAGAACCGTTAGGAATTCGGTAAAAGTGAATAGAATTTGTCATGGAATTCATATACGAAATATTATATATTATAGTATTTGTCACCACAACAACAACAATTATGTACACAAAACACATCGTCTATTCACCACCCTGAATATTCCTCCCTTACGTAAAGCTGACCATATTTTAATTTTAGTAAGGCGAAAAAAATTGATCAAAAAAAAACAAAAGAAGAAAGTTACCCTAAATACACGTGAAAAAAAAAATAATTCAAAAAATAAAAAAATTAGTATGGAAGAAACGTATTTCATTTTAATATTCTATCCAATAAGATATAAAAAAGAAAATATATATTTATAAATAGATTTTTATAAAATTTTGAATTTCCACTCATTGGCATGGAAACCTGTGATGTTGTATTCTGATTGGTGATAAAAACGTATCTTAAATTTAAATTTGGTACATCTACTACTCATTTACCTTTGCGGCTTATGTTATTGAAGAAATAACAACCAAAAGCTCACAATTGAAGAGCCCAATGCAAGAACCAAAATTAAAAATGTTACAGGCGTGAAAAAACAGATTAGATGCAGACCCATGGCTGGAATTCACGAAAGCTAAGCCAAACATAATTTGGCCGATAAATGTAAGAAATTAAACATTCTAGAGGGCCTAAAATATTCAAAGCCTCTCGCAATCGAGAAATAACATTGCTTGATGATCAGACTGATTTGATATATACACCTTTGTTTGCTTGCTCTACTTAGTTTTATATTATTGTACCCAATTTTCTGTTTTCTGGCTTCTCCATTATTGACTAATTGACACATAACTGCCGCATGGGCTTGTTATACTTGAATTTATAATTTATTTCATATTAGTATTCTTTTTTCTTGTAGTGTATCCTGGTTTTCCTAAGTAATATATAATGACCGTCTTTGCTACGTTATAACACAGTCTTTGTTAATGACCAAGTTGATCAAAACTACAATAACACTTTTATTTTAATATAGTAATATCACAATGTAACGGCTTACAGAAGTAACTGTTCTATTTTGGCTTTGATGCATTGTCATACAGCGAGATATATGAAGAGTCTTGAGCGTGAATTGTACCAAAGTAACTTTGTCAAGATAATTAATTAACGTAGTGCTTAACAACAAAATATAGTATTTGTAAACAATAAATCTAAATGCTAAATAATAATGACAACAAAAATTCAATATGCAGAAAATCAATTTAGAGCAAATGCACTTAATTAAACTTCGAATCCAATATTTCCAACAAAATTTGATAACATCAAAGATGCAAATTATATTATTCATGGAACATTCTATACTGTTTTTGATACTAAATAATAACTGAATAAATATAAATACATATAAATAATTTATTTGTAATTTGTTAAAGTTCTTCTCTATCGTCTAACTCCCATCTTTTTCAAAATATTTACAATCACTAGGTACACAATATGCAATACAGAGATAAACATTAAATAATCTTGGTGCGTTCATCTGGAAAATAAGCACATTTTTTTCGAGAGTTCGAAGATCGGTTCTGCATTATAAATGATGAAATAAAAAGCCTCCTGTAAGAGGATTCTTTCATTTTCTTCTGGCGATGTGAAAAACTAACCGGCTGGAATAATTTATAGGATGAGAAAAGACAAACATGAGTACGTGTCATGACCTTGGCAATTTCATGTGTAATAGAAAGGATTCTTTGCGCCATTATTTAAAAATATAATTTATTAATAATAATAATATATATCAATTCGTTTTCGTGGTTTAGCGGCTGTCAGTGGATTAAAATAATATAAAAATTAAAGCGTTTTGATAATAGAGGTATTTGACAAATATTATATACAGGGTTATGATAAAGTAACGCACAAAATTCATAAAACGTAATGTTCATTTTTGAAAAAAATGCAAAAATACGTCAAACAGTTTATTTTATTCCGCGTCTTTTAACATAAGTCAAAAAAATAAAACGTCAGATTTGTCAAAGTTATGACGTCATCAATATTTTTTTTAAATATGAAGCTGGTTTTTTTTTTTACTTTATTTGATAAAGCTTGTTTTTCTGCATTATAAAGAAATAATTGAAGTAGGGGCCACATAAGAAAAAACTGAGAGAATTAATAAAAAAAACAAAATAAACTAGTTTTTGAATTTATGAAAAGAAACTAAATATTAAGAGAATTAAAACTTAAAGTTACCTAGTAATAAAACAACTGTTTGTCAGTGTCAGTCTTACAATTAGTGTCATACCAATTTTATTATGATGGCTCCTTTAACGGAAAGAGTAAGGATAGAAATTCTAATGATGGTAGGTTTACGGCGATAGACTTCGAAGTCATGAAGAAGCATGTGTTTTATTTAACGAAACACATTTTGAAAGACCTCCAATTGCTAGAAGCACAGTAAGCAGAATTGTTGCAAAATTTAATGAAACGGGAAGCGTAAGTGATACACCAAAATCTGGAAGACCGGGAATAAGCGACGATGCAAAGTTAGATATTTTGCTGTCATTAGAAGACAACCCTCACGCAACTACAGCAGAAATTGCCTTACAACAAGATGTTAGTCAGTCGTTTGTAGTAAAGTTTTTCAAAAAAGAAAAACTGCACCCATACAAAGTTCAACTTGTTCACGAACTCTCAGAAGATGATCCGGACAGACGTTTGGAATTTTGTGAAATCTTCATGAGGCATTGTGACAAAAATCCAAATTTGCTTAATAGTGTAGTATTTTCAGACGAGGCAACGTTTTGTTTAAGTGGTATATCGACACAATTGTCGCTACTGGGCTCGGGAAAATCCCAACTGGATTCAAACAAAACACACCCAGCGCCCCCAAAAAATTAATGTATGGGTAGGAATCGTCAGGGGAAAATTTATTGGTCCTTATTTCTTTCGTGGGAATTTAACAGCTGGGCGATATTTGGAACATCTTCGTATGGCAGTGCTTCCGGATCTAATTGCGGCATTTCCGGATCCAAATAATAGGGAAAACTTGGATCCCAGTATTTGGTTCCAACAAGATGGTGCACCACCACATTATGGTTTTAATGTTCGAAGGTTTCTGGATAACCAGTTTGGAGGAAGGTGGATTGGAAGACGTGGACCAATGGAGTGGCCACCTAGGTCACCTGATCTCACCCCCCCCCCCTTGATTTCTTTCTGTGGGGACATTTAAAAAGTCGGGTCTACGTTAACCGACCAGACAATTTAGAAGACTTAATGGAACGAATTAGACATGAAATGACTCGTATAACTCCGCAGATGATCGAAGACTCTGTAAATCAGGTCTACCATCGTCTTTGCCTATGTCAGATAGTGAAGGGGACACAGTTTGAACAATTCCTGTAAGAAATCGTTTTTTTTTTAATGGACTGTTTAGTTAATTTAAATGTTATTACTATAATAAGGTTTATTTTGTTTTTTATTAATTCTCTCAGTTTTTTCTTATGTGACCCCTACTTCAATTATTTCTTTATAATGCAGAAGAACAAGCTTTATCAAATAAAGTAAAAAAAAACCAAACTTCATATTTAAAAAAAATATTGATGACGTCATAACTTTGACAAATTTGACGTTTTATTTTTTTGACTTATGTTAAAAGACGCGGAATAAAATAAATTGTTTGACGTGTTTTTGCATTTTTTTCAAAAATGAACATTGTACGTTTTATGAATATTGTGCGTTACTTTATCATAACCCTGTATAAATTATTGAATGGCAAGCTATTGCTAAATTGCAAACTTCCATTCGGCCATTTACTATCTTTTTCTGTTTTTTTTTTTTTTTTTATTTGAAATAATTCTAGAATATTTCTAGTTCTGTTATTTTGTTTTTAAAATGTTCGTAGTGTCGCAGTATCAAAAATATCTGCAAAATAAGATCTGGAGGATTGTAAATAAGCCCTGATTTAAGAGGCAATTTGTTGGGTCCAGTTACCATTTAGCAACTCCATTGGAGTTTGAAAATGAATAATTTACTCAAGCTCGAATGCAATTCGGTAAGATAATTTACAAAATGTGTAAAGAATTATTGAAACATTTATTACATAGTAATTATATTATTTGAAACTCTTATTTATACACTTTCTGAAATTACTTGCTTCTTAGTATCAATCTCTAGTGAAGCGGTAGCTGTAGCTATGCATGAAGCGTGCTTAGTGTATTTTGATTCCTCATTGCTTGAATTATTTCTGTATGATGCTGTTCATCTATGATGAAAGTAGTATTAGAATGATCAGTAACTTTGAATAGTTTCTGTTCACTAATCCCCCGCTTGCTTAAATCTGTTACTTCTACTGCTCTGTTGGAATGATTCGTGTTTTTAGTTCTTTTAATACCCAGACCAATATACAAAGCTGACTGTTGCGTCCACTTTGAAATTACATATTGACCAACGACACTATCTTTATACCAACCTTTGGTATTTTTCTTTTTGGAGTAAGTAATAGTGTACTGAATTTTTCAATTATTTAGTAATCTTACGGGACAAATGTCGTTTTTTCTACATTAGGTGTTAAATATTTACTGTGAAGTTTTTTGCCCCACCTTGAATAATTTTGGTAAAGATAGGACTGTCTTACATCTATTATTTAAAATAATAGATAATACAGTTGGTTCCTTCACCTCCCCTCCAAGCTAATTCAAATGCTACATCATAAACATTTTTTGTAGCCTTCTTGGGTCTTTCTCATTAAAAAATCGAGCCATGAAAAAGATTTCCTCCATAGTAAGATCTCTTCTCCGATTGTTCTCTTAACATTCTTCTTTTGGTGATGCTTGCACAACGGGCTTTCTTAAGGCGAATATTCGTGAAGGGATCAATTGTTATTTCAAATTCGTTATAACATTCTCTATATTGCCATTTTTGCAATAGTATTCCATATGGTTTTAAGTACTGACTCCTTTTAATCGCCTCTGTTAATTTGTTTTCATATTAAACCCCCAGTCTACAAGGATATTGACCAACTCTTCCACAGGTGTGTCTTCCAACAACTGATAATAATTTTCGTCGTAGATCACAAGAAATGGTCTCCATATCGAACACTTGTTGGTGTAGTATTTTTGGGAATACTGTCGCGCATCAACACTCTGTATAGTGTTGGAGTTTGTTACAGCGGTAACATGAATCCCTGCTTACCTCAGTGTTAGAAAACAACACTGAGATTGACCGTGTAAACGCATCTGGGTTGCTTCCGATATATCCTTTCGATGAATTGAAAGGAATTTGATCAAACGGGCAGAATTTGCAAATGCAGCGAGGTAAGGAGGGAATCGGCGTTACCGAGATAATAAGAAAATCAGAATCCAAAACGAATTAGAATGATAAGTGTTCTTTCGCAAGGAGGATCACTTGTGATTCTTCACGGTGTCTCTTATGGTGATCGGCACTTTGTCATTATTGTATAATAAATATATATGTGTTAAACAATTAGTGTTTCATTGAGACGACTCCATCTCCTCGTGACAGTGAAAACTGCGTATCGGATACAAGCAAGATGCAATTCACTCCAGGCCCTGCGGAGAAGTATAGCTAATTTTCAGTGAAGCTATGGAGTGTTATCCCAGAGCAAAACCCTCGTTGCGAATTTAGCGGCCTGTGACATTAAGGTTGAAGTACCTAAATGTGTTAACTTTTGAACTGTATGATGCTAAAGTTTTAAAAAAAAATGTTTGTGAAACTTTGTATACGCCTTTTATGCATCAAGATGCATTTTTTGATGTACAATCAATTTTATAATTTTTACCTGTGGTGTCTGTACAGTTTTTTTTTTTTTTGAAGAAACATTTGTTACGCCATTGCTTTCTCTTAAAGTACTTTTTTTAATCCCTATTTGTTTCTGAGCAAATATAGTCTCTTGTTCTTTTCTTGTTTGATGTACGGTTTTCCCTTAAAAAAATAAAATTCATTCATGTGCACGATGTTATGAAATTAGATATTAACAAGTATTAAAAACGATGTAGTCGGTAAGAAGCAGATTTTATTTTGTAATCATAAACAGTTTTGACATTTATCTACCTAGTATACTTGCACGTATTTAAGTCATTAAACATTAACTATTATTATTTTTTTTTAAAACTTTAGCACCCTACATTTCAAAAGTAAGACACTTAAGACATATGTTCATATGAAGTTTTTTTCATAAAATGGACCCAAGAATAACCCCCTTAAGTATTAGCATGCTATTAAGAAACAACCTATACAGGCTGTTCCTAAATATCATGTACATACGGAAGGGGGTAACTATTTGGTTTATTTTGTGCCTAAAATTTCATATAAACATAGGTCTGCAAACGCTTCGTTACCAATATGCAGGGTGTTGAAATTTCAAGAATTTTTCACTTTTTACTGTATAGCTCCTGCAGTTTTTGAGATATTTTGTTCAAATTTGGAAGGTAGGTTACGCTATAAGGCCTGCATCATTAGCCATGTCAAATGATTATGTAAATCTACAGGGTAATAATTTTTTCGGGGTCATGCCCTCTTTTCTCACCCTGAACTTTTTTGCGATGCGCTACTGCTAGATTCTAAAATACGCAATAAATTTTCTGTCTTGTTTAGAAACTTTTTGATCTCTTGTATTTTTTTCTTATCTCTGACCGTTATCGAGAAAAAAAATAGAAAACAAATTTCTGTAATTCGCCAGAGAAAATTAAATTTTTTAAAATGGTCTAGTAGGCTCTGGCTTTATTCAGATAATCACTTGAGTTTATTAATTTTAAGAGTTAAGGTGCTACTACCTGTTAAAAAATAGGATGACCCGGTTTTCGTAGCATTGTTTTATTACAATACAAAGTAACATAACTAATAACAATAAAAACCCTAAGTAATAACAATGACAATGAAACTATGCTACAACAATTGTTGAAAGTGTCCTCCTTCAACCCTTATACAGGCGTCCGCTCTTCTTCTCATTGATGCTCGCACTCTCTCAAATACTCCTGGAGTATTTCTTATCGTTTCAAATCCATTGATTATTCGATTTCGTAAGTCATCAACAGTATTCACAGGTGTTGTATACACTAGAGATTTCAGATGTCCCCACAAAAAAAAATCTAGACTATTTAAGTCAGGGGACCTAGGGGGCCATGGCTGAGGTCCACCTCGTCCTATCCACCTATTCTCATATACTTCATTTAAATACTCCCGAGCCAAAATAGAAAAATGTGATGGGGCGCCATCGTGCATATACCACATTTGATTTCTAAGTAAAAGGGGCAAGTCTTCAAGTAATAAAGGCAATTCATTCTGCAAAAACAGCCTGTATGACTGACCAGTAAGTCGACCAGGCAAAAAACAAGGACCAATCAAATTATCTCCAACTGCAGAAGCTATACAGTAAAAAGTGAAAAATTCTTGAAATTTCAACACCCTGCATATTGGTAACGAAGCGTTTGCAGACCTATGTTTATATGAAATTTTAGGCACAAAATAAACCAAATAGTTACCCCCTTCCTTATGTACATGATATTTAGGAACACCCTGTATATTACTTCACCAAAAAACCTATACTAAATCTGTATTCACATATTCGCATATCATTTATACTCACTTGCTATGCTAAGAAGCACATAATACACTAAGTACTTTCATGCCTACTTCATTAAAGCTGGCGGTAGAATGAACAGCAACTGCCGACTGAATATTTATTTTAGAGCCAGTCGCTAGGTGCATTAAAGTGTGTAAAGTCTATTGTTTAAATGTTTATTACAGCAGTTGCGGTATTTAAAGACTGCTATGTGTAAATGCCCGACATTGTTTCGTCAGCCTTAAATTATACCGGCTTTGTGCTGGCTGCGGCCATCCGCAATTCCCTCCTACCCCATAGCCTAAGCCCGAGGAATCAGGAAAACACAAATTGTGTTCTCGGAGAGCCCCTCAGCTTCTTAACCCTAAGACAAATTGAGCCGCCGGAGAAAATTAAACCCTTGACGGGGTATAAATTAAATTTTGATTCGCCAGGATCATAATTAATTATCTAGCATTGATTGTGCCTAATTAGTGTTGCGAAACATAGTTCGAATGGGTGATCGATTCACGTGCGGAAGGTAAATAATGAAGTAGGTGTAAGAGTTATAAATTTAAAGTAATAGGAAGAGAAGTTGCGAAGTTGGTGTTAGTTTCCACTACAAATGTACAAGAAAGGCTCTACGAACACAACATTTTAATCTATAAAAAAATTATTGTTTAGTGTAGATAATGTTACATAGTAAAGACAAATAATCTAAAACGTTCATAGGCCAAGAAAGTGTCCTGCATTTTATAAATCTTTTATAAAAAGGTGGTAATTTTAATCGTCTTACTTTGTCGTGCCGTGTTAAGTCAGTTAGGAGAGTTAGTTGTACAAAATATACAATTCTGGTAAACGGTTAATAAAATGTAAATGATAAAACTGATAATGATAAGTCTATGAAGTAGGTTTGAATTTAGATACCGATGCAAAGCTAACATTTTATCATTAAAAATCTATAAAGAATTAAACATATCAATGGCTTAATGAATTTAATTACAAACATAGATTTACCTAACGCGTGAGGACTAACAACTTGTATCATTTGACCTCACTAATGCATTTACAAGTATCCCACCCAGGACATAATAGATATAATCTTCTTAAAATTGAACCAAAATAAGACAAATTCCATTATTACAACAGAAATTTTAAATTTACTAGAAATGTCTTTAGACCAGAACTATTGTCAGTTTCAATATGAATTGTATAAACAGGCAGAGGGTTTGGCAATGGGAAACCCGTCTTTAACTTGTCGACATATTTATGAATAACTATAATAAAAGAAAACATAATAAACAAACACCCTTTCTTCAAACATTGCCTTTCAGATATTTGTGTGACATATTAGTTTGTTTTAACGGTATAGATAGGCAATTAAAAACTTTACATAAATATATTAATATTATTTACCCCAACATCAAATTTACCATTGAAGTAAAAGAAAATAAAACTATTAACTTTTTAGATTTAACTATAACTCATATAACTAAAAAAACATGAATTTTTAATTTACCACAAACCTACACATACAAACGCAAGTATACACGTACGTTCGTTTCATCCCATAACGCAAAAATTATCTGCTTATCAATCAATACTTCATAGACTAACCAACATTCATTTGAATAAAGAAAACTTTGATTTGGAATTAATTGGATTTAATTAATAATATTTTAGCAAAACTACAGAAATCTAAAACACTATACCTAATTTACCTATACAGTTATAATACCATCACATACATTGGTAAAATCTCAAGAATAGTAGGGAACTTAAGGCTGTGTTCCCAGTTTGAAAGAACACCGATTTTAAGTGGGCGCGTCCTGTATTTCTCCGATTTTTGTCACGGACAAACGTTTTGGACGCTCATGGTAATCGCGGTGGTGTGAAAAAGATGGAATATTCATGTTAAGTTGCAGCGGTAAGGCATTGTGATTTATGCGTCCACTGTACGTTTGATTTGTTGAAATGACACTAGATCGTAAGTCCCTTATCTATGTGTCTCTGTTAGTTCTCAGAAACAATAAATCTCACATTAAAATTTCTCCAAATCACAGGTTTAATTGTGAACATATTTTTTTGACTCTTAGAAGGACGTAGTTAGAATATATTTTAAATGATGATAGTGTCATTAATTTTCGGATATTTTTTTTTCTACATATATTTTCGGAAAAAGGATCACTATATAATATTTCTTTTAATTTTTTAATAATGTAAAAAATAATCGTTTAGATATTTAAAAAAATAAAGTCAGGTTTTGGAAGAAACAAAACAAAAGGCAATAACAAACAATTTCGATTGGTGTATTTTATTGACAATTAATGAGAACAAGTTTCACTAACTCCTGTTGTCGAAACACAAATTAAATCTGAAGAGACGCCACAACCACACACGCCATCTACTGCATGAAAGGTCAACCCGGACTGCCGTCATATAGGGACGTACACATCTTCAGTAGTATAGGCAGCCAAGGTTACGTTATTTATTTCTCTTATGGAAATTATAGTGGTCACATCCTAATTAATTTTAAGTTAGCGCCCCAACTCATTAGTCATTATAAATATAATTTCTTTATAACGAGACAAGTTATAACTGCATTTTGTAGATTATTATATTACAGAAATATTTTCATATTATCTTCAATATGTTTTCGTTGTCTTAGCTTAGTAAATATATTTTATCCACTAAAAATACTGTAACTTTTTCGGGTTCGCAATAAACAACTCGTGCAATTTATTTATTTAAAACAGTCTGTATATTCACAAACGTAAAATTAATTACAATATAAAAATGTAAAACTAATGTATCACACTTAAACTACTACGATTTAAATTAACACAGGTATTTATTTCTATTACTAATATTTATGTAACACTACCGTATTTATATCACTTCTATTTATATAACACCGTACCACGCAAGGAACTATTTATTTATTTCTTATATTTATTTTTACTTTGGTCTGTTCCGCGCGACGAGTACTTAAGGACTTTCTTATTCCGGAATTACTCATCCATCGGTTCAACTGCTTTTATATCTGTAGATAAAACTTCTGGAAAGGTGCTAGCGAAGTCTCGATACGCTCGGAGTATACTAGAAGAATCTGCAGACTTTCCGTCGCCTAGCTACGTCGTGCGGCGTGCATGATTTACGACTTTATGAGTACGTCTTTGTTGTCGCCTAGACGTCTGCATTTTTTTTAAAATTTATTTCGTTACAATACGAATAAAAAAGTATTTGTAAATACCAAATATCAATTTTAACATTTCAAGCAAAAAATGTCAAACGTTAGTTGATTCCTTGATTATTGTATTATTTTCGCAGAATGACTGATCCAAGTTATATTCCTTTTTAACTACTATAGAGTATGTAGATTGCATTTAGATACTTATTTCAGAACTATATATAGACAAGTGTTTTTAATTTGTATATATTTTATCTTTCTCTCCTGCATTACGTTTTATGAGGTGGGTTGAACAGCGTTTGTATATTATAGTTACATAAATTAACGGAAGAATGGCAAAAAAGAATTGAACGAACAATATAAATGTTGTGACATCAAAGAAAACAAGAAAAGAAAAGTAGCATAACTGTATACTAGTGTAGTATATTTAATATATCTTAAATATATAGCAGATCTCATAAAAGAATATTTGGACACTAGATTAAATATTCTTCAGTACAAAGAAAGAGAAAGTATTAATCTCTTTATGAAAGTGCAATTGCAAAAATTAAATTAGCATACATTAAATATTTCAAATAGTTGCAACAAGCTGCCAAGTCATTTAAAATTAGAATTGTCTTTTGTACCTAAATATCCAGGTCAATATAAATATATAGTATTTATAAAGAAAAAGAATATGAGAGGTCATAAATTACTACCCTGCGTCACCCCAGAATTCACCATAAATAAATCAGAGTATACTTTGTTACAAGATAAGAAGTACATAATTATATACTTCTTATCTAATCTATCGAATGAAATTTCATTAATTATTAGAAAACCCAAAACTGTATTTGTTGGAAACTAAATATAATATAAGCTAAATATATAAATATATAAAAGGCTTCTAAGATAAGAAATATATCTACGGAAAGTCGCATATAAAATTTAATCATTTATAATTAAGTCACAATCTTCTGTTGGTGTCCTTGTCACGTCTTACTGTAGTTATATATTTGTAATTTTGTATAAGTACGTGATAGATTCTACAGCGTAGTAACAGACGACAAGTGGATGAAACAGCAATTTGCAGGATCACACGTCGCGTCGGGAGATTGAGAGAGAATCGGATAAGCCATTACAGCTACTAGGCTGTGCTATTAATTTCAACGCTGTGGAATCATTTTATCATCATTTGGTGGTGTGTCGGCGGAAAATTCCGAACCCATTCTTTTACATTTACCATTTTTTTCATTCCCCCTATTTTATATCATGTGTAACCGAGTTGTTCACTGAGAAAAATATATAATAATGGAATATAATTACGCTATATGTCCGTATTACCTCTACACACCCGTTATAATGAATATAAATTGCCCATTTAGAGTAATAAATTAATATCGTGTCTGATTGTTGAATATTATCCTTATAAACAAAGTAGATCATGAATTATTAATCAAAATGACGTTTTATTACGCCGTTATCTACTTGAAATATGCGTTACTGCAATACTGCAATATTTTTCTTTCCAATCTATAAAGCAAAAAGTAGTATGTTTAATATAGTGGGTGCAGATCAATTTATTCCACGTCACATCTGGAGTACTGCAAGGGTCACGTACGAGTTCACTATTATATCTACTTGTTGTTAACGATCACGTACAGATATAGGTCGTGACATATGTGTATTTGCTGATGATTTTTTTAAAATATCTTTACAATTCTAAGAAATTTAACATTGTAACGTTCACCAGAAAAATTAATTCAATTTCTTCTTATTACATAGTAAATGATTCAACAATTAAGAATCTGTGTAATTATTTTAATGGCACTCTTACAACATATCTACCTCCACACTGATATAAATAACGCACTCAGTCAACACAAAATGCATTCATTCAACTACTTTTTTATTCACAATTTATTTAGCTGGTGCACTTCGCATATAAGAAATGTTAAAAGTATCAAGTTATTTCTAAGCAGTTATATTTTTGGTTCAACCAAAATTGAATGTCAAATAAACACAAAACATTGTTATAAAAAGACTTAAATTAACAAAACAATTTATTAATTTAACAGCAGAATTTTATTGATTTGAACAGAAGTAATGCATTCAATGAACATTGTAATCTGTTCAGTATAACCTTTTGAGATGTAGTTACTATACCAACGTTATTGGTTAAGGGAATAAACTTATTCTGCATTTGAATGCATTATAAAACTTGAATTAAGAATAATAATATAAAGATAATTCATAATAATAATTAGTTACATCAAGTAATTCAATGAAAGTGATTGTCAAAAAACGCAACTTGTTAGTTTCAAAAAATTATATTGTAGACACTACTGTTAGATTAATTTTTTAACAGTGCTGTATATTCCAGAATTTGTTTCCTCATTTATTTTGGTAGAGTTATTGTTTGCTTCTGTTGTCATTTTTACGTTAGCGACCTTCGCTAGATTTATTTTTATAAATCACTTTAATTTATCTAGTGGTAACGAACGTCTATAACATGAATCAGTTAAATTTCTGATTTATTGGGCTGTCCCGTCATCTGTTGGCGAGAACGATCTTTATCGTTTAATAGATGTCTACCTTCGCGGTTCTTCTAGCGTTTTATAGACAACCGTGATATGCAACTTAACTACGCTTGCTAATCTAGCTGAGACATAGGCAACTTTGGTTACGTTCGTCAAATTTTTCGTAATTAACCTTTTTCCTACTTTCTTTTGAGTAGAGAATTTTCTTTTTATTTCTTTTTCTTCCTTGCGATCGAATTAAATCATATCTGGTAAGTTTTTTTGGGTTTCCGTTGGGTAGGAATAGTCGTAATGTATGTCGTTTTTCCTTTGCCTTGTAGCTTCTAGTTTTATGCAGACTTTCTCGCATTTATCGTCATAAAAGAGTGGAAATTGAGAATCACATGGTTCCACCATCTTGAATTTTACTTTTGGTGTAACAAGGAATCCTTTGTAATTTACGGAAGAGATATTTTACTACCGAACCAGAAGAGCTAAGGTTTCCATCTCTTCGTACACGAAGTATCCTTTTTCCTAGGAGTTCGTATAGAAGCGTCATTCTAGATATTCTTCCATATGTGCTGGCCACGCTCACTTGTTAGACAAGATAAGTATTTTACGTTGATTTTGCAATTGACACACAGACACAGAGACATTTTTTAAAAACCACTTTTTCGTTATCAGGGGACTTCAAAACGTGGACATCTGCAAAAATCTCGAGGTCGAAAATTTTCGTCATCACAATACTTCCTTATACTACGTATAAGAAAATAAAACATGGTTTACTCGCACAGTATCCTCTTTGCTCATGCATAACACCATATCCTCCAGAAATACATTTAGGTACTGTAATTTTCAGTACACATACTTACGCAGATATGCTGAATATAAACGAAAAATTCCATTAATTTCTTCATCGCAGTTCTATTATACGAATAGTCACAACATTGTGGGATGTCTGCCTGCCATGTGTTACATCATCAGAAGAAAACCCCTTGAATTTTGACACATCATTATCGCGAAATATAATAAATCACGCATTTTCATAAAATGCTATACCGTGCAAGCGGGCCGGCACGAGTGTGCTTGATATTTATGTGAGAACGAATTTAAATTGATGTATAAAGTAGATTATTCGCAAGTCATTTTAAATTAAATCGAGTTCTTATTGCTTCTGTGTCGGCGTTTCCTTGCATTAATTACTGTGTAGAAGCGAGAGTATATTTCTCGACGCACAAGAATAATATATTAGGTGGCAAGTTTGAAAAGATATAATTTTTGTGTATTAAGATTGGAGAACATGCTCAGTTTTCTAAAGAACTAATGCACAAAATGTATTTTATACCGCGAGATTAAAAATCATATTGATAAAGGTTTGCCATGCAATGTAAAACGTCTGTCTTAATTTATATCGTTAAGTGTCATACTGTCATTAATATAATGATAAATATTAATGACAGTATGACACTTAATGATATAACTTAAGACAGACGTTTTACATTCCATGACAAATCTTTATCAATATAATTTTTGATCTCGCGGTATAATTTCTATTAAATACAGTCATTGCCTTTTGCTTTTGCGCTTTTGTCAATTGCGTTTCAATATTTGTCAAATGACTTTCCATGTTTTTAAACGTCAATTGAGTTTGTCAAATGGAGTTCCCTCTTTGTCAAATTACTTTCCCTTTACGTTGTAACAGAACCTTTTTAAATTAATAATACCATGATCTAATGGCCCCACGATTGGTAGCCATATTGTACATGAACCCTTATAATGCTCTGTTATACTTTAATAATTTTTAAATAAAATAAAGTAATTGAATCATTTTACCTGACCAGCTCATTTATTTTTCCAGATCGAACCAGGTTAAGAGATGTTCACAATAAATAGTCTTAAGGCATTGTTTGGCACAATTCAACAAAACACAACTGTATCAATTTAAATAAAATTTGTATTAGAAACCAAGAGATCATTCATATATTAATACAAACACAAGAAAAAGCATAAGCATTTACAAAATAACATCAATTTTAATTAGAAGAAGTACATTAACAGAATAACATCATAGCACCTTCAATACTCAAATATTCAATGTGATTTATTAATATTATCGCTTCTACGAAATAATAATGTCTTCTAGGCAAATGATATTTTTATTACAACATCGACAAACAATTTAAAGATGCCGAGACATTATTATATCTAAAACATTTTATTAAATATGTTTTTATTTTTAAATTATTATATTAATTTATTTACGCCTTTATATTAAGACTTTCTTCTTTCTTCAGATGAAGATAATCTTCCTGTTGACGGTGTGCTTACTTGGAGTCTTCCGTCGACAGTAAAGGGACCGATAGCTTCCACAAACTGCTATTCGCACAACAATGACTTTTTATTGGAAGATATTTTTAAACTGAACAACTTTAACACTTCTTTAGCGGTCAATCTTTTGTAAACAAAGAACCTATTTCTTTACTTTCAAGGTTCTAACAATAATTTTATACTTTATCGACCGCTATGTATGGGTCGACTTACTTTTTAGTTAGAGGACCTTACTACTTTGCGGTAAAACCTAGATATCTACATCGGTGACCGATCTCTTCCAAGGACCTCCGTCGACTCCTTTCTTAATTGAAATCTCGTTGTTAACTTTTTCTCGTTCAAGTCTCGAGGTTTACCTTTTTTCTAGAACGCCCATGTAACATAGTTGTAGTTTTCACACGTTAAAGCCACGTTTAACTCGCGATAACATAGACACAACGTCACTAATCTTATAATTAACACGAACATTCAGTGCCATGATTCTTACAAATACCTGCTTATCAGTCTAGTGCTTATTTTATACATAGATAAACATATAGGAAAAATAGTTCTAAGAAATATATCTTTTGGTTTCTAATACTTAATTTTAAAAATACAATTCATATACATATTTGAATATTTATAAAATCTGCCGTACCGTTACAATATCAATTGCTTTTCTTGTTTATATATAGGTATGTATACCTCTACCATTTTCTAAAAAATATTGTAATTTACATAGTAAAGTGAGGAATTTATTTTGTATTTAAATACTAACACAGTGTAACATCTATATAAACATAACTTAATTCAAAATTTAATTTTTTTGTAAACAGTTGTGTGAATATGTCTCTATGTGTTGAACATAATTCAAACAATTTTGTTGACTTATACTTATGTTCACTTGTTGACTGTTTTCTTTTTATTATCTGCTTCCACTAGTCGAATAACTCTTCTATTGGATTTAGAAAAGGGCTTTAAGCAGGAAGAAACACTGGAAAATGACTACGACCTCTAATGAGGGCCAAGACTTCTTCACTTTTATGGAATTTACTTTTATTGCAGCGCTGTGCTTTTATTTTTGATGCTCTGGTATTTTTCACGATCTTTCGTATGAAACGCCAGAATATATTTGTATTCCGTATTCATCAAAGAACATTTTTTTCTTGCCAACATCATTCTGTTATACTACACTGTGTAATCAAAGCGAGCTTGAATAATGTCCAGTGTATTTCTTCTTTCAGGAAAAAATTACACTTTTTTAACAGAATAAATTAATCGTAGATAGTGATATTTGTTGAAGAAATAGCCATGGTTTTTTTCATTTTCTCGAAGTCAAACTGTTTTTTTCTTGTTCTTGCTTTTTCTTCATTTCTTTTCCAACTATGATTTTCATTTCTCTTCTCGCTAGAAAATAATCCGAGCTTATATCTGCTCCTCTGCATGATCTGACATTTCTTATAATCTGCTGATACTACTTCTCTATCATGACATAATCTATTTGGTTGGAATAGCTGCCATCAGATGACACCCACGTACACTAAGAGAAATAAGTAACTGTACACTTCGCGGAGATAAAATGTGGTATGGGCATGTTCGCCGTATACTAATGCATAATAAACACGCCCATAAGACCTTGTATCTCCGCCAAGTGCACGGTTACTTATTTCTCCTAGCGTACCCTTATATATGTCCTTTCTTTCAAAGTGCGTGGTCATTATTTTCATATTCTTCTCTTCTGCACTCTATTAACCCTTTACCATTCTCGTTACCAGTCCTATGTTTGCTTCTTCTCTACCTACCTTCGCGTTAGCATCTCCTATGATCATTCTAATATTGCGCCTATTTACAATTCTTCTAATAATAATGTTCCGTCTTTTCTTCCTTTATGTAGCAAATGCTATCTAAGATGTGGGCGAACTGTTTAACAAACTTTTTAACTTCTTTGCTTGCTAAGAAACCAACCCCATTTCCTCTTGATTCTCCTCCGCTTGTGAAAAACACTTAGTCTCCTAATTTTAATAGAATAATTTTCACCATTTCATCAACGCATATTTCTGTTAAAAATGTTGCTGAACCATTGTATTAAATTCATAAAATGTTGTGAAAGTTGAACGAAATAAATAACGAAATAATCCACTTCCAGTTGGGTTCCCTTATCTCATTCAATATTTAAATAATGCACAATGCCTCTTCGTGCTAGTAATTGACGTTCCGCGGTGTAAATTCCTTAAAATTTCAAACGTAATACGCAAGCTCATGTTTCGAGACTGGTATCACATCATCAACTGCATAGTTAAAGAGCGGAGCATCTCGCTCGAACGTGAAATAGTAAATTTTAAATCAGAATTGTTGCTTTTTCCTTTGTTTTTCTTCTTTTTTTTTGGCGAGCGTATAATTCCCATGGGAACGGAAAGAAAATAAACTGCGCATTGTAGCGTATAGTTGTGTTTCGCTCCCTTTTCTTTCTTTTCCTAGGAAAATTAATTTAAAAAGTCACAATGCTACTACCTAAACTCCGGGTTGTTCAGGGAGTGATACATGGGCGGTCTCCTTTGAATATATAAATTTACTGTTTGTAATTGTTTTTAATATCTAAAAGTGTCAGATTTAAAAGTTGCCCCGGAGCTTTTAAAGTAAAAACATGATGCCTCGAAAGTACCTACATATATTAATAATATACAGCTTGAGCGCGCTGGGTATGATCACCCGATGCTAGTCGATATTCTTCGGACGTATATTCGGCAAATGATCTCCGCTAGCTGTGTTCGCCAAATATAGATATTAGATTTATTTTTCCAGAGTTGTTATTTCGTTATATTTACTGGAGAGAATCTCTAATTTTAATTTCTATTTCAAGGGTCGTTTTTATGTTATTTTATGGTATTCCTGTTATACTTATTTATAGTTTTTTTTTTACCATGAAATTTCTATTTATTTATTTTTCTCTAGACATCTTAGTTTATTCTGCAGATGTTTCAGGCGGGTTGTTTTTATTTCATTCTAAAACCCAGTTGTACTGCTATAACTTTGTACACAACTACATTATTATTTAATTTCATTAGGATAATCATAATTACGTTATAAGTATTACAATCTTCGCGTTATTATCGACTTAGTTATCTAAGCAATCGTCATCACTTAAAGAGAAAATTTAATTTGTTCTTTTTGTCAATCTGCAAAAAAATAATCAGATCACTATGAGTTCGAATATGAGCAGGCAATGCTAGTATGTTGTGCCGTTACTCTAATATGTATTATCGGACCACGTTTAGATGCGAGTTTACGTATACCATCGGGTGATCATACCTCGCGCGCTCTTGCTGTATATTGAGCTGATTCATAGTCCTCTTAAGACCATAAGCATATTTCAAATTATCTCATTAAAGGGTTCTGTGGTTCCGATATAACAAATATGTATGTCTTATGGAATTGATATTTGTTTGTTCGGTTTAATTCATATATCTGTCTCTACTCCCAGCCATTTAAGTGCTAACTAGACATATTATTAGCAATTAAAACATCCAAGTAGATTTTAGAAAAATATAAGGCTATATTTATAACTTCAAATTAAATTATATACATTTTCAAACATGAAACCTCTAAAAACTTATCTTTCTAACAAGAAATTAGTAACTTCCCAATGCATCAGGTGTTTCAAATTATACAATTATCTTCATATAAAAAGAAAATACACGTTGAGAAGTCAAGAGTCGAAAGCTAGAAGGAGTCGACGGCTAGACCAGTGAAACGTTGTGTCGAGAGGCGAACTCCAATAGACTTCTGGGAAAGTCGACAACAATCATAAGAATTGTTGTTAGGTATGTATATTTTAAATAAATAATAGACTACTGGGATAGTCGGCAACAATCATAAGAATTGTTGTAATTTATAAAAGTAAAAAAATAGTGATTGAAGTGGCCCATACATATTAAATGTGTAAAGTGTTGTGCCTTCGTAATAAAAATATTGTATTCTGAATGGCAGAGTAAGCCGAATTTCGCTCCTTGAGCAGCGCAGAACTAAGAAGATTTCGCTTATGATAAACAGCGCCCGAAGAAAGAAGAAAGAAGTTGGAAAAAGAAGCATTATTATAAGGTATTTTTAACCGATTATTGTAAATGAATGTATGTTGGATAATAAAGAATCAAAGATTCTAAAATAAATTTCAAATAGAGACAAAATAAGTAAATGTGAATATTAAATAAACATCGTCCCCGAAATATAAAGAGTAATGTAATTCGATATGTTTTATCTTGGTTGGTACAGATATAAACATACGTAAATGTTATATACAGCGTACGTAGTAAATTCTTGGCTCTATTGTTTATTGTGTATTTAAATTGTATATTAATGTTTTTTATTTTTTTTGTATTGAAAAACATTATATTGTATAGGATATTTCTTTGTGTGTAAAATATACAAATTATTGATTTGGAATATAAGTAATATTTAAAGTTTAAAATGGCATTTTTATTTTTATTAAAACCAATTAATGTTTAAGAACCTTTTAATTAATCATTTCTTGTAATCCGAATCGCGCTGAGAGAATTCGAGCTGAGTTTAGCTGGCAAAACAATTTTACACTTTATTTTATAAATTTAAGATTACATTAAATATATTAATTTGGATATAGAGGTTCCTATTCATTATGGTGCCCTACTTTGGGGCATTTTTAATTGAATATAAAGGTGATTCTATTACATTACATTCACAAATACTTAGGAAATGCTTAATTAAATGACGTGTAAGTTTCCTTTTTTTAAAATCTCTTCTTTTATATGTCTAATTTTTACTCTCCATTCAAAAAATCAATAATAATCTTTCTATTTCTCGGTATATAAGGATCTTTCCTTATTTTATCGACATATGCGATTTATTTTCTAAAATTCCATCATTCCTATCTTTATGATAGCTAATTCTTGATAACATTGACTTTAATATGTATATTTTGTTGTTGAATTTACAATTATTTCATTAAGTCGAGATTACAATTACGTTCAATTAGTATTTACCTACCTTTTACATATCTATACTATACTATTAAAATAAATAATTCTATTTATATAAATGAATAATATTTTTTATTAAAGTTAAATTTTAGAAGTGTTAATTTTAGTTTATAGTCTTTAAATGTTATGCATTTTAAACAGTACAATATATTGTAACGAAACCAGTAGACATCCGGCCGGACTTCCGATCGACAATAAAAAAAAGGTTGTAAATCATCTCGACGCGACTGATAAACATCGTAAAGTAATAAACCATCCATTTGCGTTGTACTGCAAAGAGACAGAATGTCTGTCGAATGTTCTCCAAACATCGAGAGGGAAATGGAGTGTACGCGAATGCTTCCAGATGTTTCGTATGTGTATATAAGGCGGCTGGGTCACCGATGGATGAATAATTCCGGAATAAGAAAGTCCTTAAGTAGTCTCGTGCCGAACAGTAAAAATAAATATAAGAAATAAATAAATAGTTCCTAAGTGGTAGCCGAAGAAAAGACATAAATATTAGAGTGTTATATGAATAGAAGTGATATAAATACGGTGCAGTCTTTATTATAGTGCAATAAAAAAATATAAATACTAGAGACATATAAATAGTACTGGTAAATAAATACATGTGTTAATTCATTTATAGTAGTTTTAAGTGTGATACATTAGTTTTACATTTTTATATTGTAATTAATTTTACGTGTATGAATATACAGACTGTTTTAAATAAATAAATTGCACGAGTTGTTTATTGCGAACCCGAAAACGTTACAATATTATATATTATAATCTAGAATTTATTGAATGAAAAATGGTGTAGATTTTATTAAGTGGGCCAAGTCAAATGACAAAGGGCTCATATTAATGAATCAATCAATGTGAGACGCTATTCAAGAAGAATAACAAAATTACGCCATTTAATATTCAAAATAACTTTCATCCATTTCATTTTTGCAATATAGTGCATCTGATTGCATATTTTAACCAACTACACATGCAATAAAATATCAAACACACATTTAAAATTTTCAATTCGAGGCAATCCATTCAATTTCAGTTTTATGGATGAAAACGCCCATAAAAACTTTTGTATTTAATTAAAAAGAGACACATTTAAAAAACTGGAGTTAAAAATTAATTTCCCTTTGCATGATGTACCGCGGCAATTAAATTTTAACCGCGTTCAGTTCTTCACCCAACATAAATACTACAGCGATTGCAGGTTTTTCTGTCTTGTTCTACTTAGTAAAACATGAATATTTCATTGACAAGTCTGCCGTGATGTGTAAATATTTTACCCTGCCGCTCTTCTCTCTTTATTTCTTCGCTCTTCTCCACGGTACAAAACATTTGCTCAGTTCCGCGCAGGTGAAATTTCCACTCCTTGTTCCATTCTCTTTCTCCGATTCCGCTTGAATTTGCCCACGATCTCTCTCTCTTTTTTTACTTCTCGCGAAATCTAAACGTTTTCTGTGTTCCTTATTCAGTGATTCACAGCTTAAATTGTACAGTTATAATTACAAATCGACAATGCTCAAGTAATAGTGTTTCGTTTAAATTATAGACATAACTTCACAACATAATATGATAAAAGATTGTCCAGATAGCGACACAGAATCCAGAGAAATTATAATACCAGAGATAGCAGCTTCTATAACAACAGAAATTGTCCACGATACTCTTAAAGTAACTAAAGTTATAGTAAAAAATTCAGAAGGGCTCTTTAGACGATATCTCCAACAACAGGTATATTATAATTCTACCGTTTTTGTAAAAAAGTAATTGAGGCAATAATAAGTAAACGAATGACAGAATTTCCAGTCTTGATGCGGTATTACAACAGCTTACAGTTGTTGCGAATAATATGTGAGATGGAACCGACACGAAATCCTTAATTTGATATTTTTCGAATGCATTGTCATACAATCCTTCAATCCTAAGTTGAATACATGACATTGGTGTAGTCGTTTTTCCGCTCATAGAATATTAATAAAAAAATGAGGTGTGACCATCACACCACTTTCTTATACGTGTATGCGTGTCAAATTATACAAAAGTTGTTCTAAACTAAGATTTAAATACTTTTATCTTCTGAAAAAATAAACAAAATCCTACTGTACTACTTCTATTCTCTTAATAAATCTCTATAGGATGCATACTTGGCGAGATATTCGAAAGAAAGTGCTACTCGCTAAGAGTAAAAGTTACTTCCTGTCGAATTTTGAAATTTCTTTTAAACAAAAATTATTCCAATTGTAGTTTGTCCATTTGTACTCTTGATAAATATATATAGAATGCATAATTTACGAGATATTTGCAAAAATCGCTATTCGATAAGAGTAAAAGTGTTACTTCTGGTCCGAATTTTGAAAATTCTTTCATACAAAAGGTATTGAAAATTACGTTCTAAATACTTTCATACTCTTGATAAATATATATATATATATAGAATGCATATTTACGACATATTTGCAAAAAATCGCTATGCGGTAAGAGTAAACGTGTTACATCCGGTCCGAATTTTGAAAATTCTTTTATACAAAAGGTATTGGAAATTAAGTTCTAAATATTTTTATACTAGTAACGTACCTGTTTAAAATGCATGGCTTGCGAAATATTCGCAAAAAACTGATTTTCGATAAGAGAAAAGACCTACTTCCGGTAGGAATTTCGAAAAACTTTTTAAATAAAATTCTTCTCAAATTTAATTTCGTGTACATATAAATTCTTTATAAATTTGTTTAAACTTATTAGTTGACGAAATATTGTCAAAATTCAATTTTTTCACTGAAGTAAACTACTACTTCCGGTTTAACACGATTTTACTGAAAAACTAATCAGATCTCAAGAGATAAATTGGAATGAATATCTACAGCGGTGAGAGAGAGAGAGAGAGAGAGGAGGGAGAGAGAGATTTTTTGAAACCCACTTTTTTGGTATCAGGAGACTTCAAAACGTGGACATCTGCAAAAATCTCGAGGTCGAAAATTTTCGTCATCATAATACTTCCTTATACTACGTATAAAAAAGTAAAAATCGATTGCAATATGTTAGCTTAATTACATTGTATATGTTACGAGTAAAGTTAGATTAACGGTTAAACTTATGTTTACCCGGTTAAACCGCGTAATACCTAGGAAACGTGGGTAAAATACGAAATATAATTGAAATTGAACATGTTTCGTTTGTGTCCTGTCAAAGTAAAGAATATTATTATAATCTATTTGTTCAAGCAAGAGAAGCTGCCATGACATTTCGAGTTACAAAGATTTCCAATAGCTTTACATTTACATTTGTTGGTCATGCATTTAGCTTTACAGTTGCAACGTTTATAACTTTGACCTCCTAAAAGTGACTGTTCATTTGCAAGTTGTCGTAAACTTTTCTTATCCAGTGATACACTTTCCAGATCTACAAGTTTCTAAATTCACACAGAAAATTGATTCCTGGAAAACATTTCCTAGATAGTTCCAGTCTTGTTAGGTAGTTTATAAAAATTGTCGTCGGTTTTCTCGATAACTGTCATGAGAATGTTTCTAAAATCGCCCTCCCTCGATCAACATCTGGAACTTTCACTCTGACTGTATCTCCAACGAAACATGGAGTGAATTTTAAATTAGAAAAGGTTATCATCTTCTTTGCTTGATTTTCTAAATTTCTTCTTGCGTCTAGTCTGTTTGAAAGTATATTTTTTTGGCACAAGCAAAGTTCACACCTCATCACATTCTGCACATTTGGTCTGATTTTCTAAGGTTTCTATATTTTTGGAGTTTTCTCTATAATTATTGTCCATATTTTCTTCTCTATTGCCACTTTCAGTAATATCTTTGTGCAGGTTGTCACTTTCAGTAATATCTTCTTCTTGCGGGTCTATTTCTGAGTCACTATCCATAGGCTGGTCTTCGTTTTGTTCTTGTTGAGGCTGTTCACCCGCACCAAATTCCCTGACGACTCTCGTAAGCTCTTCTTCGGTTTGTAGATTTTCAATAGGTTCTTTTGGAAAACCAGATGTCGATAGGCCGACTTTAATATCGTGCCCAAACATAAGGTCATAAGGAGCTAGTTTAATTCCATCATGGTATGCCCTGTTTTTCATTAACTGGACAAATCTCAGACCTTCTGACCGTCGGCGTCGCGTCGTTTCCAGTTTTCATCATCCATCGACGTCATGAGCATATTTTGTATATCTTGATTTGCTCTTTCCACACTGCCTTGTGACTGACTGTGGCGCGGTTTGCCATGTACTATTTTAAGGCCACTCCACATGGAACATAACTGTTCAATAACACGGTTTGCAAATTCACGGCCGTTGTCCGATTGTAGTATAGATGGGGCGCTAAAAATGCAAAATATATCTATCAGGCTCTTAGCAACTTCCTCAGCCCTTTTCGATTTTAATGCACATATTTGAACAAATTTTGTTAAGTGGTCTTGATACACTATAATAAATTTGTATTTCCCATCTGCATGGGATTGCATATCAATCAGGTCCACTTGACGACGGCTGTTCATCTCCGAAAGCATCATTGGTTTAACCACAAGTCCTTTCTTAGCAGTTTTAGTTTCTTTTGGCAACCTTCACACAAACAGAGATATAATTTAATAACATCTTGAGTTATATACTTGTATTTTTCTTGTATTTACTTTCCATACTATGTTTACCACCATGTCTAAAGGCCAAATGTGCATCATGAAAAATATCAAACATTTCATCGTTTGTAACGTAATACTTTATGCTAGATTCACCCGATACGACACGAGAAATAAGCTTTTCAACACCTCTAACAGAACATATTGCTGTGGCATATAAATATTTATTTTAAATAATGTTATTGCCATACGTTGGGCATCGCCATATAATTTATATGCTGTGACAACATATATTTGTGTGTATTACCACACGTAGGGTATAGTCTTTTGTACATACTGTACTCTTAAAATTATTCTTTATACACCAAGAACTTATAATTGGTTTTGTATTTTTTATCTTATATTGTTGGAGCATGTACTTTATGACTATTGTGGGTCCTGGCAATGTATGTGGTTCCTTCTCCTTTGCTGATGATTTTTCTCTTGCTCATAATAGGGAAAAGGTAATAGTTTTGTTCAAAGAAAAACTGTATGTCTATACAACATAATCATATATCTTTTACTTTGTAATTTATAGATTCAAAAATAATTTTTATATACACACCTTTATGCTCTAAACAAGATACATAATTGAAAAATGCTCATATCATTTATACCTAATGCCGGTTGTAATGTATGTAAATCTTTTATTTATTTATTTATTCTGCCAAACAAAATAAATATTTATCCTGTAAATAAACAAATGTAAACTTTTATTGTACATTTATGGATATACTTATCGATGTAATTATATTTATGTATTGGCTTCAATTAATTGCTTTAGACAACCATTTGCACGTGTTGTATCTAGCTCTTAATCTTTGCCTTGTGAAATTTTAATTAATTATTTGCTTAACTTGAAAGAGATTAATGATGCCTAGACTATACGATGAAGAAAATGCTCATTTGCACGTAGCATCTCTCCAACTGACCAACACCATTAATCCTATTTGGTTGTAATTCCAACTATATGAATTTAAAACAAACCTTACAGGATAAAATATTTACTTATCTATATTGTCCAACAATACATTGATTGATCATTTGCACGTAAAAACCAATGTCTGTCCAACAATTTGTATAACTTCCTTTTCAAAAAAAAATAAACTTACTTGCTATCAAAATATTTATTTTGAATGTCCATTATGAACGCTTCAAGTGAATTCAAATGTATTAAAATAAAATAAACTACTATGACTATACGTGATGAAGAAATAATGAAAACTACAATGTAACAATCTAAAACGTCTTATTCTTTAAGAGATCTTCCTTTCGGAAGTGTTATGAGAAGTCTCCTTCTCGGAATTGTCATCAGAAGTCCTCTTGTCGAATCTTGTTTTCGTATTTATAGCGGCAAAAAAAAACTCTATGTTGACCATTGCGCCCTCTAGTCCATATTTAGGTTGGTACTGGAATACACTTTCCCGTGAAATCACTGCCCGCATGTTGCCGTCTTGATACACGCACACATACACATATTGTTCTGACAGTTCACAATCCACCAAACGTCAACACAACTTTCCAATTCAAAGGTCCCCTCTGCCTCGCACAGCATTTCCAACGGTAGGTTTATTCTTGTCGCTAATACCATCCTTCTTTGTATTCGTCAATGAACCTATTGCCTTGTTCATTGTTCGATACATATTTTTTCTTTCCATTTATTAATGTCAATTTCACTTTTCTTTTAGCCGGATTGCGACTTGGCAAAATGGGAAACATGTTGGAGATAAACATTATTTTTCTTCCCGCACTGCCTGTACCTGTAGAACACGTCTGTTTCTCCACTGCCTCTCTGAAGCATTGTGTTGCAAACAAATCACAAACACATATACTTTTTATTTATTTATGATGTCAGCTACCCTTAAATACAAAAATGTTGTTGCTGATCGTTTCTACATTTTATATATTTTTATATCCTTTCTTAGTCTATTTATAAGCTAAGGTAAATTTTATCTTTTAATACAATTTAGTTCATAAACACTTTCATAAAATTTTTACTGCTTTATGCATATAAATCACAATAATTTACTCATTTATATTTCTTGCATATCTTATTTCATTTTTTTCATACAATTCTATTGCTTTCACATGACTCATTCTCTTAATTGTTCCATCCATTAACATAACTCTTTCTCTATTATTTGCCTTCATTTCCCTTTTTGACTTAAACAGCGGTCCATTATTTAGAATGTTTAAAGCAATGTTTACGCATTGTATAAAATTAGGTTCCTTTTTATGATATGTAAACCATACATTTTGTGTATCTTTTCTACAAAAGAAATATATTACTTATATTTATTTTGTCTTTATTTCATATTTTTATTTAATAAATTTTTATTCTACATCTTTTGTTTCATATTTATTTAATAAACTTTATTTTGTATTTCTCATTATTTACTTGAATAATAATAGTTTTTTAAAATCACTTTTATAAATTGACTATGTGTATGCAACTTTGTATACCTTCATGTAGTTCTTGTTGCATAGTTTTACTCAATAATATTTAAATAGGATTTTTGTTATTTTTATTTTTTTATTTCAAAGCTTAAACTAATTCTTAAATTAATCTCTAAAGCTATTCTTATTCTACAAATTTTGCGAGTTCACGGCAATATGTCAAACCGCTTCAAACGTCGATATTGTAGAGCGGTTTTGGTTTTAGCATTTTTTGACAACTTGACTGATTCTAATATTTCTTGGTATTGTTCATTACTAAAATAAAAACTGTTTGCACTTCTCGAAGACACCAACTCATTGAAAACTTCATTAAAATGCTGTCTTAAACGCACACGTCCACCAATACGCAATAATAATTCCTACATCCAACTTTAACCACACTAACCCGGATAGAACGCGATTTACCCGGGTAAAGCGAGAAATAGCTATAATGTCGGCTATATTTCGTACTTTACCTATGTTTCTTGGATATTTCGCAGTTTACCCGGGTAAACCTAAGTTTAACCGTTAATCTAACTTTACCCGTAACATATATAATACTACTATATCGCGTGTAGACAAGGAAAACTTTTCTCCAACATTGTGAAATAGAAAACATAGTGCTATGCTGTTTAGAGGCACGTTGTCAAAACTGCGCATACGTTACAAATAAGTTTTCAATTTTAGGTCTGTTTGTTTATCACATAGGTTCATTACTATAAATATTTAATTTTAGTTTTCAAAACGTTAAAGAAGTAAATCGACAATTTAAATTAACATCCCTTAACGAATGAAGACATATCGCTGTAGCATCATATTAAAATTGTAGCCAAACAAACGATCATACTGAACAAATGTATTTGTCAAAAGTTGTACGAATTGTGGTTATGTTATAGTAAATATTGAAAATTAATTTTGGAAAACCCGCAGTTTCTTTGAAGATGTTATGGTGGGATATCGTAAATAGAAAGAAAAACACCTCCATAGGTCATGCACAATAATTTGTGATATAATAACACCAAAATTATTCAACTCAACATGCAAGACTAATAATGAATTAGATAATGTTGTATTATTGCATTCCAGAATTACTGTGATCTACATCGAAGCAATGTACAGAAACAACACAGTAAGTTTTCAAAAAGGCATCTATTAAACCTCTGTAGCAATTTGTTCAAGAGGCATTATTGTTCCTTATTTTTTTGAGAATAATCAAGTACAATCAATCACAGCAAATCCACAACGATATTTTTCGATGATCCGCAATTTTGTAAGACCAGCCTACAAGCATTTGAAGGGTTTGATCCATCGCACATGGTTCCAGCAGGCTGGCGTGACAAGCCATACTGCGAATGAAGCTTTAGAGGCAGTAAGAAGTTTTTCCATAAAAAAATAATTTCACGTAGAGGTAACATTGACTTGCTTACAAGAAGCTAGATTTCTTCTTGTGGGGTTACCTTAAAAGTATATCCTCTGGCGAATGTAAATGAACTTAAACACCGAATAGAGAAGAAATTACCGCCATTCATGTATCACTGTGTCAACGAGCTATTCTAAATGCACGATATCGTTTAGATGAGTGCATAAGACGTCAAGAGCAACATTTAGACAACATTGTTTTTCAAGTTTAATTTCCAGATAACAATAATTTTATTTCGAAGTACAATTTACGTCAGTCACCTGCGGATTCTTATATTATCTGACAGTCAAGCGGCACAGGCCAAGTGGTGCCGTCAAGACTGGTCTGAGAATGCCTCGAAGAACTTAAACTGCTGGCAGTCCGGAATAAGGTAAAACTGATAGGTAGGCTCATAGGCTCAGAACCGGCTCGGGGGTACCCAAAAGTATGACTCGAAGCCATGTCAAAGACTGGGTTTATGAAAAACATAAACAACACTGGGCAACAATTCCAGGACAAAATCATGGTAAGGAATTTATTGACCAACCATGGAATAAAAGAACCGCAGAACTACTACACATGAGTAGGGAACGGCAGCGAACAACAACTGGTCTTTTGACTGGTCATGCACCTATTAAAGTACATTTCAACTGGATAGGCCTGTATGATGGAGATCTTAGTTTTAGACTCTGCAATAGCGAACCAGAAACAGTCAGGCTTATCCTGGTAACGTGTGAGGCACTGGAACACAGGAGGCAATGCAGTTTTGGACAACCGAATGTAGATTCAGAGATGTTCAAGAGACACCCAGTAAAGGACCTGTGCAGCCTTGTACAAGACACAACATTACTGGAGTGGGTAACATGAGATAACACTGGTTGAGGACAATAAGCCTTATCGGCTGCGGTGCAAACAGGAGACGTTAGTCAGATAGGTCTGGAGGAAAAAAAAGTACACTTTATTAAAACATTCAAAAACCAATGGACTATTTTATTTTTAAAATCGAATTTCATTCTGAGTCGCCCTTTATTATGCTGTTTAAAAATAAATACACGTGTCGCTTTTGTACTGTAACATACTATTTGTTACCTTGAAATTTCCTTTTATAACGTGCACGCACTCCTATCGTGAATTAACACAGACTCGATTTTAACATTATTATCAGCATTAGAAATACTTATGATAGAATGAAATGTTAGCACCTATTCATCGTGGCAATTTGTTTCAAACGTATTCCGTCGAAGTATGTTTTAGTTCAAGTCTGCACCAATAAAGTTGTGAGCTACTGTATAGTTGAAAGTGTATACAATTGTTATCTTCCACCCTTACATAATGTAACTTGAACCGTTTCAGAATGAATTTTTCTGTTTTTTTTTTCGTTGTATCAGTGTAAAAGTGTAGCGTGGGTGTCGTGTGGTAGGGTACGTCCTCGGTGATGTTTTGGGGATGCGAAGGAGGGGAAAAAACATCTAAAAATAAATAAATCAGGCGGCACTATTACGTTTCCAACTTGCCGTTACAACTTAATTTCGTTGTCTTTCCCCCATGATTTTTATTTTTATTCGAGCGACGGAATACGCTGCCAAAGTATGGGGGACGGTAATGTTTTTTCTTTTTTTTTTACTTCTGGGAATAATTTTCTTTATGCGCGCATTTCCTGTGTTCAAATGGAAGAAATCCCGTAATAATTTCGTTACTGCTAAGGTATAAGAGAAGCAGAAGAAAATCGAGTTTTAATTTTCGGACACGGATTTTTTTTTTCTTTTTAGCTACCGTCATAACAATTTTATTATAATCATTAAGGGGCATTTAAATAAATATAGTTTAGAGAAAGAAAAAGTGAAACTGTCATACTCATAATTTAAAACACGGCTCTGTCTCTTTTTAATGACGGACTTTCTATTTTACCAGACCAGGATTTTCTTGCTCCAGAAGCGTGCGCTCAGATCCTTGTGCGGCCTGAAACCAAAGTAGTCCTGCAGGGGGCACTTTAGGGGTGAGGGTATACTAACTATAAATATAGTTTAGAGAAAGAAAAAGTCAAACTGAAGGGCATGTTTCTGTCATACTCATAATTTAAAACACGGCTCTGTCTCTTTTTAGTGACGGACTCTCCATTTTACTTT
Organism: Amphimallon solstitiale; assembly: GCA_963170755.1. Taxonomy (NCBI): domain Eukaryota; kingdom Metazoa; phylum Arthropoda; class Insecta; order Coleoptera; family Scarabaeidae; genus Amphimallon; species Amphimallon solstitiale. Next base: position 62,536,041 of record OY720680.1, read on the forward strand.
CTTATACGTACTGGGGAAACTCCACAGCCGCGACCAGGATTTTCTTGCTCCAGAAGCGTGCGCTCAGATCCTTGTGCGGCCTGGAACCAAAGCAGTCCTGCAGGGGGCACTTTAGGGGTGAGGGTATACTAACTATGGCCTCAGTTTTTATTTTACGGACTTCAAAATACTTATACTTGCGCACAAAATGGACTTTCCACTAAATTGTGAACACCATTCGCATTATACCCGTCATGGGGCTGATTTCAGTGTCCCATATAGGGATGGCAAAAAATATAAATATATCGATATAATCATCATATGATATATCGAAAGCTATACAGGGTGTTCCTAAATATCATGTACATAAGGAAGGGGGTAACTATTTGGTTTATTTTGTGCCTAAAATTTCATATAAACATAGGTCTGCAAACGCTTCGTTACCAATATACAGGGTGTTGAAATTTCAAGAATTTTTCACTTTTTACTGTATAGCTCCTGCAGTTTTTTTACGATTTCTAATGTCAATTGTCAAATTAATAAACTCAAGTGATTATCTGAATAAAGCCAGAGCCTGCTAGACCATTTTAAAAAATTTAATTTTCTCTGGCGAATTACAGAAAATTGTTTTCTATTTTTTTTTCTCGATAACGGTCAGAGATAAGAAAAAAATATAAGAGATCAAAAAGTTTCTAAACAAGACAGAAAATTTATTGCGTATTTTAGAATCTAGCAGTGGCGCATCGCAAAAAAGTTCAGGGTGAGAAAAGAGGGCATGACCCCGAAAAAATTATTACCCTGTAGATTTACATAATCATTTGGCATGGCTAATGATGCAGGCCTTATAGCGTAACCTACCTTCCAAATTTGAACAAAATATCTCAAAAACTGCAGGAGCTATACAGTAAAAAGTGAAAAATTCTTGAAATTTCAACACCCTGTATATTGGTAACGAAGCGTTTGCAGACCTATGTTTATATTAAATTTTAGGCACAAAATAAACCAAATAGTTACCCCCTGCCTTATGTACATGATATTTAGGAACACCCTGTATATCGATACATGCGATACATCGGAACAAATATATCGATACATACGATATATCAGAACAAATACATCAATATATGAAAAAATCGAATATATGTACTTGTGTAGGTATATATTTTTTTTTATTTCTAAAATTCAAGTTTTCTTAATAGCTACCGAGAAAATACTCAAGAATAATGTAATAAAAAAAGTAATTTTTATTAACTATAACTTACAAGTAGGTAAAATATCCAGTTCTACAAAATTGAATTTTTTTATGAAAAATAAAATGTATTTTTTTTTACAAATCATAACTGTCTCATAGCCACAGGACAATAAGTAAGCTGTTTGCCTGCATTTGTGGGTACATCAGTTCCATAAATGCAAGCTATCAGGCAAAGAGCTCAAAAATAATAATTTGGAAAGTCTACTTCCCTTGAGACGGTTACGACTTTTTGTAGCGGTTGCTCCAGCTTTTGAAAATAACCTCTCACTGGGGACCGACGTTGCCACAACACCAAAATATTTTGCCGCTAATTTAAATAAGTTGGGATATACCACTTTCATTTCATTCCAGGTATCCAAGAGATCATCATTTAGGTTTCTAACTGGCACGCTTAAATATTGATTAAGTTCACTATCCTTATTTGATCTGCCTTGTCCACTTTTTTTAGTGCTAGCTAATCTTTTATGATGGGCCCATAAATCAAATTCAGGACCTTCAGCAGACGAATCAGAAGATTCGGATGAAGAAGAGGTTTTTTGCAAACTCGTGATCTCACTTTTTATGTGTCTCATCACAGTACCTAGGGTTTGAGGATCTCTGAAGTGTATTTGTTTGAATCGAGGATCTAATATTGTGGAAACTGGTGGTATATAAGATTTTTCGATAGCGCCAAACCTCTTTTCAATTTCTTTTAATAAGGTTGTTTTCAATTCTTTACCTATTTCATACCGGGGCACATAATTGTTGTACTGATCCATCAGACAACGAATCATAGGTATTACTTTGCCTATTGTTGGGTAATTTTCACCACTTATCTCTACTGTCATCCTTTCTAATGGCTTTAGATATTTGCATACTTCGCGTAAATGCTCAACTTCGGCTGCAGTAATCATATTTGGAGCATTAACATCGGAAAGTAAAATATTGCTGACCATTGGTGACATTTGTAAAAATCTCTCTAACATGTAATATTTGGAGTTCCAACGAGTTTTGACATCCAAAATCAGTTTTTTTATGTTTCCTTCTAGCGTTTCTGCATCGATTTGTGCTTTTCTTAACTGATCACTAGCCTTAACACTTCTTTTGAACCATACTACTATGGATCGCACCTTGTCAATAATATTATTCAAACCCACGGTGTTTGTTAGCGAATTGTCACATACCAAATTGAGAGTATGTGCGAAGCATGGGATGTGTCGGTTTTTCCCAAATTTGTCATGTATAGCTTTGACCATATTGGCGGCATTGTCCGTCACTACAGCAACAACATTATTAGGATCAATTCCCCAAATTTCGAGAGCTTTGCCCAATTCTAAAGCAATATAGTCCGCTGTGTGAGACTCTGTTAATTCAATAATACCTATTGTCGCTGATGTTAACTTCATATCATGTACAAAGTGGATAGTGAGGCCCATAAAACTTTTGGTCTGCATATCGGCAGTCCATATGTCCGTTGTAAGTGTTAAATGCTTTGATTGTTTTAACATATTTTTAAACGCGGCTGAAACCACCTCGTACTTTCTATCAATATTATTTTTGATGGTGTTTCTGATTGGTACTTTGTATAAAGGTGCCACTTCGTTCATCAAAGACAGAAAACCCTTACCTTCTACAATATTAAATGGCAAATTATCCTGAACAACAAATTTTACTAATGCTTCCGTTAGTTTCACATTCTTAGAGCCACCATCTAAAAATAGAAATAAACGGTGAAATTCATGCCGATTATTAAAAATGTCAGCTTTACCTTTGAAGGATGAAATTGTTTTGAAGGCAGACACAATTGTAGCTTGCTTGAATAACGAGCTTGTTATTTCTCTACTTGTGCTTGGTTCAGCCTCATATTCAGAAACTGTCATTGTTGAAGTTGATGAATGATCATCACTTTCTTGTGAAACAATAAGATTTTCCTATAAATATTTAATAATAATTTATTAAAAATTAGGGGTATATTGGTCTTACCTCATCTTGAGGTAGTGAACTACTAGTTCCAGCCGTTTCTACATCCATTCGGCTTTTGGGTTGGAATGAACCTTTTCTCTTTTTTGGTTCATCAGCCTTCTTTTCCTCCTCAGTTAAATGTTGTAGAACGGAGGAATGTTTTTGTTTGAAATGTGTTTTTAAATTTGTTGTATTGCCCGAAGTTTTCAGTACCTTAGCACACAGACTGCATTTAGCAGTATTTGGAGCAATTTTTTTTAAATGCTTCCAACTGTTACTTCTCGGAGGAGCCATATTTTCAAGACTAATAATCGGTCACTTCGTATTTAATAAATAAAGTTGATTTCAATTTCCACTTCATTAAACTTTTGAACAATCGCACTATACTCTTTCACAGTGAACACTTTTGTAGCTCTTTGGAGACTGCGGAAAAAGTCGAGCTTTATTTATAAACTTTGTACTTTGTATGGTAATTCTCCGAGAAAAATGTTCGGGGAAGAACTTGATTTTGTTACAATAGTTCAAAGGAATCCCGATTATAGCCGATAATTCTGATACCTATCGTATGAAATGTAGGTAACTAAGTTACTTTCGCTCCTCGACGCTAGAGGGTACTACTATTAAGTAACTTAACAAATGTTGGTTTTAAAACAAACTAAATTGAAGTTTCATTGAGTTTCACACTTTCTTAATTTTTCGATATATTTCAACAAAAATATCGATATATTTTGCGATATATCGAAACTATTATATCGATATTTATTTATCGATATATTTGAAAAAACATCGATATATTAAATATATCGATATATCGTTGCTATCCCTAGACTCCCATATCACCGTTTAACGTCGACCCAGCAAAATGTCAACTATTGGGGACCGAAATTTTATAATAATCTACCGTCGAACTGGAAATCGCTGGAAATGGATCCGTTCTCAAGAAAGGTGAAGACTTTGTTATTGAAGAGGAGGTGTTACACCATGGAGGAATTCCTTTTGTTTTAATAGATAATTCACACAATATGTATAATGTGTAACTTTAATGTTAATTGTATTTTGGTTTTGTGTCTTTTGTTGCCTCTTGTCTAGTTCCTGTTTAATTCGTAACGACACATATCTGTGATACTTTTATTGACAATTGATTGTAATGGTGATTACAAAAATAAATATTATTATTATTATTATAAGGAAGTATTGTGATGACGAAAATTTTTGACCTCGAGATTTTTGCAGATGTCCACGTTTTAAAGTCCCCTGACACCAAAAAAAATGTATTTACATGTATAATCTCCCTCTTGAGATCTTACTAGTTTTTCAGTAAAATCGGTAGACCGGAAGTAGTACTTTACTTCACTGAAAAAATCGAATTTTGCAAATGTTTCGTCAATTATTAAGTTTATACAAATTTATAAATAATTATACATTTTTTTCGAAATTCCTACCGGAAGTAGCACTTTTATCGAAGATCAGTTTTTTGCGAATATCATAATGCTTTTTAGGTAGGTACATTAGGAGTATAAAAGTATTTAAAACATAATTTTAAATATCTTATGTATAAAAAAAAATTCAAAATTCGGACCGGAAGTAACACTTTTACTCTAACCGAATAGCGAATTTTTGCGAATATGTCGTAAATTATGCATTTTGTAAGAGTACAAAAGTATTTAGAGTTAGATTTGCAATGTTTTTTGTATAAATTAAATTTCAAAATTCGGACCGGAAGTAGCACTTCTACTATTAGAGAGTAGACTTTTTTCAAATATCTCGCACAGCATGCATTTTATAGGGATTTATTAAGAGAATAGAAGTACTTAAAATAGGATTTTGAATATTTTTTGTAAAAAGAATTCTAAAAATTCTATAAGTCGTGTGGCGGCCGCACCTCATTTTTTAAATATTCAACATCAGTAGTCCTATTCACAGCCTGCAATAAGACCAATAAAAGGTATATGGAGAAGCCCCCTACTAGTGCATAATTTATGAGCAAACGTTATACATTTACGTGTTTAACTAATGGATTAACCCTGTTGTAGATTACAAATTGGTGTAATTAGAATCCAACTATCTTATAATTAATGAAAAAGCTCGAAATCTCGTTAATACCAGCACGCGCATCAGAAATACATATATGAATATGAAATAAATTTCGTAATTATAGTAATTGAAATATAAGTGGTAGAAGTCGACTTTAAAATAGTAGGTATAATAATGATATTTAAAACGGATAAAGCAAAACACTTGCTTCCCCTACTGACAGACAAGTACTTGACTATATTCCAACTGCTGTCCATTACTTCACTCATTATGAAGATGTAGTCTCCATTAATGTATTCATTTTGCAGAAGACGTAAGCATAAAATGAAATAGCTATTACTTCCTTATACGTTGTATAAGAAAGTATTGTGATAAAAATTTCGTCGAGATTTTTGCAGATGGCCGTTTTGAAGTCCCTTGATACCGAAAAAGTGATTTTAAAAAGCTCTCTCTTTGTGTGTGTGACCACAATAACGGTCAAACTACTACAGTTCCAAATTTTGCATTTACGAGTATAATCTCTTTCTTGAGATCTAATTATATTTTCAGTAAAATCGGTAAACCGAAAGTAGTAGTTTACTTCGGTGAAAAAATCGAATTTTGCCAATATTTCGTCCACTACAAAGTTGAAACAAATTTATAAAAATTTAAATGTACTCAAAATTAAATTTCAGAACAATTTTACTATAAAAGTTTTTCGAAATTTCTACCGGAAGTAGGTCTTTTCTCAGTTTTTTGACAATGCATATAGAGATTTATTAAGAGAATAGAAGTACATATGGTGGAAATGCGTTACATTCAGTTGCACGTCATACTAGATCCATGACGACTCGCCTTGTATATGTTGCCGGATCTATTTTTATTTCTGTCAGTGACATTTGATATAACAAAAGAAACGATACTATACAATACACTATACAATAACTATAACGTAATATATTTAGTAATTGAAATGCTCTAAGACTTCAGTCTTTCTCAACTTATTATATTGATTTAGATTGTCGAAAAACCTTAAATGTTTCATTACGAATCCATAATATAATTTAAAATAAGCAAAACTTACGCTATTCACATTAAATTTAACACATGATTATAGAAAAGTTTGTACAAAGCCTCGACTGTTTACAGAAACCTTTCGGCATTATATTCAATGGACGCAAATAAATAATAAATACACTTCTAAGAAGCACTGTTTTTAAACAATTTATATCAAAGCAAAAATAAACATAAAAAATTTGACAGGAAGAAAATACACAACGCACGCCTTTTTGACAGATATGATTTATCTGTCAACACCGAATTAAACTATTAGTCTATTAAAAATATGTAATAAAGAAATTTAATATTGAAACGGAAATTATGTGTTTATTTGCCATGAATGCGTATATTACGATCAATTTATAAATTTTGTATTTAAGCTAATGAAATAAATGCCCTCAAGTATAATTTAACAAAGTAACTTTTTTAGTTTCTCTAATATAGTAATGACAACATGTAAACGTCATCGATGACGTGCAACTGAACTTAACGCGTCTCCAGTATAGAATAGTATTTTGAATAATTTTTGTATAAAAGAAATTTTAAAATTTAGATTTAAAGTAACACACTTACTCATAGGTTTATTTTTCTAAGAAGACAATAGTTATTTACAAACCAAGTCTCGGAAAGACTATGTTCTCGCATGAGCGCATTTTAAAAGCACGAGCGACCGAAGAAAGCAAGTGCTTATAAATATTATTGATGAAAGGGATCAGTATCATATCTAACCTAAATTAGATTACCTAATTAATTTAAGCATTTCATGTGCGTAACCTATTACTACTCACATTTCCATTAAGTTTAAGTTATTATATTCTTGCATATGACGTTTTTATTCTTATATTTATAGTGGATTTGCCGCTTTTTGGGTTTTGATTGCAATTAAACTGCCAATGTGAATGTTGCTTGCAAGATCGTCAAATACATGGCGCTTACAAATTAGTTCTTTATAGACTAAATTTTATCATTACAAAGTTCGATTTTTTTTTAATGCCACAAAGAAGCAGTTGCCTTTTTGCAATTTTTACAGTCGAGTTGACCGGGAAACACTATTTGCTGGTCGAGCGTTGCATGCGCGAAATGTCACTTTACAGGCGGTGAGTACAGAAAAGTATTTAAAACAAACTTCAGTAAAAAAATCAATATTTACCAATATCTCGTCAACTACTAAGTTTAGACAAATTTCTAAAGAATACAAATGTATTAAAAAGTGAATTTGAGAAAGTTTTACAAAAAAAAATTTTCGAAATTCCCACCGCAAGTAGGTCTTTTTGTCCTATCGAAAAACAGTTTTTTGCAAATACCTCACAAATTATGATTTCTGTACAGATTTATCCGGAATACAAAAGTATATAGGTATAGCTCGAGTTACACCAATTTTGGTATATAACAAAATTTAAAATTCGAAACTGAAGTAACACCATTACTCTTATCGAATAGCAGTTCTTTGGGAATATTTCGCAAATTATGCATTCTATACAGATTTATTATAAGTTCAAAAGTAATTAGAGCTAGTTTTGTAACAATTTTTGAATAAAAGAAATTCAGACCGGAAGTAATACTACTCTTATCAAATAGCAGTTTTTTGCAAATATCTCGCAAATTTTGCATTCTATACAGATTTATTAAGAATCCAAAAGTATTTAGAGTTCCATTTCGAACAATTTTCATATATAAGACATTTCAAAATTCGGACCGGAAGGAACACTTTTACTCTTATCGAATAGCAGTTTTATGCAAATATTTGTCAAATTATGTTTCTATAGAGTATTATTAAGAGAATAAAAGTACTTTGAGCTGGACTTGGTATAATTTCTGTACAAAAAAAAAAAAATCAAAATTCTGATCGCAAGTAACACTTTTACAGAAACCATGAATTTTGTTATTAGTACCTATATCACACTTTTAATGTCGAAATAGAAAGGTATTTGCATTTAGAAAATATCTAAATTTATAGATAAGTTATATATATGTTCCTCGTTATAACGTACTTCCGAACTATTACAATAAAAACGAAAATTTGCCAAGAAACCGGTAATACCTAAACTATTGTTTTAGCATTAAAACTTTCCCCGACAAAACTTTATAATTAATGTTACAAGTAGATTTAATAATCTATTACAGTAGTTATGTAATCAAGTATAGGTACTAGGAAAACTGCTTACAACTGCTCTCACATAATAACTGCCTACCTCTCCAGATAAACGGCAAACAAATGTTGGGGAGCTTCTCCGACCAACTCGCAACCGGCCATAAAATTCGCTCGCCGCAATTCCACCTAAGTTATAACTCATCGAAAAGTTTGCTGTAGGTACCTAATTTCGGCATCCACATTAGTTCGTGAAATATACGAGGTGTTATTATTCGTAAAATCAATTATGTAGGAGTAATTTACCTTTCTGAAAGTGCTGGGTGTTGGTCTATTATTATAGTAGATACATTTCTTGAGATATTTTGTATATGTATTTAATCGTTGTTGCGTCTGTTAGTAATTGTGTTACTTCTGAACAACTTGACCGATTTGATATATCTGCACAGAGAAAAATGTCGTTGTAGAGAGAACAAAATATTTGTAGTAAATGTATTGTGGTAATAGGTCTTACAATTGTAGTATAGGATGCAAAGGCGAGCATTAAATTTTACTAGTGTAAGTGTCACGAAAAACTATTTTCTTGCATTTTGGTATTGTAGTAAATTATATAAACACTGAATTGTGAATATAACGTCGACTAGTTGTAACAGGAAAAATATGTTTGTAGTTAACATACAGTTGTGGTATACTACACAACTTTTAGTCAAATCGACAATTGTGATTTTCAAGAGTTACTATTTATATAGGTTGCACAAACTTTTGGTTTAATTTAATATGGAAAGATACGTTTCTTTATTATTGCACTTACGCGAATTAAAATCTAATTTATGTAATAACGTTTGTGTTAAATACATAAAGTGATAATTTTGTAAAATTAGATTTTCTTGATTATTAAGTGAGGACTAGTTTACACTCGCCCACGTTAGTATTCCTACGCACAGCAATTCCTACACCATAGGAAAATTGCCTAACAATAATTCAATAAACATTTACTTGATGCTGTTTGCTACGTGTTGTGCAATCGAAATCGAAGGTGGTTGGGGTGATAATGGCAGAATTATTCTAGCAGTTGGGCTTACTAAATCTTTTACCGAAGTTTACAGGTATGTACTTATATTTAAATAATTCTGTACCAGTATCTATCTAATATGTAAGATGCAAATTTGAACGGATAACTCAATTACTAATATTACAAATTACGATACTAGCGTTAGTAGATAATTAATAACTATCAAAAGTATACATATATACATTTATACATAAACGTATATGCACATATTGCTGTTAACCTTGCGTTTAAATAAAATTTATATAATTTATTTATTTATTTGTTAAATAAATAAATAAAATTGAAGTTTGTGCTAGCTCTATAGGCAAAACAGCATAATTCATTATCTCTCGTGGGTTCTACTGTGATTTACTTCTTTCCTTACTTGTTTCACTTTCGTTATTATTGTGATGTTGTGTGGGATAGGGTTATTAATAATTATGACACCAGATTACTCATGTGAAAAATGTATTATATACTTATTGATTACAATAGGTAAAATTTATTTTTGACTGTATATTATTTATTTTATTTATTTATTTACAATTCTTACAAGTAACAGTTTTCACAATAATATCGTGTTCGTTCATTTAAATATGTATTCAATCAATACAGGGTTTCTCCGCTTTCACTCTTTTCTTACGAAGGCCTGTATATTTGGGCCAAATTATATTGACTTGATAATGAAGGTACTGACTAATCGGCTTTATGCAAACATTCACACGTACTACATAAAGCTTGGATCAATCACCACCCCAGATACATTCCTAATGCATCACAAACTAATTGTCAAAACCTCTATTCTCACGGAGACTTTAGATTCTTAGTGCGAAGCGTTTAGGCGTTCCTGTTTATAAAAGTTTGAATATTGTTCAAAGCAGTACTTACTAAGGTCTTTCTTAATGAACACTGGTCCGTTGTGCAAGTATTCGCACACAGTACACTATTAAGACTAATGTTCTTAATTTTTAATTAAAAATTGTGTCCCTATATTTACGTTCTATTATTTAAATAACTAAGTATTAAAAGAAATGGAGTGATTAGAGAGAACCTGTATATTTTTGATTGAATTTAATAGTTATAACAATATTATTTACTACTCACTGCGTAGATTCATATAATTCCTCGAATTCTTGTTGAAATTGGTTTTCCATTTTTGTAGATTCTTCTCTCATTGGAATCTTCTATAAATTAAATGATGACGCTCACTTTTTGCAAATATGGCGACCAGAAAACAATTGGAAATTATTCCTATAGAAGCGTATAGGCTTCTTGTTTGTTTGTGAATTGTTAGGTAATTCTTTTATATTTGTTCTGCGGTAATAATGGTAAGCGTGTAACGACCCCACTTAACCATTATTTGCTCAACACGTAGATGTATTATTTACTTCAAGAGACGCTATTACTTTGTTGTGAGTTAGAAGTTTTTAATGTCACAGGAACCAGCTAACAATTAACTAATTTTCTGTTCCGACGCGTTTTTTATAGTTGAAAATAAATGCCACTCGCTATTTGATTGTTTTGCGGACTTTTATTTTTTAATTGTTCGTTGTAGCGCCTCTAGCGGATATCTCGACATTTATGCCTTGTCTCTTCTTCCTCTTGTCGTATTTTAGGTTGGTAATTATTTTAGTATGTTCGATCTTGACATTTGATGTCTTCTACATTCACCAACGACAGTATTTGTTGTTGTTCCATATATTTATATCTAATGTGCAGTAAGTATATTGATATTTATTTTAATGTTTTTCTTACGTTATTTTATTCGTTTATTGCTATCGTAAACATTCATTGTACTTATAAATATATTCATTACTACTTTCGTTGTTTCGTAGGTACATTCTTCGACCAAGCGCTAACCTTACTCGTATTTTTGTTCTGGTGCTTTTAATCGGAAAGAATGGAAAGAAATTGGATATTGTTTCGATCGCCAGTCCCTCCGTCTGCGGCTTCTCCGTCTGCTCCGTTCTCTCCTTGAACCATCTCACCGTTCGTGGAGAGTTTTGTATGTTTAATATGCTGTAATAAATCATTGCTTTTTTATATTAATGCTGCTTATTCCTTTGGTTACAGATGTTCGTTTGTATGTGCACTAAGTTTGGAACCATGAAGAGGATTGCAATTACTCGCATTACAATGAGAATTGATACCTTTGTTGCATATATTTAAAAATATTATACGATTTTGTGATGTTCTTAATGATATACTTTATCTTAATATCCTTTTCAACGCAAGTGTATGTATTTTATTTTTAAGTTGCTTGAGTGCATTAAGCCTCTTCATATACATTACGAGCATATCTTATTTTATTCTCTGAATATAGTTTAATTGCTTTTAAATGATTGACTCTTATAATTGTTCCGTTAGTTAACATCACTCTTTCACGGTTGTTGGTCTTAAGAGTCTTTCCATTTTTAAATGTAGATTCTTTGCATAATATACTCAGAGCTCTTTTTGTTCCTAACTTGTAGTCAGGTTCTTTATTTTCAAATTTAAATGTTATCTCGGGTTTTTCACTTCTGAAAATAAATATTCATTTGTGTCATTGACTGTTATTGTTGAGGTTTTTCCTCACTTATTTCTAAATGATATGTATATATATATTGAACTGGTGTCGATTATGTGACAACACCAGTCAAATACCCACAAACACATACAGTCACCCTTTAAAACCCCTTGAATACAGGCAACCATATATACATCGGCGATGCATTATGTTTGGACCCTTGTATAAGAGTACAGGTAAAAATTCCTAAAAATTAATACAGATTTTACTAACAAATCTAGTAAATTCTGAGTAACCCATCAAATTTTAAATATTAGAAAGAAATTCACCCCCAAATTTAGAATACCAAACCAATGACTACTCTTTTCAGGAACCCCAACTGAAACCCCCGTATTAATCACTAAATATTAAAATAATTACCTGATTAGTTTAAAATACACATTAGTCTTATTTTTATACTTATATTTAGCAAATCTCCACAATACAACAATAATTAGTTAAGTGTTATATAGGCAAAGTATTAATTTAAAATGAATCTGACAGCCATTACAAATGGACAATTTTAAATTACAAATTTCATCATTTAGTACCACACTATGAGCATATAATTGAGTACCATTTTATAGTGTGATTTCTCAAGAGTAAATTGTCACAAAAAGTTACAGGTTCAAGGTTAAAACAAGGTTGATAGTATCGAAAGCATCATCTCAAACTTTGGCAAAAGTATTGCACATGCATGACAAATTGTTATCTAAAAATGCATAGCTTAAAACTAAAATAAACTAATGGTGAACATAAAAAACATTTAAACCATAAACTAGTTTACAAGTTACAAGCATGGTAACAAACAATAAAACTCTTAGTTGCGCACATTTAAGTTAAGCATCATTTTAATTTTCAAATTTCGACGCGCCATTTTGACAAAGGCATAATTAATTTCAAATATTTCCTATAAGTAATCAAAGTAATTATAAATTAACTCTAGCAGTTACAAAGTCTATCGAGACGCATTTATGTTGGAATATTTTTCAATGTCATATTTACAAGTTGAGTACAGATATTTAAATAAGCATTTTGAATAATTTGACAGTTGTCAACATAGGTAAAAGAAAAGTTTTATAATATTAAGTACAAACTATTCAGATAATTTAAAAAGGTGGTAAAAGATTAAGAAAAGGTCATAGTTTCATGTTATAACAGTAATTCGTAAATAAAGTAAAAGACCATTTAGTTATTCCACTTCAAAAACTAACCACACTAATTTTTTGTATAAAGAAAGATTTTAAAAAGGATTAAAAGACGAAAATATATTGTATGTATTTATAAGTTTAATTTGTAAAGGTAAAGTTCTACTAAAAAGGCATTTTAAGCCAAAATTCTGATATTTAAATTTATTTTATTAGCGTCATTGACGTCATCGAACAAATGAAAGTCGAAATGCTAAATTTGCCCTTTAATTTTTAAAAAATGTGTTTTTCTAAAAGAAAACGAATTAAAGTAATTTTATTGTACCGATTGAAAGACGAATTAATTTAACTAAGATAAAACATGATTCCACAAATATTCAAAAATAGACTTGCCCGTAAAAAGACTTTGTAAAATTCTACTGTATAAAATTGCCATGGTTACAACATCCACAACAGAGATTGATATAAAAAGGCACATCCGACGAGACACAGGGATTATTCATTCAAGATTCTTCATTGTTTCGTGAGCATTCATGGTTATGCAAGCGGATTATTTATTCATTAATTGATTATTCAGAATTATTCATTGTTTCGTGAGCATACATGGTTATGCAAGCGGATTATTCATCGATTGATTTTTTTTTGTGAACCGTCATTAACGAGCCATTCACTTCGATTCATTCATTTTTTGTGTGATCATTCATTGAGTTGATTGACGCATCAATACTTATTATCAATCCATATCGACATCCAGTCACCGTCAAAGTTGATACACCCAAATACGCTATAAAGTGTCTGCTGAATTATCCCCACGCACGAGTCAGAAGGTCATCCATTGAAGAAGTCGACCTTAAACCGAGCCGAACTGGGTCAAGGACACATCGAGCACCGATACCAGACAGCTGGGACGCGAGCTGCCTTCACATAGAAGCACCCCCATTGGAACAAGTACCTGTCCTTAAACAAGATAAGGAATTAATACACAGAAGGTACCAAGTCTAATAGTAGTATATGTTTTTTTTTCCTTGACACAAATGTGGGTCAAATCCAAATCTATGTCACATTTATGTAACGTCTTTTAATTCGATCATCTCTATCAATTAATAAAATTCAAATCTAGATACATAGCATATATAAACACTTGGAAAATCAATTTAAAATTTCAAACAATATAATGCTTATTTAAAAAAATATCAGAATTTACTTACAGTTAAATTTAATCCTATCTCAATTGTCATGCAGTCCATTTTTATAGTTGGTACATAAGGGCCAAGTTCGTATACTGTGCCTTGTTTTCAATATTTCAAATTTGTAGAACTTCTGCCTAAATAACTGTTGTTCTTGTACACGACAAAAGTGTATTGTTTATATCTAAATTTTATGGACATTGTTGTATTGTAGTAGATATTCAGTGTTATGTTTTAAATAAATTCAGATTTGTTGTTTTCTTGTATAAAGTGTTTGTTTTCATCACTGTTAAAACTCATTCTTCAACCATAAGAGGTACACATATTCTGTTGAAGCTCCAGCATTAGAGCTGTCCCTTCAAATTGACTTTCTAGGTTAGATTCTTCGAGATCGTCCGTTCGACAACTGGAAAGCATGGTATACCGGACTAAGGTAAATCAAATTTCGAACCTCAGTAACGCCCTGTAGAGAACACAATTAGAGTCACTTAAATAACACCCACTTAGTTAATCACATAACTTTTAAATTTTTTTTTTGATTACTTAATCTATATACACTCGTACACATTAAGTATAGCGTCTTCGCGCGAATTTCAGTGTTCGTTCCACCTCTTGGATAAAGTATATCCCGATCTTGCGCAGTCATACGCTAAATGCCGCGAAATTTTTGAATTATTAATAACGGTATTTATCTACTAGGAAAATTGTGAGATACTAATTGATACATAAACTAATTAGATAATTTCTCTCCGTGTTCGTAGAATGCAACCCCCTTTAGCTAGCCGGCAGAATTAAAATTGAAAAGTTAATAGTTCAATAGATTATTGTGTTTAGTAGTTTTTGTTTTAGGATAAAGTAAATTAAGCGCTCTAAGCCTCATTAGCTCTCCATTCATTATTATAACATAGGTCTTTATTAGCATATATACCCCCCCCCCATAACAATATATATATATATATATAATCTTAATTAAAATACTTATATTCTATGTGCATACCTGTGTTATCGTATGATCGAATAAATATTTATTTTAAAATAAATATTTCTTAAACTATAAGTGAGTTTTCTTATTGCTAATATTGATTTAAATACACGAGTATATCTTAGTGTCAACGTTAATTATATCTACTTCTAACATTTTATGATTATATACAATATTGTTTTAATTTCTAAAGTAAAGTTCACGGCAATATGTACGTGTTGAGAAACACAACATAAATTTAGGTGTCATTACCAACAGCGAACGCACAGACACGTGTTTCGGCCTTTGATGCCTCTTCATTGTACGTGGTGCTATTGGTAATGATCCACAACCAAAGTGCCGATGAGAATATCTCAGCGACATCTGCCATCCAAGCGCGATAATACCTATATAGTTTCTAAAATTTGTTTTTCATCCATATCCAGCATTGACCGGTTGTGTTAAAACAACGGGTTATGTCTCATTTCAACCGATAATTGAACAGGTAATAATGTAAAAAAGGTATACTGTGTTTTATATAGTGCAGTTTGTTTCTAAAGATTACTGCATACGTAGAACTCATTCTGCTGCCATATAATGTTATCTTTTGCTAGTTTTAAGATGTCTATGTCTGTATTTCTTTTATGGCGATTATTGGTTATAAAAGAATATGATTTGTTTTACGGAACCAATTCTTCATATTTTGGAAAAGGAAAGTAATAAAATATTAATATCGACAGCATCATTACAAAACTATGAAAATTACATTATTCAATCGGAAATATTACAATTATATTTTGTAAGATGTTTAATTAATTTTGTAATAAATATTTTACTTCTATTTTATAGCAGTTCTTTTACTACAATTATGTGGTAAACTTTTCACTATTTTACGGTATCATTTATCACTACACTTTTATAGTAAAATTTGTATTAAATTTTATAGTAACTTTCTTATTATAATTTTTAGTAACCTTCTTAGTACAATTATAATAGTATTTTTACTACAACTGTGTTGTACAAGCAGCCACTTTAAGTAACTACTATAATATTGGTTATAAAAGAATATGATTTGTTTTACGGAACCAGCTTTTCAGATTTTGAACTTATGTTTATTCATTTATTAGTAATTAAATATTTTTTATTTTTAATTTAAGCTAATATTAAGAAAATTTATTTACAGAATTTCTTCAGCTGTTTTCAGTATGCGTATAAAATACACGCCGTATTTCCTGAAATTCCCGAACTTACTATATAAGTTATTACAGAGACAAAAAAGTCGTTCCACATTCAGCAAGAGGAATACTACTGGACAAATATACAAATCAGAAGATTTTATTAGACAATAGTTTAAATGGTAAAAAAAATCAGTGAAGGATCCGAAAATGATATAGGTAAGTCGCGAGATGTCTTTAAAGTACCTACATAGAATAATCGTTTTATCATTTCTTGATATATAGGAATTTTTACAGTGGTTGAAAAATCAAGTGGAACCATTTACTGACGTTCAAAGTCATTGGGAAACAACGTCTAAGTATCAATTACAAAATATAAATACAAATACTAAAGAATATTTTAATACATATCCAACCTTGCAGCATCCTTTGTCGTATACTTTGGTAAAATCTTTGTTTTTTATGAAAAATATTTCTGTTATACTGAAATGTTTCAGTTAAATATTGATTTTCAAAATATATTTTCTGGGAAGGAGAATAAACTATTAAACGAATGGCCAGCCCTTTGAAGAAAATTCTACACATTGGTAAAAGAAGAAATGATTCATATTTGAAGGAAGAAGAATTTATTGTAAAATTTCATCACCATTTTGTGACATGTTTTTACTATAATTTATAGTCATCCTTCAACTAAAATTATATTGTTACTTTTCTACTACAAAACTTTTTTTTAATATAACTTTGCAGTAAATATACTACAATTATAGTAGTATTTTTACTACTATTGCCTTGTACAAGCAATCACTTTAAGTACATAACTACAATAATATTGGGTTTCTTACCACACCTCGATAGTAGTCACTATAGTAACTATCATTCGTAGTAAAATTGTAGTAAAATTAACAACACATTTTGCTGTGTGTACAAGTTCCCTTTAACTAGGGGAAGGTTGCCGAATATCGGATACTTTTTTTCTAATTACTAAAAAAATTATGTTTTTGGGATTTATTGCACTTATTTTAAATAAAAACATAATTTGAAGTGTTTTACGAAATATTTAATACATTGGTTATAATAGTTCTTCATTTACTGTTATTTTTAATTTTTTGGTAATATTCGGTACTTTACCTCTTTTTCAAAATGGAGTCCTAATATCGGATGAGGAAATAAATCAAGGAAAATTACAATTTCATGTAAGATTACAAAAGAAAAATTGTATTTACATACACATAATATTAACATAATATGGAATAATTATTGACATGTGAGTATAAATGTAGGTATACAAAAAACAACTCATTAAAAAAATTTTAGTATCAAGTGTGGTTTTAAAGGTGTTTTTTACAAAAATCGCACGTGAATGTTTTCCATTCCTTATTGTCAGCTCCAGAGCAAAGTTCATGTGCCCACCGAAGACATTTGATACATCGTATCCACTGCTCTCCACACTTATCCTCCTTGTAAGGTTGGCAACAGTAAACACACTCCTCATCCGCACTATCTTCATCGTCGGTTGATACCAAGGGAATGTCTGAATCTTCGTCAGAGGTTTCATCCTGGGTTCCTACATCAAATATTTTACGCTTTGTAGCTTTTTTAAACGGTAGTTGTTGTTCGCAAGAAGGTATTGTTCGTTTCTTTTTTATTGGCTTATATTCTTCAGTCTGTTTTCCTTTCATCCTCTTTTCACCTTTACTTTTTACTTTTTTCTTTTCTTGTAACTGTTGTTCTTTGTTTTTGGCTTGTTGAATTTCTTTTTCTAGGTTATTTTTGTAAGGGGAACTGGTAATTATTGCTGATTTCCCAGCAGGGCGTCCTCTCTTGGGCTTTGAGGTAACTTCAGGTAGTTTTGGTGGTGGTTTTAGGACAAATGGTGAAGCGATTTTTTTCTTTTGCATGTCCTCCTCTAGCGTCTTGGTGGTAGCTGTAACGGGCTCTGGAAAAGCATTTGATGCATTAGAGGTGGAGGCAATTGGTTCTTGAAAATCAACAGGCGATTCAGCTTCTTGTGGTTGGCCTAAATCTAAAAGAGGCTCAGGTTGATGTTCTTCTACATCTATGAAATCAGATTCCAGAAATTTGTTCCTATAAAATGGTAAAATACCGCATTTACTAAAACCTTTTGAAGCAATTTGAAGAGTAGCACACTTAGCATAAGCTTTACCCATCAATTCTCCGATTTGATAACAGGTTACAGACCTGAAAGGATTGTTAGATAGTCATGTCTCAACTTCTTGAGAATAATAAGCTTTGAATGGGCTCATGAAAGAAACATCCATCGGTTGAAGTTTGTGTGATGTATGGGGTGGCAAACAAACAATGATCACACCATTCTCCCTGGCTTTAACAATAACATCAATGTTTCTAATATGTGTCCCATGTCCATCTAATATTAAAACTACAGGATCCATTGGGGTTGGTTTGACATAATCAATGAAATGTTGGATCCAGTCAGTAAAAATATGAGCTTGTATCCATCCAGATTGGTGGCACCTTGCAATTGTTCCCGGGGGACAACCATTTAAGAGTTCGGGCTTCATATTCTTCCTGGGAAATACAATAAACGGAGGCACAAAAATTCCCGATGGGCTCATACACGTTACAATTGTCATGAGGGCACCTCTTTCTTGAGAAGATAAGGTTCCGATTTGCTTTTTTCCTTTGACAGCTAGGACCTTAGAACGCCGAGACTGAACAACAGAGATGCCTGTTTCATCTACGTTGAACACTTTGTTCGGTTTCATATTAATCTTCTTTAATTCAGGTTCAAATAAATCGTAAAACATATTTACATTTAATTTGGTGAAGCCCTTCGCTCTTGCAAGTGCCATTGATTGTGGTTTCCGCAAAGAAAGAGTAGGATTTCTCTTTAAAAAATGTCTAAGCCATTTTTTTTTCAGCTGCCCCTTTGCTCTGGGCAAAAGGGTGTTCCATATTGTTATTGACAGCCAACTGAAAAGCTAGTTGCATAATATCACGAAGAGTAACTCCATAAAACCGTTCCTCCATCTTTATGCAATATTGCAGTAATTCTCTTTCTAGCTCTTCTCCCAACACGCTCTTTCTACCCAGTCTTGTGTTTATTAGCTCATTAACATCTTTTTCTTTGTTATTAACGTAATTCTCAAGTGTTGACATAGGTACACACAGAAAAATCTTTATTAGGATCAAGGAAGAATTACTTGATGGAAAGAAACGGTGCGTTTATATATACGCAAGAAATTGTGGAGTACAAACAAGAAAGTTACTTTCTTGAAAAAAATACTAGATTCAAGAAAGTAATCACTTGAGTAAATACATTTTGTGATTTAAATCAAACACAAGAACTCACTGTAATCAAGAAAATAATCATTCGAGTAAATAAATTTGGCGATCTTAAGGCAAACTTAAAATGCTTTGCTTCATTAAACAAGAATTACTAGAATCAAGAAAATAATCACTTGATTAAATAAATTTCGCGATCTTAAGGCAAACTTTAAATTCTTTGCTTCAATAAATAGTAAATACGAGAATTACTACATTTAAGGAAGTTATCACTTTCTGTAAAGCAATTTATAGACTTTCAGTCAAATTATAGATGCTTTGCTTTAATAGATGCACTATTTGATATAAGTTCTTGCGTTCTTAATGTAAAGGACTCATAATATCTGTTTAAAGAACATTTTTTTAAAATTGAGTAATAATAAGACTCATAGAAGACATTATATATTTGGTTTGGTATTACGAACGTTTTTAGTTAAATAATACTATATTTTAGTCAAGCTTTGTAGTATTTGAACAAAGTTCCCACAGCTTTAATGTATGTGCGATATTATTATAAGAACAAATATATTTTATTAATGTGATTAAGTATTTCTTAAATAGAACGTCATTGAATGTACAAGCACTGGTAAGCATAGAAAGAAGGTAGTGGCATAGAAAATAAACATTTTATAATAAGAACCTTCTTCCAAAATATAAGTATATTGAAATCGTATTACTCTTAAATTTACAAACAAATACTTTCTCCGGAAACTTAACAATGCTTATAAATTCTGTTACATTATTTAAAAAACACTTAATTACATTAATTAAATATATTTCTCCTATAACTTGGACTAAAACTGTAAGGATTTCGTGAAAATACTATAAAACTTAACCAAAATATGCTATTGAACTAAAAACATTTCTAATATTAAACCAAGTACCTAGATGTCTTCAATCACTCTTATTATCATTGAATTAAAATAAAATGTTGCTTGAACAGAGATTAATAAAATTAAGATACTTTATTTTGATAATTCAAATGATAATAAGGAGGTAAAGAAGTATAGGAAACAATAAAAATATAAGATCCATATAACATGTTTATTAATAAGAACATTGAAACGTAATGCAATTACGTACATATTCTAAATGAAATATTAACTTTTCAGCTTGTGTAAAATTAGTACGACAACATCTATAAATCATTATTCATCTACTTTTTATCTAAAATAAAATATATAAATGCTGAGTGTATGGAAATATTACATCACTTTGAAGAGAGATTTTGGATAAATGATTTTGAATTAGAATCCAAATATGTGCCGATTCAGATGGGTAATTGGCATGTAATACATGAAATGACTTAAAGCACAAATCTAAGGCAGTGATTAATTTTTTGTAATAATACCTTACAGTGTCGTTTACAAGATATACATTTCTTATTTCTGTTATTGAAGATTCTTCAATTATTATATATGGCTGCACTGGTTGTTCACGGATGGCTGCTTTATTAATAGTTTCTTTTATAATTACTTCCACTTGTCCAGCATTCTAAAACAAGTAGGTGTTAGTTATTCAAATAAACATTAACTACTGTGTAGAACAACTATCTGACTACTAATTTAAAATATTTGGTATTAGTGGTAAAACACGACTGTTGTACAAACTAGTACCTATCTAAGTATTATTATTAGTATTTAATATAAATCAGGAATTAAACAATCCTTACTTTCCGCAAAATCTTCTTCGAGGTAACTAATTAATTGTTTTACTGTTTCATTGTTTTCATTTGAAGAGTTTTTTTATCAAAAAAATGATCCCAATTTTCCAATAAATGTAGGGTTTTGCCAGGATACAGCACCTCAAAATCAGCATTAATCTGAAATGAAACAAATGTAACAAAATGTCTATTTCTTTATTTGGTGAGCATTACACGACTATCAGCTCTTTTATCTAATAATACTGGGCATACCATTAAAAAGTCAGAAACTTTTCCACATGTACTTCTTCTTCGTACATTGAATGTGCTGTTCCAATTTCGTAAGACATCTTCCCATGGTTCACTCCATGTATTTGCATTAATGTAACGTCTAAGCTACCAAAAATAACATAGTCATTATAAAATTTATTGAGCATTAAAAATTACCTTCTATTGTTTCATCATCTTGGCAAACCTTATCTTCTTCAACCTTGAGTTCTCGACCAATATAAAGTAATTTTTTTATCTTATCTACTATTTTTCCTCTTGCTGGAATATGTTGTCCACTGGGGCTCTCTTTTTTTCTAATTGCTGGAACGTAATACATCAGTGAGCTCTCATTAGGAAATAACTATATTATGTTTGCAGTTATTATGTTGTAACCTTCATGGCGTAAACGACTAGAAATTTTTTATTAAATATAGTTGTTATTTTATTAATGGTATAATACTGCGTACAAGATGATTTATACAGTGATGTGCAAATGTATGGAACCAAGTAAATATCTCTGAAGTTTCTAGAGATGTAGAAATTAAATTTGGTGGGTAGATATTACACTATATTTTGTATTTAGTTCGAATGTTTTTATCGCAATTCAACTTCCAGTTTAACCGGAAGTAATGTCAGCTTGAAATTTTTAAATAGAACACCCTGTATATTATTTTAGTTTTGAATAGAACACTTTATTGCAAGTACAAAAATAATGGGTTCGATATGTTTTATTTCATGGCCAACCGTGATATTAACAAAAGAGTGATTTTTGTTACAATGCTAAGATCTAGTATTTTGCGAGTGTAAATCACAAATGTAACAATAACATTAAATACCAAAACTGAAATTGAGTACAACAGTACTTAAATTACTGAAAAGGGCGCTAAACATAGTAAAATAAAACATGACTACGACAAAGCGTTAGGATACCGTTAGTGTATTAAATGTTCAAACTGAGCACCATTTACCTCTTGACAGTAGGCCAGTCTATTTTTAAATGCCATTGTAACATTGGCCTTTGTTTCTGGTAGAATTCTTTGAATCTCTTGAGTTATTCTCTCAGCTAATTCTTGCAAATTATCTGGTCGATTAAAATAAACTTTGGACTTCAAAAAACCCCATAGAAAATAGTCCAGTGGATTAAGGTCTGGTGATCGAGGAGGCCATTCTATAGCACCTCTTCTTCCAATCCACCTATTAGGAAATGTCCTGTTTAAACGATCTCGAACAATGCGAGCGTAATGAGGTGGTGCCCCATCTTGCTGAAACCAGATATTATTTGGCAGTTGTCCATTTTCCTCCAGCGCCGGAATTATTTGTGCATCCAAAAATTCTAAATACATGTTCCCGTTCAAATTTCCTTCTAAAAAGAAAGGCCCAATAATTCTGTTATTGTAAATACCGGCCCAAACGTTCAGTTTTTGAGAGTGTTGCGTATGAGCTTCTTGTACCCAGTAAGGATTATTTTGGGACCAGTAACGGCAGTTGTGTCGATTAACTGTACCGTTCAAACAAAAAGTTGCTTCATCAGAAAACACTACATTTTGTACAAAATTATCGTCACGGTTACAAATATCCATAACTGATTCACAAAATTCTAGCCGTCTGTTGAAGTCGTCGTCGGAAAGTTCTTGAACAAGGCGAATTTTGTACGGGTAATATCTTTCTCGTTTTAATATCCTCCCTACTGAACGACGGCTAATTTCGTGCATATTGGCCAGTTCAGTAGTAGACAAATTATGATTTTCCTCTAAAGATATAGCAATATTTTGAGCTACTTCTTCATTTGTAGCAGTATTTATACGTCCACTTTTTCTTAAATTTCCGACGGTGCCATTTGTATTGTACCTTTGCAAAGTCTTTGTAACTATCGAACGTGTTATTTGCCTATTCGGATGAATATTGTTAAAAAGGTCACAAACTTCTTGATGCGTTCTTCTTCTGTCGCCAAATCCAATCATCATTAGTATTTCAATTCTTTCTCTTTCGCTTAAATGAGCCATTTTTGCGTTAAAACTAAAATACTACTTATTTTGACAATAACTGTCACTGCTACAATTATTACATGGACTACCAGATATTATTACATTTTCATTCAAAAATATTTTTTTTGTGTTAATATCACGGTTGGCCATGAAATAAAACATATCGAACCCATTATTTTTGTACTTGCAATAAAGTGTTCTATTCAAAACTAAAATAATATACAGGGTGTTCTATTTAAAAATTTCAAGCTGACATTACTTCCGGTTAAACTGGAAGTTGAATTGCGATAAAAACATTCGAACTAAATACAAAATATAGTGTAATATCTACACACCAAATTTAATTTCTACATCTCTAGAAACTCCAGAGATATTTACTTGGTTCCATACATTTGCCCATCACTGTATATGTGTCTGCAAATAATATCCAGCAATTTGCTTCGTCGTGTTTGATCTAGCTTCTTAAAGGTTTGATTAATTTATGACACTTTTCCCCAGAGGACTGGACTCTAACAAAGTTTTTAAATCGTAATCAGGATTTGCTTCTGAAGATTTATCTTTTCTTTTTCTTGAGTTTTCGTCACTTTCATTTTGATACTGCAACATAGAAACAACACAATAATATTATAGATGAAAATCTTATTGTTCATATAAGAATCCCTTATTTATTTAGTGATATTTTTTTTAATTAGTTCATGATTGTATCGAAACAGTAAAAATACATCATTAATAACATACACCATATGATACACGATCCGAACGCCTACAGGAATATTATAGGAGTTGAAAATCTAGAACTAGTTTCTCCTCATGATATAGTACATAGAATCCTCGTAGCAACTGACACAGTCATGTACCCACGAACTATAGATAACGAATCAGTGCCACACAAATTGACATCAAAAGGAACGATTTCCAACCAAGGATATTAAACTAATTAATTAATATATAACAATTCAATGTTAAATTGATTTGAGAATGGTAATGGTAGGTATTTGTAGAATACTGTAGGAAATAAAAGACTATAAGTTATTATACCTTATCTGTTTCTTCTGAAAATGATTTTATTGTAATGGGTAGAATCGAGAGATGGAGATGCATCCACTACGTTATCGTCCTCATTTGTAGTACATATTTGAAGCACTATACCCTTTTCACGAATATTAAGGTACTGCATTAAAAATTCATTCTCTATAACAGCTCCCTCTGTGTCAGCAAACTTCATGTCGTCTGACGAGCTTATTCTTATGTGTTTTCTGACTAGAATGAAGAAAAAAGTATATAGAATTTTTTTAATGTGTCAATTCAGTACACTACCTCACTGTATTTCGCAATAAAAAATAAACATTAAATTTCTAAACAAGAAGCAATACAACATAGCCAACAAGAAGACCTTCCCTGTAAAATGTACTTCGTAGTTGGACAAAAATTAACGGACAATTGTTACATTGAAAATAGTACATAAAACAATCATATGTTTGTTATAAATTAAAATTACCGAAAAACTGTTTGAAGAGCCTCATTTAGGACCGGTTTAAAATGCGCCCATACATAGTGGCCTCCATATTTTAATCTGCAATAGGTATATCTCGTCTTCTGATGACATTCTCAAACTGTAAGACATGATATATTTTATAAATATAATTCTTTACTACTTACCTATTATTTGCATACTATTTAACAAAAAGCGGTCCACGCTTTATTTATTAATTTCCACAAAGAACAAGCACCTATCTATGTAGCTACTACAAGAGTCAAGCACAAACCAATGTCTACTAATGCAGATAAAGGCAGTTTTCTATTCCTTTTTAATATATTTTTCCAGACGGAGGTAAATTGAACAAGGAAATATTTATCTCACAATTTTTTGTGCTTAACAACACTTTTTTTAATGGCCATGTGCACATGTGCGTGTATGTATATACTTACATATATAGTTAATATGTTACACAAGCAGACTTTAGCAGCCCTTGAAAATAAAATTCCTGGCTTCATTTTTATTTGGCTCTTTTGGTCGAACATTTTTATAATTTAAGTATACATATACAAACGTATAGGTATATAAATAAAATACATATTACATACTCTATTATGACAATGACACACCGACAAAAATTAAGATTAAATAATCTTCATTGAAATCATTTTTAGTTATTACAAAAAAATACTTCCAAATAAAGTTATGGTCTTCAAATAATCACTTTAAATAATTCATTCAAGGAACAAGATATTTGAAATAATATTCCACTTACTTAAAAGGAATATATTCATTCAAGTAACAAGATGTTTGAAATAATATTCTACTTACTTAAATGAAATATATTCCCAAGAAAATGTATTTCTTCTAACAAATATATTTACTTTCTTGAATTAACCTCACATTCTGAATCGGAGACTATAAATTTTTCATATAAGAAAATAGACTCAAGAAATTATAATTTCTTGGTCCCAATAAGCCTTTTTCTGTGTGTACCCCGTAGGTTTTAGATGCCTTCAAATATCCCATTCTTTTATCTTTTACTGCAGCTACTGCAAGTTTCATCGATTCTGTGTCCCATTTTTTCCCTTTCTCTCTTGGTTAGGCATCTAAAAATAATAATTATAGGTATGTGTTAAAAAATTACTGGGCCTATTATCGGATATCCGATAATAGGAGTCCCCCGCCATCCCATATTGGGAGCACCCATGTTGTTGAGATCGGCATGGCATAACCAAAAAACTACTCAACATAATCTAAATAACCAAGTCTAGTATGAAACTAACCTCCTTCCTTTATATAACCCTGTAATATTAGTTTTCATGCTTTAACTTAAGAGGTGTTTAGTCGCCGGAACAGCAAGGTCTTCGAAATATTTCTAAATCACCAAAACACTAAAAATATTTTCACGTACAAAGATTTCGTTAGAACGAGCACTCGACTGCACTGTGGGATGGCGGAAGTAGGGGCTAGTATTTGGAAATATTGCCGCTACATTATTATTTCCCGCAATTGTGTTATTTCCCACATGCAAAATGCAATCGCGAAATGACATGTTTTGACAAGCGATTACAAAAATATAATGTCAATATAAATTTCACTTGTGTTTACAAAATATGCAAGATCTTACTGTTAAATTATTTTTTTCGTATTAGGTTATTCTGCTTGCAGATGGTGATTTTAATATAATCAACAAATTTTCCTCTCGAAACAGTTTACGTTTGACTGAAATTAAAAAATTCCATAACTGTAAAGAAAAATAAGATAATAAGAGAATTTAATAACTTGAAATGCCTATACATATATAACACAACCAGGATTCAAATTAAACTATAAATTTCTCTGAATTCCTAAAGTTTAATAAATCCGTACGTCTACTTCGTCCGCAGGAAAATGGGATAATCAAACCGTCTATGGCGAAAGATGTGTAGAGATAGATGGATATACAGACAGATTCTCTGCGTTAATATAACTAAACCGTATGTAATTCCCAGAATGCTCGACTCACCCAAATACAAGTAATTAAACATGCAACTTTACGGCTAACCAGCATGGCGAAATTTAGAACAGGTTATTGCAGAAGACGCGGAATAACGAAACGAGGCAGTAGGGAAAAGAAGTAGTAGATAATTTCAAATATTTGCTCGAATATCGTGATCCAAATTGTCTGTAACAAAACATTATATTTGAATTGTAGTTCTTGTGATGCTTGCAGACGTATGAAACAATAATATAGGTCTACGATAAAATATATTTTTTATATAATTATTTCTGAACCACATAATTTTTTTGTCTAAACTACATTACTTATTAAATTACACTGGGCAACAAATTTTCGAAAAGTTCATGCTTCCAAGCTGAAAATAGTCTTTTCTTAATGAATTCAATGTGCTGAACACGAAAATGACTAAGAAAAAGCTGAATTGGCTACGGGTTTTCTGTAATATGTACGCATATTTCAGAAAAAGTGTACTTATGTCAATATTATAATACATGGTAAGAAAACATTTACGCATATTTCAGAAAAAGTGTACTTATGTCAATATTATAATACATGGTAAGAAAACATTAGTCTGCTTCCGGCTTTCGACTTCTTTTGGCCTGCCGTTTGTAGTGGACTTGTGGAGCATCTCTACTGATTGTCCAACAATAGTCAGCTAGCATTGACGTAGACCATTTGCCTTGGTACCGTTGCTCCATGGTGGCAATGTCCTGATGAAAGCGTTCGCCGTGCTCATCGCTGACCTGCCCGCAGTTATCAGGAAAGAAATCTAAGTGGGAATCAAGAAAGTGGATCTTTAAGGACATATTGCAGCCGAATTCATGAAACAAAGCCAACATATCCTCAACCAGACACTTGTAATTTTCTGCCTTGTCATTCCCCAGGAAGTTTGCTGCCACTTGATAGAATGCATCCCAAACCTGTTTTTCTTTACCTTGAAGAAGTTCCTTAAACTTGGGGTCTCGGAAGAGCTGTCTAATTTGAGGCCCCACAAAGATGCCCTCTTTAATTTTGGCTTCACTGAGTCGAGGGAATTTGTCATGCAGGTACTTGAATGCTGGTCCATTCTTATCCATGGCTTTTACCAAGTTTTTGACAAGACCGAGTTTGATGTGTAAAGGAGGAATGATGATTTTGTGTGGCTGTGCCAATGGTGGGTGCTGTACATTCGTTTCTCCAGGCTTAAAAAATGCTCTCGGAGGCCAGTCTTTCTTGATGTAGTGCAAATCGATTGCTCTGCTGTCCCACAGACAAAGAAAACAGCAGTACTTTGTATATCCCTGCTGCAAACCCATCAACAGAGATACTACCTTCAGGTCAGAACATATCTGCCAGCCATACTTGCTGTAGTTAATCGTCTCCAGTAGCTGCTTTAGATTGCCGTAAGTCTCCTTCATGTAGACCGCATGTGCAATAGGTATGGATGGAAGCTGGTTCCCATTATTCAACAAAACCGCCTTTAGGCTCAGTTTTGAAGCTTCTATAAACATCCGCCATTCGTGGGGATCATGTGCAATACCGAGAGCTTGTAGTAGACCATCAATATCGCAGCAGAACACAAGGCTTTCTTCTTTCTTAAAGAAAGATTCGAAGAGCTGATGGCGAGTGCGAAATGAAGTCACTCGGACATTCTGTTCCAGAAGATTCCACTGTCGAAGTCTTGAGGCCAGTATCTCCGCTTTGCTTTTCGACAGATCCAAATCGCGAACAAGATCGTTCATTTCATCCTGGGTAATTTTATGTGGTGCAGATGTTTCGTCAAAGCACGAAAAGTCATCATCCTTACTGCTACGTTGAGGAGAACTCGCCGACGCATGGCCATCCTCATCGTCTGAACTGATAGAAAAATCTGTAGGAGGTTCTGGAATTGGGAGTCCTTCGCCATGAGAGACAGGTCGCAGAGCAGATGGTATGTTAGGGTATTCAACTGTCCACTTCTTCTTCTTGGTGATGCCTCCAGAAGCTGGTCGTACCATACAGAAATAACAGTCGTCAACGTGATTGGTGGGCTCCCTCCAAATCATGGGCACAGCAAATGGCATTGCCTTTCTTTTGCCATTAAGCCACTGTGAAAGATTTACGGCACAAGTGCGGCAGCATACGTGTGGGGCCCAGTCATTGTCCTGGTCGCCTATCTTGCAACCAAAATACAAATGATACGCTTTCTTAACTGTTGCACTGATGTTCTTTTTCTGTGCAGCAAATGTCACTTCTCCGCAAATATAACAGAAGTTATTTGCACTATTAACACAGTTACGAGGCATTGCTACTGTTTAGTTACTTTACACTATAGCAATCACTTATGTATGCTAGAGCTTCGAAAAATATGCGCGAATGAACGGACATTGCACGAGTTAACTGTCACGTCGGCCATTTATAAATAAACTATAATTAGCTATTGCTTGATATTGCGCAATCAATTTCGCAACACTCTCAATGGAAACTTACAGTAAATGCTGCATTAACTTCTTTGCATGAAGGGGTGATGCAATATGACGCAAAATTTCGTAATTTCTCACTAAATTGCATTACATTATGCAATAGCATCTATACAATGGACAAAACGTCAATATCTCTTGAACGTGAGCCAATAAACTTTTTTCAATGTGATATTCGTGTTCAGCACGTTGAATTCATTCAGGATTGGGTACTTTCACCTAAGAAGCAATTTCACTGTTGACCAGTGTTATTTGCTAAAGATTTTATTAGCAGTTAACCTAAATGAAAATATAAACGACGCATACACAATTTATTTTCAGCAAATTTGTAATATTAAAATGATGTTCATTCGGAACATAGAAATATAGCTCTTGCTTTTTGTATATTGTGCTGTTATTTTTTTATATAATAATTGTATGTATATTTAAGAATTATTAAAGTAAAACTGATTTAGAATTATGACATATTTCTGTGGTCCGCAAACTAATGAAAATTTGTATATAAATATAAGATTTGT
Organism: Amphimallon solstitiale; assembly: GCA_963170755.1. NCBI lineage: Eukaryota > Metazoa > Arthropoda > Insecta > Coleoptera > Scarabaeidae > Amphimallon > Amphimallon solstitiale. The sequence goes on from OY720680.1 coordinate 62,566,076, forward strand.
ATAACCAATATTTTCTTACTGGAATGTCAAGAATTTGAAGTTTAATCTTGCATCCATTCAGGTACACTACTAAATATGTTTTTAGTGCAAATTAATGACACTCTATATACAGGAGAAAACTTGTAAATATATTTAATATGTGCGCTTATTGTTTTGGTAATAGTTAAGAATTTTAAAATGTTATTTCTTTAAATGTATGCATTATACTTTGTATAAATACTTATTAAATACGTATGTTGGGATGTTGAAATAGATCACCCAGTACACTTCATAAACGACATTAGAACTCATTATGGAATATAATAATTTGCATTCTTCAAATACCCATAATAATACAATAACATGTGATACGTTTTGCCTATTTGACAGGCGCAATTTATGCTCTACAAAAGGCATATTTATACTATTTACATGAGTCAAAACTTATATTTTAGCTTAAAAAAGGAATTTGTACTATTTATAAAATCGCCTTTATTCATTTAATAGTGTCCATCACATTCATAATGGTAGCTAATGTTACCTTTCCGTTTTGTGCATTGATGATTGGGTGGTACACCTAAAAATAAATATATACTTATAATTGAGTATATTTGAAATGTAAGGGTTCTTATATGGTGTGCTCTGTTTATTTCAGTCTGAATATATCTTTATTTTCAAACACAAAAGAGTGGTTTATTTGTGTAAATGAAATAAATTCGGAGAATTCTTTCCAAAATATTTCAAGAATACCTATTATTGTTGTTTTTTTTTCAGTGTTTCCTGCCAAATTACGTAAAAGACAGATTCCAATTAAAACACCTGATAATAAGAAAGTTTAGTTAGGGACTATAGGTTCAAGTAATAAGAAATTACAATATGTTAGGCAACAATGGTTGTAAGATGTAGTACATACTAATCATATGTTTAAAAATGAATGTATATAGTCAATACTTACTTTGGAGAGTATAATAAGTTAGTATTATCTTTGTAATTTTGTTTTAATTTTGCCTTAAAAGCAATTTTAAGGATGCATAAACATCAATTTCAAGGAGTTGACTCCATTTTGTAAACATAGATGTGATTTGAGTTAAAGTGTCACTGTTGCCACAACACGTTTGGAACTTTGTGTGTTACATTTTTTCAAACTAGATATTCTAGAAGGTTAAAATGTTTCCTGTCCATAAGGGAAACAAAATTTTTGTAATTGTAATTGAAGAGTGGGAGAAATCTATAAAAGACCTGAGCGCATCTTTTAAACGAATCTTCCAACGATCAATCGGGGAAAACACTCCTCTAGAAAAGAAATAGGTGGAACACACCCACGCATATAGGTATACAAGGTGTACTCACATAGGTATATTATATAGTTGAGGACCAGACTTGCAAAATGTGTTTTGTCAGTTTTTGTAAAATTTCGGTAGAAACGATTAATTATCGCTCAGAAACGGTTAAAGCAACAACAAATTGGTTTTAACTATATATTCTTAAAAAAATAACTTAATTATAATTGTAAATTACTACACTAGAAAAATTTAAATTAGGTACTGAATACTGAAAAAAACTGTTTGACAAAGTGCCTTTCGGTTGTCTTTCTTTGACAAAATAACTTTTGATTGTCCCTTGTTAATAAAATCTTATTTAGTTTGAAAACAGAAAGTAAAATAAATCACCCAATATTCAAATAATGTTTTTACCACACTGAACTGTTTACACAAAATGTTCTTCTTCAATTTCATCACATTCGCAGGCCTCTTCATCCGAATGATCTTGACTGTCTCGATCCTCAGATATTATAGGTAGCAACCACTTTAAATCAGGATCATCCATCCAATTCTCACCACCTAATGAGATGAGTAGATTGCGCAAGCTGTCTATCTTTTTCTTTTTAATTGTATGTTTTAATGGCAGTTTGGGTAGGTCGATCTGATCTATACGTTTTCGAGGTTTTAATAGAGTCTCGAATTTTTTTGATTTGTCATCATTACGGTAAAGGGTCTCAGTTTTCATAACAATCTTATTACTCCCTGCTTCTCTTTTAATTTTTATTCTTCTGCTTGAACTTATACCAACTACTTTCTTTAGGCAAATTAAAGAATTTTTGATGTTTACCAAATGCCAATCTGTACCAAGTTTTCGAACTTTTCCATGTTGTGAATACAAGTCCCAATATTTCTCAGGAGTTTTGATTACACTATGTCGTCTTAATACCTTCTCTATTTGACCAAAAATACGATCCGCAGGAAGAAATGAATGCCCCCTAATGGGAAATATTATTTCTATAGCTTCTATTGTATTTGGTGCAAATTTATGAAGCCAATACATTAATAGGTGAACAACGAAACTGTTTTTGTTTTGACCCGCGCATCCGTCGGCAAAAAAACGTATATTTTCTATGCCAGGTGGAAATTCTGTTGACTGTAAAAAATTAAGAAGAGCAGAGGATGTTTCAATAGCACCTCTTCCCGCTTGATTCTCCATCCATGAATAAAAAATTGGCGATTGGCGCTCAATGCTTGTTATACAAAAAAAATAGAGAGATAATTGTTGAGCATAAAAAGCTTCCTGAATTGGTACCTTAGGAAGTACCTGCACCTGCTGAAGGTCAAAACAGAAAGATGCAGTTTTTGGAGGTTTTTCTTTCATTAGCTTGTAGAATTGAGCGGCGCGAATTTTATGAACTTTTAGTTTTGTTTTGCCGTCTATTTTCTCCGCTATTACTTTTGTGTTAGCTATTTGGCTTAGTGTTCTGACGCAAAAAGAGCACACATCGGTGGCGGGGCTCCCAAAACCAATATTAAAATGACGACTAAATACTCTTGAAAAAAATTTATAGTTTACTTTTAAACTTTCTTCAGCCTTCTCATTGTAAAACTTCCAAAGTATCTTAATATTGTATTGTGATCCTAAGTAAATTCTTCTCGACTTATTACGTCCATAATGACTTTCTGTTCCTTTCAAATTGCGAATGAAGTTTTTTACCTCTGCCAGTTTATCTTTAAATGCGAAAGATCGTTTGTCCCCTCCTCTTTTTTCTACAATTGCATCCCCATTCATCAGTGATGTACAAATTCTGCGAATTCTGGTTGGGCCAATACCATAAATAGCCATAAATAGTTTTTGACATATTTGGTATTTAATCCCATTAATGGTTATCTGTAATATTAAAAAATTAAGGTAGGTATAGGTACTAGGAGGTCTAAAATTTAACGTACGTTATACACCGTAGAAAATATATGAGACTTGCCATCCAATTTTCGATTCCTTTTTTGTTTGGGATTGCTTACAGTTAATAAATTAGCCAATATATTATCCTGTATAATTTTATCCGCTTTTCGAAAAAATACATTTCTCATTGTAAGTATGTCTTCTCTGGTGCCTGTTTTACATGCAAAATGTGTGTTTTCTTTGTGTTTGCAGTTTAAATTAAAATTATCGAGGTTTGAATCATGGTTTGAATACCTTGAAAAATAATAACCATTTCAAATAGTAAATTTGTGATCAACATAACCTAACGTTATCATACCTGACTTCCTTTTTCCGTTGTCTTGAAGTAAGATTTATTGTTCGTTTTCTACTGCCACGGTTGCAATCACCAACAACATGTTCGCTTTCTTCCTCATCCATTTTTTATTAATGTTAGGTACTTAAACAGAAAGTTAATCACTCAATCAATGCACAAAGCAGAATGAGCGCGAAGCGCACAGTCCAGAAAATTCGGAACAAATTTCCAAACAAACCGTGTTATGTCAAAAAGCATCGACAAAATACGGTTTGTTTGTCTAAAGTCAAACGACAAAATACAGTTTGAATGTCTACGTGAAATATCCTATGTATTTAATATGAGACATAGCGTGGTTTGAATGTCCAAAGTGACGTAAACAGTGAGAATAAGCCCAGAGACTGCAACGCCATCTAAAACTCAAATCATGAAAAAGTTGACAAAACACGATTTGCAAGTCTGGTCCTCAGTTATTATCACTAAGTTGAAATTGATAATAAGGATTTTAATGAGTTATACGAAAATCTAAGGTACTTATTTTAGAATTTAATGAAACATTTTTAGCATGATATAGAATTTTAAATGTACTTTTGAAATTTAATAAATCCATCGTTTTTATAAATAAATAGCTATTTTAACGTAGTTGAATTCATGGGCAGACACTTGTTGGGTGAACCTATTGATGGTTCATAAAATAAGCGTCTGTGTAAGCAACAAACGTTATTGTTTATACTGGAGATGACATTTTTGAATGTGAAAACACACAATTATGTTATCAATGTCAGTACACAAGAATAGTTACGGGATTGCCCAATTGACCTATATATCTGATCTAGGAATCAAATGTTTAATCGTGACTGTGAGAACATCATGGTTAAGTACAGGAAAACCTAGTCTAAGATTATTTTATTTATTTTTAAAAAATTATAAATGTTTATCTAAGTAATTAAATCATGCTAAAAGGATTTACTACACACGAACAATTGTTTAAATATTAATATTGCATTCAAAAGTTAATTAATTGTTAATTTTAGGTATTATAAATTATTCTTTCTTGTAGATGATGACTGTATTTGAAGGATATGTAAATCGTATTATATAATATATGGTCGTTAACAAAATTGTAAAATTTATAAGAAAATTTTGTTTTTTTTACATTTTTTACCATTCCTTATAACATAATAAATAAAATATTAACTTTGTTCTAAATAAGCAGCACCTGAGATAAGGAGTTTAGATAGGGAAGTTGCTTCAGAGGTAAAAAAGGCAAATTAGAGTGTAAACCGCTGTAAAGCCACGTAATATATAGCAATACAGGATGAGTCATCTCCGCGGGTAAGGCCGATTATGCATTTATGCGTAAAGATATTTCGAAGCGGTTTTTTTCTTGTGATTGCTGCCCATTAGGAGCACATTTTAAAAATATTTTGTTTTATACAGAGTGTTCCATAACTTGGTGGCTGACCATAGTTATGTTTTTTTTATATGGAACACCCGATATATTATTGCATTTTTGTATTCCCCGTATAATTTTTAGTCAAAAAGTAATAAGATAGTGTAGGCCTAAAATCTGAAGTTTTTGACTTATTCCCATTTTTCTGAAAAATTCAATGTTTGTATAAAATGATATTTCTCGTAAATGACGTATTAGATGGACACAATTTTTTGCAGTATTGTTTACAATAAGACGTCCTAATAGAAGCATGTTTTATTTCTTTACAGTTTCTAACTGCATGTGCAGAAAACTGGATTAAAATTACATGACACGTTTTTGTATACAAGTCATTTTTTTTTAATAGAACACTCTGGATATCAGTTTATTTTTGAATTGTTTATTAAATTTCATGTCAGAAACATGTAAGACGTTAATACTTTAAAAGTGACTATTACTCAGCTACTGTCATTTTTTGATATAATTTTGTTAGTTTTTGTATAAAAGTTAATTTTTTCAAATGAAACAGCCTATATATTAGTTCATTTTTGAATTTCTTATTAAATTTCACATCAAAAACATGTAAAACGTTAATACCTTAAAAGTGACTATTACTGAGCTATTGTCGCTTTTTGATATAATTTTGTCAGTACCATACTATATTAATTAAAACCATAAAACTGAAAATTATATCAAAAAGCGACAATAATTCAGTAATAGTCACTTTTAAAGTATTAACGTCTTACATGTTTTTGATGTGAAATTTAATGAGAACTTCAAAAATTAACTAATATATAGGGTGTTCCATTTGAAAAAATTTACTTTTATATAAAAGCTAACAAAATCATATCAAAAAACGACAGTAGCTCAGTAATAGTCACTTTTAAAGTATTAACGTCTTACATGTTTTTGATGTGAAATTTAATAAGAAAGTCAAAAATTAACTGATATATACGGTGTTCCATTAAAAAAAATGACTTTTACACAAAAACACATGCAGTTAGTAACTGTAAAAAAATAAATCGTGCTTCTATTAGGACCTCTAATTGTAAACAATACTGCAAAAAATTGTATCCATCTAATACATCGTTTTCGAGAAATATAATTTTATACAAACATTGAATTTTTCAGAAAATGGGAATAAGTCAAAAACTTTAGTGGTTAGTTTTTGCTTTAGTATGTAGCATAATTTTTTTGATATTTCTGAGATTGAGGCCATAGCAATATGTATTAAATTCTACAATAATTTTTACAAATATATATTACTTTACAATTTGTTTTATAAGTAAATATTTACTAAAAATTAATTATGCATAAAACTCATCTAAAGAATAGAAGCACCTCAAAAACCAAAAACCTAAAAAATATTTCATAAACTTCTCCGACGACGAAAATTCCGATAACTCATTAACTTTACATCGCTTGGGAAATGCGATGTGAGAAATGAAGTAGTACGTATATATACGTTTTCTTTTTCATCTTTTTCGTCAGCGACTTCACCGGGTACCATCAACATCGCCAGATAACAAGAATCAAGTCGGCTCCGTAACGCAAACAAAGCCGTGTGCTCGCTGTCACAAAAAAGAACGGAAAACGAAAAGAAAGAAACCGACGGGAACGTATTCCACTGTTTTGATAAATCTTCCGTTCGAACTCGTTAAAATGCGATATTTCGCGAGGAACTCGAGATTACCACAGGCGAAGTTCCGACTCCCCCAGGCTGACTGACGAACATTTCAAATTACCATTTAAATTTACGACTAACGATATCCTATATCAAATATGTGCTCAGAGATATGTAGATATTATCCACAATTATTATCTTAGTTAATACACGATATCGATAAACGAAACCAAAAATTAATGTCCGATTAATTTCCCATCTTTTCTCTTGCACTTCTATATTATATATATATATATATATATATATATATATATATATATATATATATAAGCGCACATCCAACAACTTAAATCGTTATCGGAGTCATGTCGCTCCGGTGATAGTCCTAAATTTGCAAATCCCTAGCAAAAAGGACGTTCAGGATTCTGGGTTTTGCTGAAATGACACTTACTCCAAAGGAAGGACTAGAAAAGCGATTTTACGAAATACATTTGAGAATTTGCATATTATATGGATGGTCTTGCTTTTTCGGCGTACGTAAGTCTCCGCAGTCGAAATTGTATGTAGATGTAGATGTAGATGTTGACATGTTGCCTGTGATCTTAAATGATAACATCAATGGAGGAAAAAACACTAAAAATATAGGTTTAATGTTAAAACGGAAATGTTTTCAGTCGTCCTAAGATATTACTTTGAATTTTTTATACTTTAAAAAACTATGAAATAATTTCTTTAATGTATTAGTAGAAAGTTTTTCATTATATGAATCTTGTTTATGATGACAATATAATTTTGTCAAAACGAGGTTAATACTGTCCTTTGATTTTATTCATATGGCGCGATATTCAAACATTATTGTGAGAGACCAGCCATTTTTACATTTTCATTATAATATAAGAAAATATTTTTGACTTCAAGATTTTTGCAGAGTCCCCTGATAATGAAGAATAGAAAAACGTCTATTGCTCACGAGTTTAACGCGGCTGCGCCTTGTGTTGCAACGTCAAACTAGTACAGTGAAAATGCTAATATACTATACTTTTCCTTCGACTAAGTACAAAACTGATCATCAAAACCCAAAACCCTAAAAATTGAAAGAACACTTAATTTCAACTAACAGCTTGACAGAATCAGAGATATGACAAACACCGTGTGTTCCACCAAGCATTTCATTTAAGCTTAGGAGGGGCGATTACCTATCGAAAATTAAGGCATCGCCGTTTCGCGTTTTTTAAACTCATTTTGTAATTTTAGAATCTCAAATTTGGGTTAGTGATGCCAATGGCATAAATTTATAATATCACGGTCAGTTTTTGTACTAATTTATTTTCTTAAGAAAGTTATGTGTTTTAGAAATAACCACACAAATGCATGAATTTGATTAATGTCTACTAACTAAGGCTGGTACACAAAAAAAAAAGACCTCTACGCGCCAGCTGCACATTTGATGTACGATATAAAGAAAAAATCAAATGTATGTAATTATTTTTAAAGATAAAAAACATTAAACAGTAAACATTGTCACACACATTTTACACGCGGTTTTTCGCGCCGTCTATCCCCACTTTATGGGATCTCTACCGGTCCTAGCGAAGACGAAAATCTATCGGAATCGGTCGGCTATTGAAGACTTAAATTCGAGTGACAGTTTAATTGCAAACTATACGTCATAATTTTTTTCTTCTTGAGAAATGCAAACATAATAAAATAAATTACTTCATAATGGAAGATTTAAAAATTGTTTATCTTGAACTCTTGCAAGGCCTGCCAAAGATCTACATCATTCAAAATACTTTGAATTTATGCACAATATGCTATTTATTAAGGATATATGCAAATATTCAAAAAATGAATATAATATGAAAAATATGCGCTTTGCATATTTGGATTACCATAGTTATGACTCTTAACTCAGATTTTCACACCTTTGGGCTACTGAAACAGACGTTAAACGTAGTCGTTTTCTTCAATGAACAACTTGAAGAATTCTTTGAATAGGGTACACATGGGTCAGTAAAACTATGGTTTATGTGCCTTAATTATTGTGGTAATTATTTGAATACTTATTTCTTATTACTTTTTTACGGAGCAATGATGTATGTGTAACGAACTTTTGTCCGTCACTGTATAAATTGTCGAATAATATTGTATTAATACTTTTTATGTGATTTTAGCATTAATGGGTTCGATAATGTAATACAAATGTTCTAAAATATGTTTAATTTATCTAAAGTCAATTAGTAAAAAGTAAGGTGACGTTTTTGTTAATTTTCTAAATGCATTTTTGCACGTGATAATATCGTGTGTTTGAGTACAGTTTTTGCTCTTTACGCGTGATACTTGGAAAAAACACTGTTTTTGGCTATTATTTGTGCAAGTCCGGGACTATATAAGACGACGACTTTGTTAGTAAAATCAGAGTTCTCCTCGGCAGTCTAGAGAGACCTAGTACCTATCCCTTAGTCTTTCTTTCCGTCCTGTAAGTCCTGAGTAAATCTTTATATGGTTATTCCGTTCATTTTAAATAATCACGTCAGATAGATTTTATTAATTTCAAATGCACCAAAGTAAATTTTAGGTTCACGTAGGATTTCAAAGAAATATATTATTCTCGTCGAATATCTCTTCAATAATACGAACATAAGCACCAGATGATGTATAACGGTTTTTGCTAGACTTGTGTAAAGATATCACCTTTCTCGAAGTAAATATCATGTATATAATATCTTAATTCACAAAATATTTATGACCGTATATTTTAATATTTAATGTTTGAATATTCGGTTAAATGTTTGTTGACATACTGCGAATAATTTTTTTCAGTAAATGTAAGTTATTTTTCAATATATGAATTATTGTTGCTGTTGAATATAACAAATACTTTATGATTTTCTTGTAAATATATGTACTAAATTTGTGTAATTGAATTTCTGTTTTATATGTAAATAAAAAGATTGACATAGTAAGATTTCTTTTACTCTTAATCCTAGGTAATATAAAATGAATATTGAAGTAATAAACATGCTAAAACATACGAACCAGAGTTTTCTTCTCCGTAAACCGAACTACCCGTATTTGAGCATTACTGTTGATAAAGTTCACATTCACTAGACACTTAAAACATTTGATTTTATCATTACACATATTGTTTTAAGTTTAATATCTAATTATCTGTCAAATATAGACAGTGAAGGTGGACGAATACCAAGTGTAGATTTAATAGACTACAATATCACTCTGATGTTAAATATCCCTAAGACTGTACAAGACGTTTAGTTATCCGTTGATAGATGGGAGCACTTCAATTTGGCAATTAGCATTATTAATTAAGTATTTAACAATTTAAAGAGGGTTTCATGTCGCATATGTAAATTTGTTTAGAAATTAAATGAAATACCCCACCATCAACATTAAAATCTCTTTCAATATTTCAATTTAGCCGGAATTGAAACATATTTCTGGATAACTAACATAAAATACAGTCCCACAATGAAAGCCGAGACTTCATAAACTTTATGATTTACATATTTCAAACGGAATATTCAAATATACTCACGATGCAGTTTATTAAACTTTTTAATTAACATTCATCCGTTTGTGCTCGCCTTTCTCCGTTCTTAATTACTTCCCCATGCTTTGCGCCCGAAGTTATCGCCACCGTCGCGCAATGTTGCTTTATTTTGTATTATTATATCGGAAAACGATCTGAAATAGTCCTTGAACGACACTCATGGAAGTGAGTGCACTTCTTGAAAGTTTTAATGACGTACAGTCTCGGAAATGCATACAAGCGTTCATCGATTTAATAATATCTGCAAATCCAAATTGCTAGACTAGAGACAAATGTTTCATAGACGAGAAATACTTATTACTACTGCACTCAGGCGTAGCAGAAACTACTTTAATTCGACAAGCGATCAATTTGCTACAGAAATTATTTCATTTTTCTCTGCAAGACCGGTTCACACTAAGTCTAAACGCAAAGTATAATATGTACATACGAGGAGGCGTTTTTATATTCCCGGACTAGACATTTTTCAATTTTAATATAATTTTCATTATAGTGTTTTATTATCATACATGCCTTGGTAACCTAAATTTACAAAACAGTTGCAGCAGTATTAGTTTTAATATCTGTCAGTTTGTGTTGGCATGAATCAAAATACACAAACTTGAATATGGAGCAATTATAAAATTCTTGACAAAACAAGGAAAATCTCGTTATTCGGGAAGAAATGTTGGCTTTATAGGGGAATGATTATCCTTCAAAGTCGACTATTTGCGAATGGTTTAAACATGGCCAAGAATCACTGGATGATGATCCCCATCCAGGTCGGCCTGTTGAAGTGATCACCGCCAAAGTTATTGAAAAAACTATTTATTTTTTAGTGCTTTGTGGAAAAGAATCAGGTTCAATTATCAATCGATTTGTCACCGCGGATGAGACCTGGGTCTATCATTTTGACGCTGAGTCAAAACAAGAATCAATGCAGAGGCATGTTAAGGGTTCTAGCCCTCCAAAGAAGATTAAAGTCATCCCTTCTGCAGGAATATTATAGACCGAACGTGCGAGGCCGAAATTACTACGGACACAACAAATAATGTATAAACATCACGCAGTTACTGAATAGTAGTATTCATATGGTGAACTACACATCTGTTTTCATCCTGAAAAGGGACAGCAAAAAAAGTCGATTTTACTCTTAAATTCCTTTCTTCATCGGCGTAGGTAGAAAGATGAGGAGTTCTTAAAATTTACTCTATTTTTTTTCATTGTTTTGACTGTCAATTACACACTTCGTATTTTTTGTGATGGTTCCTGTTTAATACAGCTTCATTGAATCTTCTTCCAAATATCTTGACGTAAGTGTGCACTTTATTTTGTTAAGTTTCAATAACATACGCATACATTTTTAGTTATCATTTATTTAGATCTAGAACATTGTTTATGATACCTCTTCAGATATGATATGGAAGAAGGTCGAGAATGGTATCATGAAACAATGGCGAATTGGATTAAGGGTCATACTGATTGCATGTCCATTGTCAGTGATTCCGAAAGTTATTGCAAAGTCTGTAAAATATCATTACAGAATACCAAAAAATCGCACGTACGTCACTTAGCATCGCTAAAACATACACAGAAATTGGACCCGTTGGTAGTTGACAATTTTAACAAAGAACTCTATGAAACTTTAATGGCGGCTAATATCCCATTAAATAAACTTGACAATCCCACTTACAAAACATTTCTCCAAAAATATAGTTCTTCACGAAAACAGTAGAATGCATTAGAAGACATCTTTCAAATCAGTACCTATGGATAAGTTCCGACGAAACTGTCGATATATTAGGACGCTATGTGGTAAATGTTGTAGCTGGTGTACTACATCCAACTATTCCATATAACGCATATGTAATAGCATCTAAAGTTATAAATACAGTTAATGCGGAAACAGTTGATAAAACCATTGACGAGAATTTGCGCAAAATGTACAGGGGAAAATTACTTTTATTTGTTATTGACAGTGCCGCATATATGTTAAAAATAGGCAGACTATTAAAGGAAACATATCCTTATATGCTGCATATTACTTGTGTAGCACATGCTCTCCACAGAATCTGTGAAAATATCAGACACCTATCCGGAAGTTGATAGAATTATATCCGCTCTTAAAAAAGACTTCAGAAAAGCACCATTGAGAGTAGCTCTTTATCCATCTTTCCATCTTTGTCACTGCCTCCCTCGCCAGTAATAACTAGATGGGGAACATGGTTGGAAGCTACTAGTTTTTATGCAGAGACTTTGATAATTTACAAAATTTCGTTACATGTTTAAATGACGATGCTCGAAGTATTTCTGAGTGCAAGGAACTAACACATATCCCAAATTTAAAAAATTAATTAGGTAAATTCACTGAAATGCAACTGCAGACACGTGTTTTTAACTCATTGGTTTTCGTCAGTGCAGTGTAGCCAAGGAATCCAAAATAAAGAAAAGAAAAGATTTATTGCCTTTTCGCTACTTTTGTATCATTTATTTATTTTATTTATTTATTCATTCTCAGTACAGTCAATATTTATAAAAAATTTGGTTAGAAAACATGGACGTTTACTGGATGAATCGTTTTTTATCACATAGTATATATAGAAGAGGTTAGAAATACAGAAAATTCACAGCTTCCGGCCCATTGATTCGAAAGCAGCTAACTTAGAAATTACTCTTTGACGGTAACAATTGTTGGCCCGCTTTCTTTTGTCGCTATTCCATAAAAGTGATTTAAGATGTTTCCAGAGTACATGCGACAGGGAATTTTGAGATTGAAACGCTTCGTTTTTCTCGACGTGATGCAAGCGACACATTGAAAAGCAATAGCGTCATAAAATGCAGATATTTTCCGTTGCTCATTGTATTAATGCAAATGCAGAAGGAAGTTAGTAATATTAAATCAAATAGATTTAGTTTTATACGCCGTGTGCATAATAAAATTACGTTATTGCTTTTTACGACTTCGTGCTGTGATAAACCTGCATTTATCCGACGCGCGACGTACTAATTGATCGAGTTTTACGTTTTCTAACCGTCTTGAGGGCATTGTAGTAATGCTCTCACATCATGTTTGCCTAACAACTACTGCAATGAAACTGACATGAGCACGTTTATTTGTTTCAGACAATTGCTTTTTAATATCCCGTTTATCAACAGCCTATTCATACGAACTCAGACACGTGTAAACAAAAAAATTTCGCTAATCATTATAGGAGTTAATATGTTCAAGATCCAAGGTAGATAGAAAAGAAGGAGAGTGCATTGTCCACAAAAAGCGATGCCGAGAGGGGTATGTTTACATCCGCCATTGGTGGAACCATCAACTGATTATTTGTGTAATATATATTTTTTGTATTTTATTCTTTATTATCGTGAATTACAAACTTATTATGTTCATATAACATTTACTTTTTTATTTAATTTATCTTCAATACTATCATTTGTTGTTAATTAGTTTAAGGTTAAGAATTTCCATTATTTCCCATTTCATTTTTTACTAAGGATTTAGCTGTTTTATTTTTAATTTAGTACTTAGTATTTAATATGGGTTGATGTGCTGCTTTTCATTGCACGAATTGTATTAGCAGGAAGAGTGCAAGGCAATTAGAGGCATAGAAAAGGAAAATTATCTTTCCACGATTGTAGGTAGGTACATAGTTATTAATTTCATCCAAAATTTGGTGAATATAAATCTTTTAACATTGAAAATTGTTGATTATAGGATACAAAAAGAGCCCATTAGAAGGAATCTGCGGTTAAAGAAAATAGACAGGTCAAATTGGGTTCCAAAGGAAAGTAGTATACTTTGGTCTCATTTTGGGAAGAATTGCCATTATAAACATACTCTAACTACTATATACCTTAGTGAAGTGCTATACAAACATAAATTGTGAAGCAAGTGCATCATTTTCTTTGGTTACGGTGGATATGTTTATTAAATATTTGTACCAGCGAGTGAGAGTGAATCAAACCTTCCATCAAGAGAGCCATAAGAACTTGACGAAAAAGCTTTTATATATTATTATATTGTAAATAAAATCATAAAATAAAACCTCATATATGTAAATTCAAGCCACTAGTTAAATGTTGAAGTATGTAGATATATTACTAATTAATATATATGTATCTAAATTTGTTGATGTGTAAGTTGTTTATAGTATTGCTAACCTAAGTACGTACACACATTTATAATTATTAATTTCAGTTTTACATAGAGTAAATATTAAGTGAATATTACAGTTGAATGACACACATTTCTATGCTTGCAGAACTATTAATTGTTCTGAAAGGCAACTTTAAATAACATTTTTACTTCAGTTATGTATTGAAAGTTTACGAGTAATATAGTAATAGTATTTATTTTCAAAAAATCTATAATTTGTTTTTTCAAAGTATAATTAGATATAGATAGATATAGATATATTTGAAAATACCAGTGGCGTACAAATAGTTAGAAATACAAACATTCACACAGAAATACAATAATACATAGCACTTAACGTATAGTCAGTTTCCAAAACAGGTGTATACACACATAAATGGCAAAATAAAGAACAACAAACAAACAGACAGTTACCCAGTCTCAACGCCCGGAATGTGTGCCTTCGTCAAAAAAACTCATCAAGTGAGTAAAAGACCTGTTTCGCCAAATATTTTTTTATGGCTATTCTGAAACTGGCAAGCGAATCGTACCTTCCCACAATCGGAAGAGAGTTATATATTTTAACGCTTATCGGTATATGCGAATTATAATATTTACTGGATCTTGCAAATTCGCAACGTATATACATAGTTAGAATTTCTCGTCGAGTAATTATGAGCATCAGCATTGGTTTGGAACTTATTGTAATTGTTAAATACATACAAGGCTGCTTCTAAAATATATAGATTATAGGCAGTTGGTATACCTAGCTCTAGAAAGGAAGCTCTACATGTCTGCATTGGTAATAAATCTTCAATAATCCTAATTGCCTTCTTTTGCAACAATAACATTGATTGTAGGTGTTTATTTGAACCCCACAGAATTAGACCATGGTTTAGATGTGAATTAAAATGGGCAAAATATATCATTCTGAGGGTCGTAATGTCACAAGACTTCTTCATTCTTCTTAATATGTATAGAGCTTTATTTAGTTTGGACGTAACACCATCAATATTCGAATCCCAGTTTAATTTATTGTTAATTGTTAATCCTAGCAATTTACATTCCGATGCAGAATTATTAGAGAAGTAAATTTAATTAAAAACAGTTTAAAAAATAATAATATTCGAATTTAAATAATTTTTATAAATTTTATTACATGTGAACACTTAACGGTATGCAACCCGCCAAGGTTGAACCATTTCCACCCTGCCCGTACCCCATCTGGCATCCCTTTATTTGTCTATAAACTGACATTATGCTCTCTCTATACAGGCTGGTTCACCGGGAACTGAATCGATCGATTGTGAAAAAACTATAGCTAGGAATGATCTGAAATTTTGACTTTATACTAAAGTCGATGGGGGCAATTTGCCTAAAATATTTTCAAGATGGCGGCACTTCGAGCTATGCCGGAAGTAGACACCAACTTCCTAATTTTAAATAGAATACCCTATATATTGTCAAGTTTTTAGATTCTACGTGAAATTCTAAATATATTTTATGTATACATAATGTCATATATCTGAGTGTAACCCTTTTTGACTTATTGAAATTCTTATGTTAAATTTGAGGTTTGCAGGCAGAAAATCAATAGCACTTTTTCCATACAAAGATGAATTTATTATTTAATTTGAAGTAAATTCTCTCAAATAGATTGTCTAATTAAATACTATTTGTATAAAATTGTTACAATTATTAATAAAGAGTGTACGAATTATACGCCTGAAAACGCATCTGGAAAAATTGCCAAAAGACATTTTTTTTAAATGGGAAGCGGCAACTTTTATAATTTTATCTTATTCTGCATTAAAAATAAGGTTAACTTTGTATAAATATGTCTATTATAAAAATTGGTAGTTTTCGAAATATTGGCAAGTTAGTGTTTTTATCTTCTAGATTATATACTGTTTGCATTAGTTCTTTTTTCAATAGTTAGCCATGACATCAGTGTTTACAAAATTATAAATCGTCATTCGTTGAAGAAAAGTTATGCCGGGACGCTCAAATTATACAAACGACTATTTAAATTTAATTATTATTTATGGGGAATATAATAAAGTTATGCCAAGAACATGTGATACATTTGCAACTCGATATCTGCAAAAACGGAAACCATCTACCAATACCGTTAAACGTATTATAGGAAACTTCAGAAACTTTGGATCCGTGAGGGCAAAGATTCAGGACAATAAACCAGTTATTAATAACGATAATAATGTATTACAAATGTATCACATAACTTTATTACATTCCCCATAAATAATAAATAAATTTAAATAATCATCGTTTGTATAATTTAAGCGCCCCGGCATGACTTATTGAAATTATGATAAGATAAATGACTTTTCTTCTACAAATGACAATTTATAATTTTGTAAACACTGTCATGGATAACTAATGAAAAATGAACTAATGCAAACAGTATGTATTGTAGAAGATAAAGACACTAACTTGCTAATATTTCGAAAACTACCTATTTTTATAATAGACATATTTATACAAAGTGATCCTTATTTTTAATGCAGAATAAGATAAAATTATAAAAGTTGCCGCTTCCCATTGCAAAAAAAAATTCATTTGGCAATTTTTCCAAATTCGTTTTCAGGCGTATAATTCGCACACTCTGTATTAATAATTGGAACAATTTTATACAAATAGTATTTAATTAGACCATCTATTTGAGGGAATTTGCTTCAAATTAGATAATAATTTCATCTTTATATGGATAAAGTGCTATTGATATTCTGCCTGCAAACGTCTAATTTAACATAAGAATTTCAATAAGTCAAAAAGGGTTACACTTAGATATATGACATTATACATGAAATATATTTAGAATTACACGTATAATCTAAAAACCTGACAATATAGAAGGTATTCTATTTAAAATTAGGAAGTTGGTGCGTACTTCCGGCATAGCCCGAAGTGTCGCCATCTTGAAAATATTTTAGGCGAATGGCCCCCATCGACTTTAGTATAGTGTCAAAATTTCAGATCATTCCTAGCTACAGTTTTTCCGTAACCGATCGAATCAGTTCCCGGTGAACCACCCTGTATATCTTACTCTAAGTTCAAGATCATATGCAGTAAAATTATGTTCACATGTACATTTTCGAAATTATTATGAAATCCACTTCAATTGTTGGGCAGTATAATATCTTTTTAATAGCATCATTTCCTTCAGCGATATCATCACTTAACGCAAGTATATCCAGCTTAAAGTTTCCCTTTCACAAGCCCAATATTTATAATAGTTTATACAAACTCAAGACGTACCTGGTGAATTAAAAACGTCGTTACATCTAGAATTTTATAATATAAAGGAGTTATGCAGAAGTGCAATATTGAAAGAACAAATAATCTTTGTCAAGACCTCTTGGGCGCATAATGAGAAATGCAGCAATCTCATTATTACAAAGAAATATATAAAGCACATAATTAACTCTGTCGTACTGTTTATAATAAGCTTTCATGTATCAAAGAAGAATGAATCTTGAAATAATAAAAGTACACCGGTTAATGTTGCTGTTTGTTCTCGTTGTATTTCCTTTCCATTCTATAGGGGTCCTCTCTCACTTGATTCTTTACCACTTTGGCTTCAACAATGTTCGTCACAGTGTACGATGACTAGTATAGTTGCAAAGAGTAATTTGAACGATGAGGGGAGTTATTGTTCTCGACATAATACACACCCTTAATTATGCCGTCGCCTTCTGATACTCGCCGGGGACTTATTTCGAAGCTGCTTCCGGTGGAACTTTTAAACTTCTATTTAAGTAACATTAGGGGTATTGCCGTTCTCCTCTGCTGGCTTTTTCGTAACTTTCCTCTTTATTACCGTCGCACTAATACGGATTTAACATTGCGTCAAACTATTTTGTGCCTTCGTTTAATTAAGGGAAATTGTACAGTATTCGCAAGTGTAATAATGACTCCTTGAAAAATACACCATCCAAATTTACTTTACAGCTTTCAGAAATCTTTAACTTCTAACAAAAAATTGATGGTGAAGTGTTTAGTGATAGTGTTTTTATTCGTCATCAAAACTTACATGACATGTCAGTAAATACCAATTAAAGATTCTTTCAAAGAATTTCTAAGTAAATAATACGAAACAAATAAATACATTCAACTTACATATTGCACAAACATACAGATAAATTAAATCAGGTGTATATAAAAGTGTGTAAACACAAAAGATATAAAATTTCACAAACAAACGTTTAGGTAACATTAATAGCATTATTTCGGCGGGAGAAGGCCTCGAGATATTTCTCCACGGTATAGAAACTAGAGTCAATCAGCATTGCTTTTACAATTTTCTTAAACAGGTTATTATTCATGGTTTTTATACTTTCCGGAAGACAGTTATACAATTTGGGGCCCCAGTAGTTCACTCCCTGTTGTGTAACACTAAGGCGATGATATGGGATTGCCAACGCATCTGCATTGCGCGTGTCGTATCGGTGAAAGTTCTTATTGCTCGCGAATTTAGGTATATTCTCATGCACATGTTTAATACACGAATAGATGTAATCAGTAACCAAAGTAAGTATTCTTTCACTCTTAAAGTGTTCCCGGCAAGATTCATTGTATGTTAACCCACAAAGAGTTCTAATTGCTCTTTTTTGTAGTAATAGAGCATCCTTCATCCTCGCTGACATGCCCCATACGAGAATTCCGTAGGTAGCTACACTGTGGAAATCTGCATAGTAGGTACTCCTTGCGGCTTGGTGCGTGGAAACATTTTTTATTGTGCGTATTGCAAAGATGGCCCTATTGAATCTCTTACATAGTGCTTCTATGTGGCTGCTCCATGACAACCGATTGTCGAGATTTATGCCCAGGAAATTAACCACTTTCACATTGTCTTCATTTGATTTGAAGTGTATTCTCTGTGTTTTCTCTTGGTTTAATCTGAGTTTGTTGGCCATAAACCAACTTTCTGCATCCTCCATTGCCGTTTCCATTAACGTTTCGGTTCCCTCGGAACTCCCCCGTACAAGGATCGAGGTGTCATCCGCATACATTATCGTCTTACCATGCATAATGTTGACCGGCAGATCGTTAATATAGATAATAAACATTAGCGGTCCCAAAATAGACCTCTGTAGCACTCCAACATCTACAACGGCTACATCCGAGAATCCATTCTGCCACCATACCATCTGTTTCCTGTTGTTCAAATACGACGCCAATAGTCCATAAGCTAACCCTCTCAGTCCATGCTGCCAAAGTTTTCTCAGCAGGATTTCATGTGAGACACAGTCAAAAGCCCTGCTGAGGTCGCAGGTTACCACTGTAGCTTGTTCCCCTTCATCCCTCGCCTCGAGGATTGCTTCCACCATATCCAACATTGCTGTCAAGGTCGACCTCCCAGCTCGAAAACCGTGTTGGGCTTCGGTAAACAGTTGGTGTTTTTCAAGGAAATGCACGATTCTGTTCTTTATTACTGATTCAAATACTTTGGATAGAACTGGTAGCACCGAGATTGGTCTGTAATTGTTCGCGCACGATTTATCCCCTTTCTTGTACACAGGAATCACTTTGGCAGCTCGTCTGAAAATTCACCATTCCTTAACAATGTATTTATAACACACGTCAAAGGTTTGAAAGTGAAACACAGAATATGTAAATAACCAATTATGATAGGATGTTCGCCATATTAATATTAGATCGCGAGGATTAATTACGCCGCGCCGCTGCATCGAACATCACTGTTCGAGCGCTCCTTTTCGTATTTAATATATAGAATATACAATAAAGTTCCTGTGGAATTTAAAGTGCTATCCTCGGTCTCATTTCGAAACAGAATGCACCACTATTTACTTAATAGGCAACAGTTAGGATTACCTTTCCTAGAATAGTCACTCAGCCATTTACTTGTTGCATCGTAAATTTCATTTTTCTTTGTTTTTTTTTTTGTTTTTTTTCTGTTATTACATTTCTTTTTGTTGTCAGTCACAGAATAATAGGTTTAGGTTAGTATAGGCATTAATAGGCTTAATCATTATTGATTAGGGGCGTCTTAAATGAACCGAGAGAGATTCATAGGCAATATTTAATTAACCAAAAATTATATTCATGAAAAAATACCATTTTGTTCCTATGATCACAATGTTGTTTGGAATCTTTTTGCTAATTCTATATATTTTGTAATAATAAAGTACCTACCTGTACGCAACACACATATTTTTTTTAATATTATAATGGTATTCGTCCATCTTAAGTTATCCAAATTACATACAAAAAGCCATTTTACTTGTTGGAATGCACAAACAATTTAAACGTACAATTTAAAAGCACATCCATTATACGCACGGCAAACCACCTCGTTATTACTTAATTATATAAATGCATTTTGGACCACTAATAAATCAATATTACTAGGTGTACTCGTTTAAAATTAACTGGGTCTCGGATATATTTATTTTGTGTTTGCTTTTAATTAAATTTAGAGTGTGTGTGGATTATTCGTGATGTTAGTAATGAAATGCGTGTTATGCTGAAAAGTTTGCAAGTATTAAAATAGCAACCAACACCTGCGTATGCATGTCTCTATAATTGTTGGAAATATGTTCCTGTAAGTTCATTAAACGAATGAATGCAGTATATATTTTGCAATTTTTCCCAAAATAATTTTAGCTACGACATGTGATGATTTTGCAGAAATGTTTTGTATTAACAAATAAAATAAATAAATATAAAATAATATTCCATACGTTTGACTTTCTAACATTAATTAATTATTAAAAGCCTTGATATTTTGCATAACTTCAATCATTTATCTGCTTTTATTAAATTAAAATTACAAGCGTAGTTGTATATTTAAAATAAAACGTACAACACATTTTCTATCAAATATGTACACATACAATAAATATATTTTATTTTCACTGAAAACCAAAAAAAACGTTGAATGAATTTATCTATTAATGTCATTAAGAAACATATTAAAATTTGGCTCTAATACAGTTTAATATGAAGGGCTTTATGATTTATGTTTGTTATTATTTTTATAATTAAAAAAATAATTAAAATGTTTTAAGTAAACGGAAAAATATTTTGTTCATGGAAAATATTGGATTACGAGGGATCGTTCTTCAGAGCTCTTTCTTATAGTAACGTATTCAGTGACTTATTATTAGTATAAATAACACATTTCAATACATTCAGTTGTTTTTAAACTATTATCGACCAAGCAACTTGAGGGTGTTCTAATCGGTTTATGCCACAAAATGGCCAATTTTCAATTTCCACGCAAAAAATCGCAAAAATTGCAATTGAATAAATTGCTTATAATAGTATATTATAGTATAAGTGTATAAGTAAGCCTTTAAAGCACGGGCGACACGTTTACATGGAGCAAACGTATATTATTATGTTAACTAAATGAAAGAGGGAGGGAGTTAACGGCTTTAAGATAAAAGGGGGAAAATTAAATAAATTTAAAATATGAAAATATGATTGTTATAAGAATATTAACAAAAATGAAAAATGATTTTACTGATATTACGGCTATAGTACATCTATAATAACCTTAAGGTGGTGAAATTGATTTTTACATTTTTACCCTTACCTGTATGTATAGTACGTCAAACTTATTATTGAATTTGTGTTTGTGTTCAATACAGTGGTTTACGTATGTGGAATCTGTTTTTTGTAATTTATAACTTCTATCGTGTTCTTTTAAAATATAAACTAAACGTTATTACTTACTTTACCTCAACATGCCCTTGAAAGTCAGTAACAATAAAAAGCGGTTATATCAGATATAGATTAAACACTAGGGGTGCATGCGTATACAACATACAATATATATTCCATGTAAAATTTAATTTAGTTTCTCAAAAATTGAAACAGTTTCCCATTATATTGATATCGATTTCCGATTGCTTTTTTTATCCAAATGACGCCGGCTATAAAATACAATCCGAATGTTGGACAGTTCCGTGCATTCGCACAATTATTCACGAAATATTTTCCGGCCACAAGGGGATTAAATGGTAATTATTTTCGTTCGCTCATAATCTCCTGTACATATAAATGTTTTATCTGACACGTGTTTTATTTGCATACCGACATGTGCATGTATTTATTGTGTCAATCTAGGATGTATGCTATGCCGGAAGTAGTTTAAATGCGCGTCACCATAATGACAATATTTAAAAGTAGCTTGCGTGTATTAAAATCGAACGTTGTTAATTTACTTTTTATTAGACTGCGAATTGTAAGCTAAGCATTTATAATATCAATTTTTCATTGTGAAGTGGTGGGATTTTATGGATTTATCGACTTATAATTTGGCTTGAAACTAATATACAACGTATCCCAAAATTCGCGGAACAGTTCCAGACTACGTTTTGAAGTAGCGATAAAGGAACACGGGAAAAATATTTAAAAAGTTCCACATTGTGCATTTCAGAAGATATTGGCCGTTTTGGAAAGGTAAATTTGGCAACACGTTTGATTTATCCTAATAATGGATAAGCTACTAGAGTTGCCCGTATCCATGAGAATATGAGAGAATAATGAATCAAAAATTTTAATGTCAGTGACAAATACGATAAATGTCAAAAAAATCAACGAAATGAAATTATAATAATAAATGTTCAAAATTATATCCGTGCTGATCGCTGCAAATTTCCGCTTTTCTAATTATATTCCCCTGCACTCTTTCTAGCATTTCTCCATCTATTGAACGAGCTGCTTCAAATATCCGGTTAGTTAAATCTGCATCATTTAAAACCGGTGTTCTGCACATCAATTGTTTAATGTAACCCCACAAGAAAAAGTCCAAAGGGGTGAGATCGGGAGATCTAGCTGGCCAACGGAACGGTCCACTTCTTCCTATCCACCTTTCGGCAAATTGCTCATTTAACCAGTTTCTCACCGGTGCCGCATGATGAGCAGGAACACCATCATTTTGTAGCCACATGTTATTTGATTACCGCTCATGTTCATCTACCAAATTTTGAAAACCATTTACCAGAAATTCTAAAACGTTGTCCCAAGCCAGCCTGTTAGGAATAAAGACCTTATATTAACCGATTCCCGATAATACTTGCGCAGACATTAAAACCAGACGCTAAACCTATGCTGGTGGTTAGCTGGTCTAAATACCTGAGGATTTTCCAAAGCATAAAAATGTGAATTTCGCTGACTCTAAAACCCATCTCGTGAAAAATTAGACTCGTCCGTCCACAAGATATTTCATAGGCATTTGTTCATAAGTCGACTATATATGCAGGTAGTCCAAGTTTTTAAGGCATTGTAAACAGCACGCTCGGGCACTGATGATATCTATGTAAGATCGAAACAGCTGTCTGTACGTTGTTGTTCGCAATACCAGCTTGGTGTAGATGTGCATTCATACCATTTATTCATATACGAATTAATTCGTGTATGTATTTATGAGTGATTTAATAGTGTGAGAGCTTATTTTGCAAGAATTACTTTGTTGCATTTTATTAAAATACATTTGTTTTGTTTTCTGTACCGTTTAATGTCCGAGGATTATTTTTTTGGAAAGGCAAGTAACTCTCTAACTGAATCCTGAATCGTCCTGAGATAATAAAAACACGAACTCATGTTTATAAAGAGCTAGCTAGGGAAAATCAGTTAATTTTCATTATATTTCAAATATAAATGAGCAATATTCAAATTAATAGTTAAGAGTAAAAAAAATAACGGGCAATAAGTTCAAATATTAAAAACGGGTAACTACTAGCTCTTTAGCAACTTGCATCTGAGGAGTAACATATCTTCTCTTCGTCTGATCAGCAATTACAAATTGACCTTTTTTTAAAATAGAAAAGGTAAAAGTTCGGTATCCATTCTATGAATCGTGACTGCTATTCTACAGACATGAAAATAAGAAAAGTGTAGCGAGTTCCTTTGCGTACTGTATACGTACATATGTGGCGTTATATTCAGATTTTTACTCTTTGAATACATTTCCACTTTCATGACACGTATATACGACTTCAATCCGATATAGAGGTAAACTACAATGAGATTATCAAAAAGGAACAACACACAACACAGAATTTTGCGGCTTATACTGGTGCAAATCTAAAAATTCCTATTCTCGAGTACTGAGTGCAATAAGATACTCTTATATTATAGCACTTTACCGCGAACGATACCATACAGTATCCTAAATGCATGCCTATCTCTCACAATATTATCCGTTGTAAAGGATTTAATGTGAATTTTGCACGTGTGTCAGATGAAAATGCAGATGCTAACGCAATGTATATGATGAATACGCTTTCTTAGCTAAAAAGTAACGTTTTCTTTAAGATTTGAAATTCCTCAGATATGTGTTAACTGCCAGTTGTCAGTTGTTTTATTTCAAGCACATATTATAGAAACTATTTCTGACATATACTATATGTATCACAAGACAAGGCAGAGACAAAACAAATATAAAACTAATTATCCAAGTCTTCACTTACGTCTTCCCTATACATTCTGCCTTCGTCATCATACTCGTACTCCTTAGAATCAAGTTTGTCTTCGTCTGTAAGGTCAAGCAACAGAATCGTGCTCTGGATTGATATGAAATCAGAAGAGGATCTGAGCTCAATAGGAGCCTATAGAATAAGTCCTCATTGATATTAAAGGGGTTGATTTTTTGGGGATGCCCGTCCCGGTACTTCCATACGTCTTTATTTTTTGATTCTTGGGCTTCTTCTGATAATTCACCGATAAACAACAGAACTTCCTTAATAATTGCAGCACCATGAATAAAAATGTTATGTACTGTATGTAGCATGAAGTACCAGTTGTACAAAGATATATACAATTCTGCAGTGACCTTAGAATATTCGTCAAACTTGTCAATATTAATAGAATATCCAAAAACACGCAAAATGATATCACTTTGTAAGGTATTGCGGGAAAAACGATTATTTCGTAAAATTCTCAAGCGCACTAGTTGTAATTTCATTCACATCTGTTTGAAAATGTTCTCTGAGATAGTCCAAAACACGAATTTTCTCCATAGAAAGACCTTGACCAGATACTTCCATTATTTTCTGATGTAGATCTAGATGTGTAATTTCCACAGCGGCAAAACGCCGAAAATCCACCAAAAACACTAACTAAACACCAAAATCACTAAGTAAACACTAATTAAAAGTGATTACACACTAACTGAAGAAACAATTAAGCGAAATTAAAAAGTTTTGTGAGGACACCAAGACAATAAACTATAATTACGACTGCACTTCATGGCTTCTAATAAAACACTAGATAAATAAGTACGGCACACATCTCACATATACAGCACGTGTCAATTTTCATTAGCCATAGGCGATTAATTCATGCAATACGTGACAACATGGCACCCCCTACTTTTCTCTTCAATGCGAGCGCGACCGATGCAAGCTCAAGTTAGCAGTAGCTGTTGGACTATTGACTTGGATGTTTGTACTGCGCTTAGAAATAATATTTACGCCTTGCAAGGATTTTTCTTTTTCCTTTCAGTAAATGCAGAGAATTATTAAGCATGACACAAACAAAAGCGTAATTCTAATAAAATTAAAAATAAGGTAAATAAAAAAGGATTCTGAAAATAATAATAAACAACTAGATCGCTCCGGCCATTTGATGATGACGGATTTTATTGCAGACTATATCTCGGAACGTGTTCGCAGCTAAACATTTAATGTAGAAGTGGCAAGATCGGAGAAAGTCGCTGTGATGTCGATTGTTGCCGGGAGACACACGTTGCCACGTATTATTTGTATACGTATAAATCGCATGTAAACATTGAATCCCTATAGCTAATGAAAATAGACACATACGGTATATACATTAGCTCCTCTTCCGCACCTTTCCGCAGATAAAACAATAACTTTTTTTAATTGCCTACACTATAATCTTTCATTTCATGAAAAATTCAAGGACTAGCAAGTATTACCAGGAAACGTTAACCCTCATTAAAGATTCAATTATACATAGCTGTTATAGGACTATAGGCAGCCGATGTTACCTGGAAATAAAAAGAGCTTCCCAGAAAGTAATGATGCCATTTGAATTCTTAGGGTAAGTACTTTCACCTGTAATAATTACTTTTAAATCGACCAAGATACCTGGCTCAGGTAATAACAAACACAACCTAAGTTTGGGGTACTAAAATATACCTTGTAGAAATATTGTTAATTTTACAGTTTTTGATGTAATATCACTGGTTCTGACGAGGATAAAACAGCAATTCTTGGTGAAATGTTATATGATGACGCATACAAGTAGGGTACTTATACCGATTCTGGAACACACTCCTCCTCCTCCCCCTCTCACCCAGCTCCCCCTCACCCCCCTCGCCCTAGTGGCGCCATCTGCCAACCCAACTGATGTGGCGCCCCCTCGCGGTCGCCAACCCAACTAAAAATTGCAGATTTCATCATTACCAACCCAACTAAAAATTGCAGATTTCATCATTACCAACCCAACTAAAAATTGCAGATTTCATCATTACCAACCCAACTAAAAATTGCAGATTTCATCATTACCAACCCAACTAAAAATTGCAGATTTCATCATTACCAACCCAACTAAAAATTGCAGATTTCATCATTACCAACCCAACTGATGTGGCGCCCTCTGACGGCCACTAACCAAACTAAGAAATGGCAGATTTCATCATTACCAACCCAAATACCATGACGCCCTCTCACAGCCACTAACCAAGAAATGGCATCTCTCATGATTACCAACCTAACTAATGCAGCATCCTCTCACGCTCACTAGCCAAACTAAGGTGACGTCAGACAAATGGCGGACCATCAAGATGGTCTTTGCTTCTAGAGAATTCCTGAATAAATTACCAGGCTTGCTATCACGTTTCTCAATGTACTTCAAACAGGTCTAAACATGTTTCCAGCGGAAACCACAACGGCTGCCTGCTTCTGTGATAGCCGCATGCATGAAATGTATATCTTACTTATAAAATAAAATAAAACAAACAATATATTTTTTAAGAAAACAATTTATTTATTATTATTTATAAATTAACAATATTATTTTAAATTAACATTATCTACAAGTTTCATGACCTCAAAGTCATAGTAAAGCGAATTATAACTAATATGTAGCACTTCCATCATAAGGAAAGCGTTAAATGAATTACAATGATCAACAAGTAATTTTGATACATTCGTATATAAATCTCCAGTTAATGCCATGCAGGCGGTTAAGATCATTTTCTAAAATGTTATGAAATTACTATTTACTAAAAATTCTAATTTACTCTTAATGAGCAGTCGCAAATTAAACAAATTGCTATAGGTATCGGAGGACAATACCAGCTGCTGATTGCGACTGCTTAATACAATTACGCTAGTATCTCTAAATGTTGACGTTCGAATTTGATGATTCGGACTGCAACCCTCCGTCTTACAAAATTCTTCCCACTCATCCAATGTGAAGAATACACAGCTTGCAGGCGATCGAATCTGGATGATGGGCACGAATCCAGCCGCTGGACTAAGGTCGATATTCACCCATTTCGAACCGCATTTGTTGAGGAAGTATGATGACTGCCCAATCAGCTGTTTTTCCTTAACGATATTATCATCTATCATTTTAAGCGAATCGCTAATAAATTCATTATAAGTTTCTGAAAAGAATTAAAAAATATATAGATATAAGTTTATGTACATAGTAATTTTGTATTCTTACTAGCTTCCATTTTAATCTTAGAGGTTAAAGAATATGTGTGAACTCGAATGCAAACAAACTAATACTGATTTAGTAGGAGAAAATGACAGTGAGAAGCAAACAAAAAAAGGGTGGGGTACTTACCCAATTTGAGGCGGTAGAGCAGCTGCACCCGAGGCATGTGCAGCGACCATCTAAGGAGCTGGTGAGTCGATTTTATAATGCCCCCAGGCGAGAGTATGAACGCCATCCTCATTAACCCTGCGTTTATCATCGTGAGGTGATAGGCTCAATTTATTTTGCTTGACGGTATAAATCTCATGTAGTTTGATTTGAAAAAGATTTTGCTCTCTTAATAAAATATCATTATTCAATAAACAGTGCTTGTAATCTGCCAGACTAATTTCATCCCGCACAACGTTCTTTTTAACACCCTTAACCTTTTTAATCTCCCTACCCTCAACCTCTAAGGCATACATTTTTGCGCGCAATCCGACAAATTCACTCATTATGTTACCCGCATTTTCGTCTTTAAATAAACCTAAAACAGCCTTGTTTTGAGGTGCTATGTTGTAGACATTATTTGCCGAAAAGTTCGATGTATCGAATTTTGATATATTTTTTTTCATGTCGCTGTATATATCATCTGTCTCTACTTTTAAGATAAAACTGTCCGTATCCATATAACACAGACGGACCTTTTCAGCATACACGCGTCTCAAAAAATTGTGGAAAAAGTCATACATCAGGTGCTTTGATAGCTCCAAGACGGAGAAGCCGATATAAATAGGTTTATTATATACGACTTTCAGCTTCCCCATCTGGACAGCCACAAAGTTTTCGGAAAAAATACTAACACTTTTAAAATTCGGTTTCGCGATTAAACTACCAGCCCCGCGACTTTTGCCATGGTCCTCCCAACGTGTGACCAATTTGACTTCTACTCGCTTATCAACATTCTCCATGGTTTTACCATATACGGAGTTGTTCATAAGCTTGTAGAAGTCCTTTTCAAAATCGTTCCTAGCATGCTGACGTAGGCTGGTGTTTAGGTTGATATAAGTTTGAAGCCAGTTTGACTGGTTGAATTTTAAAACGCGGTGAATTTTGGTGATTTTAAGGCCGAAATGTAATGCTTGCTTTAACGTTTGATAGTGTATGACATATTTCTCTTTGTTCTGTAAATTCGCGATCAACTTTTTATACTGAAATTTAGACGTGGGAGGCACCATGTTTTCGGGCAGAAAAGGAAGGTCGTTATGCTCATCATGCAAAGTTACAGGATACGTGACATCTACCTCCAAAAAATAGCCAATCGGCGAATCATCAGCGACCCCAGATATATTTAGATTGTCAATTTCATCCTGACTAGCCCAACTGAACCCACCGAATGGTAGATACTGCGACATTGCCCACCCGTACAAATTGTTCGCGTCCCAATAAGCTAAATACGAGCTAGGAGCACTCGCATCATAATTAGGCATATATTTATTATTTGCTGTAGCGTGCCGCAATGATACTTGACACAACCCACCCCTGATACTCTGCTTAACAAAATGATGCATGTCGATGTCTATGAGTAGCTCCAGCTCAATTTTGGTATGCTTCAACATAGCATCCCAAGACAAGCCCGGGCTGGTGTAATATTGAGCCGGATCCAGACTGTATGTATCCCGACAAATTTTCCTGAAATTTTCAAAAATATCTGCTAAAAGTAAAACGTCTGATTTTAAATATAAGTTTGAGTACTCTAATAAATTTTGACATCCAAACGTATTCCATACAGTTTGCGCATGTTGATATTCAACATCCGAAATATCAACATTCGTTAATGAATTAAAAAAATCGCGTTTTGCCGGTAAGGTCGATTCGTTCAATCGCCCAAAGGTATCTATGTATTGATAGGGGAATACACCCTTCTTTCTAATTAAATGGAAATGTGAATCTAGTGGAAACGCCCGCCTAACATTGACAAAGTCTTGCGGGCTTAAATTTTGTGCAAGCTTATCGATAGAAGACGCCATGAATCGAAAACTATCTAAAAACCGTAGTTTTATATAAACACTTTTTTTCTCGCCCGATTTTTTATCTGTATACTCATCGACCAAAACTTTCGCGCTGAAACTGATATATCTTTCTTTATTAATAGGAATTACGTCAATATCTAAATTTTGTTGCGCCAAATCTCTTAAAAATAGATGGCTATCATACCCGCTCAAATTGTGAAAATAGATAGGGACAAATTTAGGAATTTTGAAGTTTAGATTACAATTAGAATGAGCGGCCCCTCGAAACGCTCCCGTAATGTGGCAGTGATCTCTCACTCTATCTCCGTTGAGAGACAGCTCACAAATGTGGCAAATCACGGCCTCATTATATAATTTTCGCTCGCTATTATTTAAAGTTTTCATCGGCACGATAGTCTTTAAATAGTTTTCATAGATTAGCTTAACATCTTCTATCAATTTTTGGACAAACACCGTTGAGCAATCTAAACCGGCATACGTGACAAATTTATTCAACTTTGCATCAAACGAACATACAATTTGATATGCAAAACTATAGGGAACGTGTTTGAATGTTTTATTCGTATATGAACTAGCTGGATCACGGCTGCATGTGTGAATCGGTTGGAGAATACTTTCAAAATCCGCATAAACGACGAACGGAACGGACATTTTCTTATGATGACTATCGAAACGTAAAATGTTTTCTGGTAGCATATCTCCAAATTTTGTTTTACGCGCGTCGGTTGAGGGTAGTACCGTATACACATGGTTGCAATCGTGTTGTTGATGGGCGTTTAATTTTTCGATGGTGCTGAAATTAATTAAACACCCATCACAGATGTGAGCTTCATGACCATATTTGCTTATTTGAGATGAGACTAGCCTGGACAGATTTTTAATTAAAACATAATGTGATCTTTTTCCATCATCAATTAGGAGTAAATTGATGTGGATATCTTTTCTGTTTTTAGTGAAATGAATTGGCCCCACCACCTCATGATTTTTTGTTTCATCATTAATAGCCAAACCGTAAACGTTAATACTTAAATTGTTCATATTCTCAATTTTTGAAATATCTTTAATTTTAACGGGGAATTGAATACCCTCTAAATTTAGGACGCTGGAGTAATGAGGATAACTACTAACTCTATGTACAGCCATGTTTGCCGGGTGGAGTGCTGCTACAATCGACCAACACAAGCATGCATCGTCCGAGTTCTTAATATTGATGCATGCTTTCTTGTTTCGGATAGAGGGTGGTAGTTCCAAATAAGATGATCCCCCAAGAGGTTGGTAGCTGTTGATGTTAACCTCTAAATGCGAGACCATCTTAAGTGTCCAATTGCTCCCCCTATCCGAAAACTCTTCAGCTTTCGATTTTATGATGGCAGCAGCCTGATCAAAAACGTCCTCTAAGTCTGAAGACCCGGTGACAATGACGTACCGAGTATTGAAGGACTTTAAGTCGACTATTTCCTCATCAGCTACGGTTTTAGCATAATGAGCAAATAGCTCTAACTGTACCTTAATACCCGATACGACCTTGGCTAGAACATCGTTAATCAGGCTGCACACTTTCATTTTCAAATTCGATAAAAAATTTGTGATGTCAGAACTCTCATCACCTAAAATTTTGTAACTCGCGACCCGGCTTTTAAATGAGGAATTAATTTTGAACACTCCATCCGGCAGCATAAATGTATTATTATTCAAATGCTGCTGTGTGCGAAGATGCCCCCTATACAGAGAATTATTAGGGAACATCAACCCACAACAGCTTCTCTGAGGCGCATCTCGACTGGTAGATGGTGCAGCATCCACAGGTCTATTAGAACTTGTGGATGGTGTAACATCTACTTTGGCCACCTTCTTAGGTGGTCCCGCAACATGCTCACATGTATCCGCACCCTCTCCACAAATACCGCAAACAAAATTGCGGTGGAGGGTATTCACATGCCGCTTCATGTTGTCGCGCCGGGTGAAGGATTTTCCGCAAATGATGCAATTCATTCTATGAAAAACAAATTAAAAATAATTAATATAATAAATTTAAAAGAATAAAAAGGTATTGAAGCCTAATTTTTAATATATCTAAATTGCTAATTTATTTGACTGATTCGCTAGCCTTATAATTGAGAAAAACAATTTTTAAAAGTTCTATAAAATTTTAGAGTGGTAGAAAAACTATGATCCGCGTATATTTAACTAAAAATACCTGTATTATTGAGAATTTATTGATAAAACCTTATAAAATAATCAATTTAATAATATAAATTTACGCACCTAAAATTTTAAAAAAAAGAAAAAAAAAACAATATAAAGAAGCTACTAAATACAAATAAAATACTTTGAAGCACCCTGGATAATTGTATATAAAAATAATATTCAATAAAATATTAATAAAATATACACCATTAAATTATTAAAAACAGCCTTATAATTGATAAAAACAATTTTTAAAAAGTCCTATAAAATTTTAGAGTAGTAGAAAAACTATGATCAGCGTATATTTAACTAAAAAATACTTGTATTATTGAAAATTTATTGATAAAACCCTTTAAAACCTTATAAAATAATCAATTTAATAATATAAATTTACGCACCTAAAAATTAAAAAAAGAAAGAAAAACAATATAAAGAAGCTACTAAATGCGTATAAAATACTTTGAAGCACCCTGGATTAATTGTATATAAAAATAAAATATTAATAAAATATTAATAAAATATATACCATTAAATTATTTAAAAAATAACCTTATAATTGAGAAAAAACAATTTTTAAAAGTCCTATAAAATTTTAGAGTAGTAGAAAAACTATGATCAGCGTATATTTAACTAAAAAATACTTGTATTATTGAAAATTTATTGATAAAACCCTTTAAAACCTTATAAAAATTAAAAAAAAGAAAGAAAAACAATATAAAGAAGCTACTAAATGCGTATAAAATACTTTGAAGCACCCTGGATTAATTGTATATAAAAATAAAATATTAATAAAATATTAATAAAATATATACCATTAAATTATTTAAAAAATAACCTTATAATTGAGAAAAAACAATTTTTAAAAAGTCCTATAAAATTTTAAAACTAATGTAAAATATTGCAAGTTAATATTATATAAATTAGGCTTTCTAAATACCTTGTAGTAAAACACAAACAAGCACTAAAAACGATGTTGACCGTTCGAAGATACTGATTATAATGAAATTAAAGATGCCGATCTACGTATATATAGATACACATCTGCGTCAGATTCCCACGCAAATGGAGTGATGCATAAAGAGAAAGACCTTTTTTTTCCCGCGCATACATATATATACATATATACGTATGCGGCCAGATGCAATTAGCGGCGGGCACATTCCGATCCCACGCTCGAGCCGTGTTCTAAGGAATGCACTTAAATTTTTTCGGTCGCATACCTGCATCCAATGAGGGTTTCGAGTCCGGGAATTTCGTCTTTCTACCTGTACAGATAGATCTGTCTTTATATAAAATTCGTATATATTATCTATGATTTTAGTTTTAAAATAAAAAATAATAAGAAGGTTAAAATAATTCGTTATTTTGTAGATAGTTGCATAGAGCTAAAACATTATTTTGCACGCATATACATTCGCCATTAGTTTTATTATTATGATAAAAACAATGATTGACATTTTTAATAAGCTTTGGTACATCATTAAAATATTCCAGTAAATTAAATGCTAATGATGTAAAAATACCTAAAAATATTTCGTAAAACAAGAGTATTTTAGTTAAATATACGGAGATCCATATGAAAAACTACGAAAGTTATATTAATGTTAAATATTAAATAATTTAATTAAATGAAAACACATCGTTTCACAAAAATTATGTTTTATTAAACACTAGATGTACATTTCATTTACCATAACAGTACATTATAAACCTTTCTTAATATTGATGATACAGGATCAGTTAAATTAGTATGGTTGTTAAGAAATTGGAGGAGCATTTGATAGTATTTTCCTCATAAAAGTAGTATGTATTATAATATAAGATAGTGTTATAAACTATACAATAAATATTATTCAGTATTGGAATACACAATGAATAACACAAATTTGAGTAGAGAAAGATAAATATTTCTAATTGCACATGTGTGAATTTGAATTTATCGGGAATATACAGAGTAATTATTTACATCTGATGGTGAAACATGGTCGCGTATTTTATATCATTCAGTAATTTAATTTGCTCTATAGCTAGACAATGAGGTGGATGCTAAGCATTAATTTGTACACACGTAATGTTATGATCGTCAGTGTAACATATATATTCAAGTCTAACACAAACTTTTTGATTTATTGAAACCCCAATAGAAATTATCACTATTTCGAGAAGAATAGTCATGTACCTGTACATATTCAAAGCCGCTGAAGTATGAGTACATTAACAGCTGTATACGCGTGTCTTTATCATCCACTTTAATGTGTTACTGTAATTCCAGCTACTTTTTTTATTTATACGTACATATATTGTGAATTATTACACTAATTATAAAACAAAATTAATTATAGATAGACAAACATTATACAGGTATATTGCAAACATGTAATGCTAAGATAATCAGAGTGATATATACATACATGTAAAGAAATTTATAATTTATTCAATCTCTTATTAAAAGAGTTATTAATATTTTTCAAATGAATACCTGACAGTGGTGGAAAACTGTTGAAATTTGGATAGATTAATAGTTACATATGCGAGCTTCAGAATAGCTTCTGAACATGTTGGGTTGTAATTTGGTATACAATAAAAGGCAGCGGGGAACTGAACCGCCTCCCAAAAAAGGTATTTAATATTAAAATCGTCGATTCCCCATCACAGAAAAATAGTGTATCATACAAGGGAAAAAAGTATTAGATTTTAGCTCGTGGTAAGATAAATTACCGAGAGCTAAAATCTAATTTTTTCCATTGTATAATACACTATTTTCTGTGATGGGAAAACGACAATTTTAATATTAAATACCTTTTTTTGGGAGGCGGTTCAGTTCCCCGCTGCCTTTTATTGTATACCAAATTACAACCCAACATGTTCAGAAGCTATTCTGAAGCTCGCATATGTAACTATTAATCTATCCAAATTTCAACAGTTTTCCACCACTGTCAGGTATTCATTTGAAAAATATTAATAACTCTTTTAATAAGAGATTGAATAAATTATAAATTTCTTTACATGTATGTATATATCACTCTGATTATCTTAGCATTACATGTTTGCAATATACCTGTATAATGTTTGTCTATCTATAATTAATTTTGTTTTATAATTAGTGTAATAATTCACAATATATGTACGTATAAATAAAAAAAGTAGCTGGAATTACAGTAACACATTAAAGTGGATGATAAAGACACGCGTATACAGCTGTTAATGTACTCATACTTCAGCGGCTTTGAATATGTACAGGTACATGACTATTCTTCTCGAAATAGTGATAATTTCTATTGGGGTTTCAATAAATCAAAAAGTTTGTGTTAGACTTGAATATATATGTTACACTGACGATCATAACATTACGTGTGTACAAATTAATGCTTAGCATCCACCTCATTGTCTAGCTATAGAGCAAATTAAATTACTGAATGATATAAAATACGCGACCATGTTTCACCATCAGATGTAAATAATTACTCTGTATATTCCCGATAAATTCAAATTCACACATGTGCAATTAGAAATATTTATCTTTCTCTACTCAAATTTGTGTTATTCATTGTGTATTCCAATACTGAATAATATTTATTGTATAGTTTATAACACTATCTTATATTATAATACATACTACTTTTATGAGGAAAATACTATCAAATGCTCCTCCAATTTCTTAACAACCATACTAATTTAACTGATCCTGTATCATCAATATTAAGAAAGGTTTATAATGTACTGTTATGGTAAATGAAATGTACATCTAGTGTTTAATAAAACATAATTTTTGTGAAACGATGTGTTTTCATTTAATTAAATTATTTAATATTTAACATTAATATAACTTTCGTAGTTTTTCATATGGATCTCCGTATATTTAACTAAAATACTCTTGTTTTACGAAATATTTTTAGGTATTTTTACATCATTAGCATTTAATTTACTGGAATATTTTAATGATGTACCAAAGCTTATTAAAAATGTCAATCATTGTTATTATCATAATAATAAAACTAATGGCGAATGTATATGCATGCAAAATAATGTTTTAGCTCTATGCAACTATCTACAAAATAACGAATTATTTTAACCTTCTTATTATTTTTTATTTTAAAACTAAAATCATAGATAATATATACGAATTTTATATAAAGACAGATCTATCTGTACAGGTAGAAAGACGAAATTCCCGGACTCGAAACCCTCATTGGATGCAGGTATGCGACCGAAAAAATTTAAGTGCATTCCTTAGAACACGGCTCGAGCGTGGGATCGGAATGTGCCCGCCGCTAATTGCATCTGGCCGCATACGTATATATGTATATATATGTATGCGCGGGAAAAAAAAGGTCTTTCTCTTTATGCATCACTCCATTTGCGTGGGAATCTGACGCAGATGTGTATCTATATATACGTAGATCGGCATCTTTAATTTCATTATAATCAGTATCTTCGAACAGTCAACATCGTTTTTAGTGCTTGTTTGTGTTTTACTACAAGGTATTTAGAAAGCCTAATTTATATAATATTAACTTGCAATATTTTACATTAGTTTTAAAATTTTATAGGACTTTTTAAAAATTGTTTTTTCTCAATTATAAGGTTATTTTTTAAATAATTTAATGGTATATATTTTATTAATATTTTATTAATATTTTATTTTTATATACAATTAATCCAGGGTGCTTCAAAGTATTTTATACGCATTTAGTAGCTTCTTTATATTGTTTTTCTTTCTTTTTTTTAATTTTTATAAGGTTTTAAAGGGTTTTATCAATAAATTTTCAATAATACAAGTATTTTTTAGTTAAATATACGCTGATCATAGTTTTTCTACTACTCTAAAATTTTATAGGACTTTTAAAAATTGTTTTTTCTCAATTATAAGGTTATTTTTTAAATAATTTAATGGTATATATTTTATTAATATTTTATTAATATTTTATTTTTATATACAATTAATCCAGGGTGCTTCAAAGTATTTTATACGCATTTAGTAGCTTCTTTATATTGTTTTTCTTTCTTTTTTTAATTTTTAGGTGCGTAAATTTATATTATTAAATTGATTATTTTATAAGGTTTTAAAGGGTTTTATCAATAAATTTTCAATAATACAAGTATTTTTTAGTTAAATATACGCTGATCATAGTTTTTCTACTACTCTAAAATTTTATAGGACTTTTTAAAAATTGTTTTTATCAATTATAAGGCTGTTTTTAATAATTTAATGGTGTATATTTTATTAAAATTTTATTGAATATTATTTTTATATACAATTATCCAGGGTGCTTCAAAGTATTTTATTTGTATTTAGTAGCTTCTTTATATTGTTTTTTTTTTCTTTTTTTTAAATTTTTAGGTGCGTAAATTTATATTATTAAATTGATTATTTTATAAGGTTTTATCAATAAATTCTCAATAATACAGGTATTTTTAGTTAAATATACGCGGATCATAGTTTTTCTACCACTCTAAAATTTTATAGAACTTTTAAAAATTGTTTTTCTCAATTATAAGGCTAGCGAATCAGTCAAATAAATTAGCAATTTAGATATATTAAAAATTAGGCTTCAATACCTTTTTATTCTTTTAAATTTATTATATTAATTATTTTTAATTTGTTTTTCATAGAATGAATTGCATCATTTGCGGAAAATCCTTCACCCGGCGCGACAACATGAAGCGGCATGTGAATACCCTCCACCGCAATTTTGTTTGCGGTATTTGTGGAGAGGGTGCGGATACATGTGAGCATGTTGCGGGACCACCTAAGAAGGTGGCCAAAGTAGATGTTACACCATCCACAAGTTCTAATAGACCTGTGGATGCTGCACCATCTACCAGTCGAGATGCGCCTCAGAGAAGCTGTTGTGGGTTGATGTTCCCTAATAATTCTCTGTATAGGGGGCATCTTCGCACACAGCAGCATTTGAATAATAATACATTTATGCTGCCGGATGGAGTGTTCAAAATTAATTCCTCATTTAAAAGCCGGGTCGCGAGTTACAAAATTTTAGGTGATGAGAGTGCTGACATCACAAATTTTTTATCGAATTTGAAAATGAAAGTGTGCAGCCTGATTAACGATGTTCTAGCCAAGGTCGTATCGGGTATTAAGGTACAGTTAGAGCTATTTGCTCATTATGCTAAAACCGTAGCTGATGAGGAAATAGTCGACTTAAAGTCCTTCAATACTCGGTACGTCATTGTCACCGGGTCTTCAGACTTAGAGGACGTTTTTGATCAGGCTGCTGCCATCATAAAATCGAAAGCTCAAGAGTTTTCGGATAGGGGGAGCAATTGGACACTTAAGATGGTCTCGCATTTAGAGGTTAACATCAACAGCTACCAACCTCTTGGGGGATCATCTTATTTGGAACTACCACCCTCTATCCGAAACAAGAAAGCATGCATCAATATTAAGAACTCGGACGATGCATGCTTGTGTTGGTCGATTGTAGCAGCACTCCACCCGGCAAACATGGCTGTACATAGAGTTAGTAGTTATCCTCATTACTCCAGCGTCCTAAATTTAGAGGGTATTCAATTCCCCGTTAAAATTAAAGATATTTCAAAAATTGAGAATATGAACAATTTAAGTATTAACGTTTACGGTTTGGCTATTAATGATGAAACAAAA
Source organism: Amphimallon solstitiale (assembly GCA_963170755.1). Taxonomy (NCBI): domain Eukaryota; kingdom Metazoa; phylum Arthropoda; class Insecta; order Coleoptera; family Scarabaeidae; genus Amphimallon; species Amphimallon solstitiale. The sequence goes on from OY720680.1 coordinate 62,604,808, forward strand.
AATCATGAGGTGGTGGGGCCAATTCATTTCACTAAAAACAGAAAAGATATCCACATCAATTTACTCCTAATTGATGATGGAAAAAGATCACATTATGTTTTAATTAAAAATCTGTCCAGGCTAGTCTCATCTCAAATAAGCAAATATGGTCATGAAGCTCACATCTGTGATGGGTGTTTAATTAATTTCAGCACCATCGAAAAATTAAACGCCCATCAACAACACGATTGCAACCATGTGTATACGGTACTACCCTCAACCGACGCGCGTAAAACAAAATTTGGAGATATGCTACCAGAAAACATTTTACGTTTCGATAGTCATCATAAGAAAATGTCCGTTCCGTTCGTCGTTTATGCGGATTTTGAAAGTATTCTCCAACCGATTCACACATGCAGCCGTGATCCAGCTAGTTCATATACGAATAAAACATTCAAACACGTTCCCTATAGTTTTGCATATCAAATTGTATGTTCGTTTGATGCAAAGTTGAATAAATTTGTCACGTATGCCGGTTTAGATTGCTCAACGGTGTTTGTCCAAAAATTGATAGAAGATGTTAAGCTAATCTATGAAAACTATTTAAAGACTATCGTGCCGATGAAAACTTTAAATAATAGCGAGCGAAAATTATATAATGAGGCCGTGATTTGCCACATTTGTGAGCTGTCTCTCAACGGAGATAGAGTGAGAGATCACTGCCACATTACGGGAGCGTTTCGAGGGGCCGCTCATTCTAATTGTAATCTAAACTTCAAAATTCCTAAATTTGTCCCTATCTATTTTCACAATTTGAGCGGGTATGATAGCCATCTATTTTTAAGAGATTTGGCGCAACAAAATTTAGATATTGACGTAATTCCTATTAATAAAGAAAGATATATCAGTTTCAGCGCGAAAGTTTTGGTCGATGAGTATACAGATAAAAAATCGGGCGAGAAAAAAAGTGTTTATATAAAACTACGGTTTTTAGATAGTTTTCGATTCATGGCGTCTTCTATCGATAAGCTTGCACAAAATTTAAGCCCGCAAGACTTTGTCAATGTTAGGCGGGCGTTTCCACTAGATTCACATTTCCATTTAATTAGAAAGAAGGGTGTATTCCCCTATCAATACATAGATACCTTTGGGCGATTGAACGAATCGACCTTACCGGCAAAACGCGATTTTTTTAATTCATTAACGAATGTTGATATTTCGGATGTTGAATATCAACATGCGCAAACTGTATGGAATACGTTTGGATGTCAAAATTTATTAGAGTACTCAAACTTATATTTAAAATCAGACGTTTTACTTTTAGCAGATATTTTTGAAAATTTCAGGAAAATTTGTCGGGATACATACAGTCTGGATCCGGCTCAATATTACACCAGCCCGGGCTTGTCTTGGGATGCTATGTTGAAGCATACCAAAATTGAGCTGGAGCTACTCATAGACATCGACATGCATCATTTTGTTAAGCAGAGTATCAGGGGTGGGTTGTGTCAAGTATCATTGCGGCACGCTACAGCAAATAATAAATATATGCCTAATTATGATGCGAGTGCTCCTAGCTCGTATTTAGCTTATTGGGACGCGAACAATTTGTACGGGTGGGCAATGTCGCAGTATCTACCATTCGGTGGGTTCAGTTGGGCTAGTCAGGATGAAATTGACAATCTAAATATATCTGGGGTCGCTGATGATTCGCCGATTGGCTATTTTTTGGAGGTAGATGTCACGTATCCTGTAACTTTGCATGATGAGCATAACGACCTTCCTTTTCTGCCCGAAAACATGGTGC